>OU892287.1:30484961-30665983 GCA_917834065.1 Ceutorhynchus assimilis | reverse complement strand
GATCTATACCTCTAGATATTATGTCAGCAGGATTTTGTTGAGATGGCATGATGCCATTGTTCAGGAAAATTTGATTGTTCAATTTCTGATATTCTGTTAGCCACAAAGGTATTTAGTTGGTTAGGTTCTAAAGCAAGCCATGCTGACTATATGGTGGAAGCAGTCCATAAATATGAATTTTTGATATGAATATGCTTTATAGTACTCAATACCTTTAGGCATAATCTAGTAAGAAGCAAGGCTCCACATAATTCTAAACGTGTCAATGGTTGAGTTTTTATTGTAGCGACTCTAGATTTAGTACAAATAAGGTGAATTTCCACATTTCCCCAGCCATTATAAGATTTGAGATAACAACAAGCGCCATAAGCCTTTTGTGACGCATCACTAAAGCCGTGAAATTCTGCTGAATTTTAATAAGAACATAGTATAAATCTTGGAATTCTTATTTGATTCAATAGGCAAATCTGCTCACAAAAAAGAGACCATGTTTGGTGTAGATCCATAGAGACACTTTCATCCCAATGAAGACCCAACTGCCATAACAATTATTTAATGATTTTTGCGTAAATGATGCACGGACCAACAAGACCCATGGGATCAAATATTTGCGCAGTGATAGCTAAAATAGATCTTTTAGTTACAGGAGTAATATTGTTAAGAGAAATAGTATATTCAAAAATATCATCTTTGGAATGCCATGTAATTCCAAGGGTTTTTGTGGTGTCCTTTTCATCTAATAAAAAACCAGAAATGCTGTCAAGTAGGTTGTGATCACTGGCAACCCATTTTCTTAAATTGAATCCTGCGGACCCAAGAATTTGGTGAACTTTCTTGATGAGGGTTTTACCTTCTTGGATGGTGTCTGAACCACAGAGCCAGTCATCCACGTGAAACGATGATAATATTTTCTCACATGCTTTGGGAAATTGATTTTGATTGTCTACAGCTAATTGCCGCAAACAACGAATAGCTAAATGAGCTGCACTGGCTCTGCCATATGTCACTGTGTTGAGTTGAGAAGGATCAGAACGCCAAATTATTTTCTGAAAAGATGTTTGATGGAACAGACCGGTACATTTTCTCTATGTTAGCCGTGAAACCATATTTGTAGGTATTACAATGTCAATCAAATCGTCCTGGACCTTAGCTCCTACTTTCAATGTGTCATTGATGTACAAACCATTAGATGTCTTATAGCAGATGCATCAAACACTACACAAAACTTGGTTGTAGGGCTTGACTCTTTGAAAACGGCATGACGTGGAAGATAAAATTCCATATTCTGATTTAATTGATGAGGAATAATATTCATGTGATATGAGTTCAAAGTATTCCATAATGAATGCAGTGTACTGTGATTTAAGTTGAGAAATATTTACGAGTTTTTTCTTTAGGTTATAAAATCTCTTTAAATCGTTATCATATGAATTGCCTAAATTTGAAACATTATTTTTGAAAGGTAGACTAACAACAAATTTCCCTGAGTTATCTCTGTGGTTTAAATGAAATGGGTTTCACATTTCCAGAAAGCTTCGAGTTGATTTTGTAAATTATCTGTGTTTTTAGTCAAATTTTACACGGAGGAATTTGTGAGAGAGTTAACTAATAATTAATAATGGACCTGATAAAATCCGTAATTTGATTTGCCCCCCACCTAATAGGTTCCAAAAAATTCAAGCACCTATCAGTAAGTCATAAAGGACCGTTCATGTTGAAATGCTCATCGGCAAGAGTAATATTTTTGGGTATTTGAACATTTGAGATGTTAAATGAGATTTCAGGTAAGCTCTTGGTAGGTAATTTTGTCTGTGACTAAGCATTGAATATTTTCCAGTGAAAATGAATTAATAGTGGCTTTTATATTGACATTAATGCATTTGTGTATACTGGTGACCTTATTTCCAAATCCCTCAACAAAATGTTGAATATTGGAGCTAGGAAGCTCAAGCTTAATAAACAAACATTTTGTGTTCAATTGAGATCCACTGTGAAGAAATGCTTGACACATGTGATTATTGCCATGCTTGTCCTGAATCAAAGCACAAGCTGTGGGTGATAAAATGCACTGAGTTTCAGTTGACAGAGATGCATTATTAGTGACAGATAAAACTTTGGACTCATGATTTTTTGATTCAGTTGATTCTTGATTTTTTGGGGAGTGGGAAGTCTGAATCACCCTGAATATTATTGTGTTTATGGTTATTTAAAAAGAAGACTTTGGAAAATGCAATAGAGTATTGTGCTTCAAACAAAATTTTTTACATATTAAGCTACTTCTGCAATCCTTGCCAGAGTGACCTAGTCGCAGACAATTTGTGCATGCTTCAAGATTGCGTATCTTATTTTAATCTGTCCTGGATGGTAAGTTTTGAAAAATCTCCACATAAAAGGATAAAGTGGTCTTTTTGCAGTTCAAACATTTTGGAGTTGCTATCGAAAGATTTGAACTACGGTTGTGATGTTTAGAATCTGTTTCAGTTGTGCTTGCATTTGTAGAATTGATGTATTCAAGTATTTGACAACGCTTGCTCAAGAATGAAAATAATCAGTTATATTAGGAGTATCTTTATTGAGTTTTAAAGAAACATCTTTCCATTCACGTCTAGTGGCATGGTCGAGTTTAGATGTAATGTGAAAAAATATTACAAAACAATCCCACTGATCTACAGGTAAGCCCAGAGATTTAAGAGCCCTTAAATGCAGATTTGCATTGTCAATGATTCCGACATGAGATTCTTTTGTGATTGGTTGCATTGCAAAAAATGATTTCATATGGGCTTGAATGATGACCCGCTTGTTTTCATACCTTTGGCATAAAATATCCCAAGCTATTATTTGATTCGACTACTTCTAGGGAAAGAAGTTTGGCAGCATTGCCTTTTAAGCATGTTTTTAGGTAAGTACCAGAATTTCTCAATGTTGCTCAGTGATGTGCTATTATGTATGAGAGATTTATAAGTATCAGAAAATTGTAGCCAAAGCTCATGTGAGCCATAAAATTCTGGTAACTTATTCTTAGGTAAATTTGAATGAGTTTGTGATGCTATGTTGTGAGAACATTGTGGAATGATTTGTGGAATGTTTGATGTTTGCTGAGTTTGAATTTGAATATCTCTGAAATGTTTATCAATAATGGTTTTAGCCAAATCTGAGGACTTGAAGTATTCATCCTCAAAGTCAATCCTGTATTGTGAATGATCATTGCTGACAAATATTTCAAGGTCTCCTTGAACTGATACAAACTCAGTTCACAATGATTGCAACCGTTCCACCCTGACCTGTAATTGGCCTATTTTGAAATGGATCAGTGAATGTGTTTGCAAAATTAGTAAATCGTGACAGTGTATCGAAAGACCCTTGATTTTGTTAGCGATTTCCTCTGAGGAGGGTAATTGGTTTTCATGCTCTGTTTCAGGTATTTTTGACTTAGGTATAATTCTTAAATTTTATTTGTGTCGTGAAATGGTTAAATTGAAATGTGAGAAGAATATCCAACAACAAGTAGGTAAGTTTCTAAATGTCAATATGATGATAAGAAAGTTGTTATAGAAACGTCGAAGAACCCATACTTTACCTTGACCTATATCCTAAATCTAAACAAAGTAGGTACTACTATAAATAAAAAGATAAAAAAATGTCACTCTGTGTGTTGCTGAGACCAAAGCAATGGCCAATTAAGAAATTCAAAGAAGAGGTGCCTTGTAGTACTGGTCAGGAAGCTTCTCTCTTTCGCACGTTTCTTCGTGAAGTTGAAAGAACTGGCTACAGCTTCTAAAACGACGATTAATGGCCGGTATTATAAAACACTGAACCGATGGTTGAATTTCAACCTTCGGTTGACCTCATGCAAATTGATAGGATTCAACCAAAGGTTGAAACTCAACTATCGGTTCAGTGTTTTATAATACCGACCCTAAGTGTCTTGACTTGACTGTGCTTTGTCAAGAAAACAATAGAAAATTGCCCCTCGTTCTTATTCTAATCGGTGACTTCACCGATGAGTTAGCTATCTTTTTTTAGTGAATGGAAAATGACATTGACCTTCATAGAATTGTGGATCCATCGGTAAAATTTGATGAGAATAAAAACGCAGAGTTGCCCTTATTCGCTTGACAAGAAGGACTTTCTGCTGATTTCTGATTTTGTGTTTTTTGTCAATTTAGATATGGAAACTTGCCATTTATACTGATGAACACATGAAATTTATCTTATATTTCAATCTATCCATCCAAATATCCGTATCTCGAAGGACCTATGTTTTGTATGTGGGCTTTTCCACACACGTTTTCTGGTGTTGGTTAATTTCTTCAATGTAAAAACCCTGATTTTTCCAGCGATGTAATCGACTCTGAATGGCAAATAAATTATTTTTGAATTTGAATTTGAATTCTAACCGAATCAGTTATGAATGATTCAGATCTACAAATTTGAGAATGATTGAATGAACGTGAAACCTAACTGATCTACCTACGTTTTTATGAAAAATTTAAAAAATCAATCAATGTCAATCTTGCAGGTCTGCAGGTACAATAATATCCTTAATACCCATGGTGCCTTCAACGTTTAATATCCGACTTAATTATTTTTTATATGAGAACATTTAAAATAGTCATAACGCCCTAGGGCATTATTTCCTATTTGAAGAAATAATCATAACGCCCTAGGGTGTTATTTTTCAGAATAACGCCCTAGGGAATTATTTCGTATTTAACTGACTTTGACATAATGTCATTATTTCTCGAATGATATACCAGTCGGACATTAATTATTTAACATCCCTCGGGCCAGAGGTTCTCGGGAAATACACCATTGACCTCAAGCGTTAATATCCTTATAATACCCTTGATACCTTAATAACTATAAAAGCTCTAAAAATCTCATAGTGAGTAGTAGATTACCTAACCGAACTTTCCAGTAGTAGAGCAGCTTGCTGCTCTTTATTTTTTGTGTAACTACCGTCTGGTTTCTTAAGTGTCAATGATCCTTGCGCCCTGCCTTTCACTAGAATTTTGTATAATCTGGCTGCTGATGGTGTGTGTGATAGATTCACAGAAGTCTCGGAAGTTTTTTCGCTTGGCATTTCTAATTTCTTTGTTGTACTCAGTCAGCCTTTCGGTGTAGCCCTGCCATTCTCCGTCTCGTTTGGCTTTGTTGAAAAGGCAACGAACCTCGGATCTAAGTCGTTACAGGTGACTGTTCCACCATGGGCAGCTATTTTTGTTTACTTGTTCTTTCACGGAACAGCTGGATTCGTATGCCTCCATGATTGATCCGTTAAGGATCTGAAGGCTTTCTTCTACTTCACGTATATTCTTGCAGCTAATTGATTTTGTTCGAGGTTGCATTGCAGTTTGGTTGTGTATTTTTCCCAGTTCGTATTTCTGGGGTTTCTATACGAGGTAGTTCGTTCCTGCACTGCTTTTACGTCAAACATTGGGTGGTATGAATAAAAACGAAGTACTTGCTACTGCTAGAAGTATTAGTATGTTCTACGTAGTATTTACTTCAAAACGAAGTAGATACTACATTTCGAATCTACCGGAAACTAGTAAATGCTTCTTTGTGAAGTAAATACTTCGAAGAATATACTAATACTTGTAGTAGTAGCAAGTACTTCGTTTTTATTCATGCCTCCCATTATGATTCTTTGATTAGAGAGAGAGGGATTCATTGGAGAAAGGAGCATAATTAATTATATTACTACAACTGTCAATAATTGGACACAAAGAAAATGTCCAATTTGGGAATGAAATGCCTAGCCAACCCCTGCCCATCAAGCCAATAAAATGTTTGGTTGATTTTACAACTATCAACTCTAACTTATCAGTTACGCCTGGATGATCATTCAACCTGACAGAAACAAAATGTTTACCAATTACAAAAGGTACATCTCCAGCAACAGTCTTTATGATAGTTGAACAAGTAATTTGTGAAAACTTTTCCCTGTAGTCAATTTCTGACGACACTGTAACGCTTGTCCCAATCGGTCCATTTGAATTTTAATCCCCTCAATATATACAGTTTTAACTAATGCATTATTAGCATAGATTATCTGGTGTTTAACTAAGTTAACCTCTGTATCGTCCTGTTCAACAATAACTGTAGGCTTCAAAGGAAGTCATATTCTTGACACTCATCTTCTTGCGGCATAGGTATTCTTTTAATGTGGCCCTGCTTGCCACAGCCCCGACAATTCCACTTGGCCACTCGACAAGACCTGGATTGTGGAATCGTCTGAATCGATGATAATATTGATGGAATTTCTCCTTTACTGCTTCCATGGCCACAGCAGTTTTACAAGCCTCAGAAGAAGTTAATTTTTCTGTGCTTAACTTTTTTTTTAATATCTTCTCGCACAAGACCACAAATCAATTTATCTCTCAACGCATCATCCAAAAATGAATTGAAATCACAGTGCTTTGAAGCATTTCTAAGTCTTAGAGTAAAATTAGACACTGACTTATTGTCTGGTTGTTGCAGCTTCTACCCCAGTAGCACACAATGTTGGTCCCAAGTTGCGGATACATTGGACCAATGTTGTATGTTGGCCCAATATTGGAATTTTTTAGCCAACATTGGACATTTATTGGCAATACAACTTCTTTCATCATTATAATAATATATTTATCCAAGAATGGGCCAATATGCACAAACAATATTTTTATCCGCAGCATATAGCCAAGATTGGTTACATATTGGCAATACATATTTTTCTTACATAACAGTGATATATTTATCCATCATTGAACCGATATGCACAAAAAAATGTTTTTTTTTTTGCATTATTGAGCCAATATTGGCAATACATATTTTTCCACATTGTAATATTATATTTACTTAAGAATGGGCTAATACACAGAAAAAATATCTTCATTGAAATTATTTAGACAAAATTGGTGGATTATTGGCAATACAACTTTTTCTAATATTACCATAGTATTGTATCCATTAATGGACCAATATGCACAGATAAGGTTTTTATTTGCAATATTAAGCCAGTATTGGATATAATATGGCAAAACAAATTTTTCTAATATAACAGTGATATATTTATCCATATTGGCCAAATATTGATTCTATATTGGTAAAATATTGTATATGGGTCCAATATTAGCAATGTATAGCCAATATTGGTAATATATTGGAGATTAATCTTTTTCCTACATTATTATTACTTATATAATATGTGAATCCAAGATTGATCCAATATTGGATCCAATCCATGTTTGGCAATATCTTTTATTCATGTTTATATTTAATATTTATCCAATATTGGTGATATATAGGAGATGTACCTTTTCCATATCAATCAGGACTACCGAGAGAGGGCACCACGCGCTACTGATGGCCTTACTCTTTCCTAGTGTTTGAGTTTCCTTCAAACCTGTTTCTTTAAGTTGGTGTGCTTCGCTCACAAGTTCGAAGCCGGAAACCGGTCTAGTCTGCAGCTGTTGGAGCTTTGGTTAAATACATGTGTTTTTCCAAAAAAAATATTGTAAATATTTCTAGGAAATATTGTAAATATTTCTAGAAGAAATATTTTATATTTATTACTTAATTGGTAATATTGGAGAAATATTTATATTCACTATCGGATTCATATGAAAAGTATACATTGTGCCATTCTGGAAAACAAATATTGGGTATATTTCTAAAAGCAATATTACATGTTTATTAATAAGCAATATTGGGACAATATCTTTCTTCAATATCGGATTCATATTTACAATATATATTGGGCAAAAAAAAAAATCTCTCGTTTCCATTCTTGGGCCAATATGTAAATATAATATTTTACCAATATTGTTGTGCTACTGGGGTAGAATTTAAAACGTTCTGCAACAACCAATCGGGGGGTGAAAAATACTTTTTAAGCAACTCTACAGCTTCGTCATATGTAAGATTCGATGGATTGCGGGAAGCAACCAGATTTTTCAGAATATCATAGCTCTGTTCACCAATTAGTATGATAAAATAACTCAACTTACGACCATCTGGAACCTCATCAACAATGAAAAGATGCCTCATTCTTTCCTAGTATCTTTCAAAACTGGACCCTGCACTACTGGGGACATAGGGCTCAATCGACCCAATTAATGCTGCCATCCTCGTCGCCAAATGTAACATTTTAAATTAGAATCAAACTCTTTGTTCAGACTTTGCTGCTTGGCGTGATGTTTTACTGATAATTTATAATTCTTGACTTTAATAGTTGAAAACACATACTGCAACTTTTAATTCACTTTTAACTGGATTATTACTCCAGTGGACTGTATATTTTAATAATAAATGAAAATACTGATTGATTAGACATCACTTTATTAACATCTTTTCTTCTGAGATGCGTACATTTTGACGTTGGCTGACCAAGTGGCCAAGAAAGACACCCGATTTCCTAATGTCGCTTCAATTCTCTATACCCCTCTAGGGAGAAAACTTTTCATTGGACAAGGAGAAGGCTTTTCATTGGACGTTGCGCAGCGCCACGCACGGAACAAGTTGCAACAACTAATAAAACGAAGAGTTTCATTGGCTGTCGCGGTACATACTTCCGTTTACTACGCCGTTTGCGCGGTAAATTTAAATTTACTTATTAGTTATTGCAACACTGCTGCTTTTTTATGCAAACTATATTGTCACTAGGAAACAGAATAATAATCAAAATACAAAAGATTTTCTTTTGGTAAATGCATGAACTAAGTACTAGACTTCTAGACTAACTTTCTACTTCAAAAGTTCATAAATGTCACCAGGTTAAACAAACATTGCCAAACAAACAGATTCGGACTTGCCTAACTAAACACTAAACTAAAATCTATTCTAAATACATAACAACATGTAAATAAATATTGTGTTATACCACAGAATAAGGTTTAAATGGGGATATAGAATGGTAACTCCCATGTTAAAAAAAAGTTTATATATGTGGCGCCTCTATAGGCTTGGGTCAAAGTAAAATGATTTTGGCGGGATATTTGAATTTGAAACTTTCTTTGTGGATGACCTTTTTGGGCCTTGATTAGATTTAACATTGGTTATTATATTTATCCCTTATTATAAGAAATAAATATAATATGTAATAACCAAGACTGATCAAGTCAACGCCAAAAACGTTTTTTGGATAAGATAGGAAAATAAAACTCGTGTCTGTCAATCGTTGGACCTATAATATTTTTATTTAAGTACATATTTAAATATTAATTGAACTTTTTCTGTTTGTCTTCACATCAATTTCATCACCAATGGAATTGACGCCATGATAAGGATAAAACTCACCTGAACTAAAACTGGTAGAAGTAAAAACACTACAACTTATAAAAATTATTCATAAGAAGTTTGGCAAATTAAAAATTGTTTGGCAACCGACCGACCCGTATGACAGCTGATAGCATCACAAAACGATAGCATCAACATCCAAAGGCGTTCACTAAAATCGATTACCAGCGATGAACATGCACGCCCCCTGAGCAGCTTGGGGCACATTGAAAGTGGCTAGGATCGTTCAATACAAGTGCGCATACCATGTCATGTGTTATACCCCCGGTTATACCTACCTTGACTTTTTTCGTTAATTAATAATTGTTGTTGTTTTGAGGTAGAGGGTTCTTCATAGACTTGCTGTTGACAAAAACACGTCCTACCAGCGTTGATGAGTTAGCTTGGTGACACCCACCCAACAACACAGCCTTTGTCTAAAAAAAGGTAAATGGCAGTGCAGGAAAGAATGCTAAACCAGTTTTTAGCAACAAATTAAAATTAAGTACCTAGTATATGGGATGTATACCAGCATTGTGATAATAATTTGGAGTAAAATGCGGTTAGTGCCTTTGAGAAAACTTGTGATCTTGAAAATTTCCTCGCAAGGAAAATACCGACGTTTCGATTTCGACTCTTGGGACGTTATCCCCTAGTTACATCCATCTTGTGATTAGATGAATAAAACACTACTATAATTCCAATTCCATAATGTCAGTTAGGATTTTGAGGAAGTTTTGCAATCGTGGCGCCTAAACGTAAATCATTAAAATTCTACGACTATGTTAGGCAACCAAAATGGTACAAATTATCTTCATTTTATACGTGCTAATTTCAAAAGAAACATAACAAAAGGCATGCTGTTTCCGCATGATTGTAAATATTTAACCAGATTGCTCACATATCGTTTATTTACACAACGTTTTTATTACACAGTGTTACTTTTGAAGCACAAGAGTAATCTACATATCATCTTCAGTTAAATACAAATCCGAAGAAATTGCAACTAAATTCGCATAAATTCAATTAGGTATCTGGTATTTGTTTATCTAAAAACATTTTATCGCCCAGACCGCTTGGTAACAGCTAATAACACATGTTCGCTAGAAAAACATGTTACTTAATTGATACGTTTTAATGGGTACGAATAATTAAAGACAATAGACAATTGAATTTTCAAAGCAAATTAAACACGTTTGGTTTTTTTGCAAGTATGATTCACTGATAAGAATTTTCCTTTTGTTCTAAAATGTTAAAATTAATGATTGACCACTCAGTAATGATTCGATTTTTCAAGTTTATGTCATTAAATGGAAACTTTTGTATGCAAATTATGTTATTATTATTAGTGCCAGATAAAATTTGTATCTAGTATTATCGTAATTAAGAGATACATCAGGTATAAGAGATAAACAACTTGTACAAATAAAGCAATTCATTATCCTCCAACTATATAACGAAGGTGATAACTTGCGTAGGCATTGAAATTTTCCATACTAAAGTGAATTATTATATGAATTTCAATTTTATAAAATGGCTGCATTATCCTTGCAAAAACATCCAAGAAAATTTCAATCATACGTACTTCCAGCCACATTTTCCTTATAATACATATGATTTATATTAGCACGTGTGGCATTGGGTTTATTTACGTTCTGCTAAATACAAAGTCAAGGTTAAGCGAATTTGAAAGAAATATTTGTTTTCTTATCAATTTATCTTTCAAATTGATACTTAAGAGATCTGGGTAGGAAAATATTTTGATGAGATGTTTGTATGTGTTTCATTATAATTGAAAAAATAGGTTTAAAAATACTTTATCAGGAACATCAGTTAATTGGTATTATTAGCCATAAATTAAAAAACATATTTTTTATGTTCTATGTTGCTTTTTTGATGGGATTTTAATGGCAGAATGTGAATCATTGGAATTAGTTGATATGTATTGGGCGATTCAAACATAGGAGACCTGGAATAAATAATAAATTTGTACCTGATCATCCTTATACCAGTAAAGTCGATGTAATTTGGGCGCCCAACGTGAAACACTCCAAAAACCTTATACAGTGAGCACGTAAAGGTTGGAATAAAATCTATATAACATACAGGGTGGATATTTTTGAAAAAGCCTAGGACCCGTCAATTTTTGATTTTATTGGCCGTTTTTTTGATGATATTACCATATATACAGGGTGACCCAAAAACAAGTTATGACAGCTAACTTTATTTTTTTTTAAATGAAGACACCAATTTTTTATTTCATTTTTAAATTCTACGTCAAATTCTAAACATATTTCACGTATCATGTCCTATACCTATCTTCAACTGTTTCGGAAATATTGACAGTTGAAAATTAATTTTTTGCAACTTTGACAGGCTGTAAAACCTAAACGGTTAATTTTAAACGAAACCCGATTTTACATTCCTACCTAATTTTATAAACCATAATTTGACACCAACTTTGAATTTAATCCATGGTTAAAAATTCCGGCTAAATTTAATCTCCGGTTAAATTCAAAGTTGGTGTCAAATGATAGTATGGAAAACTAAGACAAGAATGTATGATGTGCGGTTTTGCACTAAAATTTACCGTCTAGGCTCTACAGCCTGTCAAAGTTGCAGAAAAAGTCTATTTTCATCTGACAATATTTCCGAAACAGTTGAAGAGAGATATAGGACATGATGCATGAAATAGGTTTAGAATTTAACGTAGAAATTGAAAATGAAATAAAAAATTTGTGTTTCATTTAAAAAAATAAAGTAAGCTGTCATAACTTGTTTTTGAGTCACCCTGTATACGTGGTATTATCATCACAAAAACGGCCACTGAAATCAAAAATTGACTTGTCCGAGGGTTTTTGAAAAATATCCACCCTGTATATTTTATAGATTTTATTCCAACTTTAACGTGCTCACTCTATAATGAACAACGTGGTTCGTTGATGTGCAAAATTTATACACTCAATTCCATTAAAAATTGTCTCATAAGATAAAAAAAAAGAAAAGCAAAAATATTTAAGATCCTGTTGTTTGAACCAATTGAATATTTGTTTACATAACAGACTTGCCAGCTTCAACACATATTTTCAATAACAAAAACATAGTAGATATTGCGAATCCACATACGAGAGAAAAATCTTGCAAAGAAAGGTCAAAGAAATCAATGATGAAACATTAATAATTGATTTATTATTTTCGTCATGGAACAAAATTTATCTTATTGTGAATATCGGCGTAAACATTTTTCCCATATTAAAGTTACCATTAATAAACGCTGTCAGTCATAATTTGCCAAATAATGCTAAAGGTTCGACGAACTTTTGCCTAAAAATTTCCTGCTAAATTATTTGGGAATCGGGTCAAGGAAAAATTGCTTCAAGCTTTAAGTGCAAATTCCAATAATAGGCACATGAGTTCTGGATCTTGGAGCTTTTTCGATAACATTTGTGATTTCATTATTTCAAATTATTCCAATGGTGGCAGAAACAACTCCATAAACTTTGATATTACTCTGTTTACTCCAATTATAGGGCGTTTTATTGTTTTAGAACGAATCGATAAATCAATTGCATATAGGATTTCAGTTATTATAATTTTCCTTTACCAGCCACATACCTTACCAGCTAAGAAAATTATATTCCATTTGTGATGAATAAAAAAATTGCGAAGTATGCTTATTTTCATTTGTGGAAAACTACTTTTATTACATATGTATTTCAATTATTTGAGAATTTAACTGCTTGTTTTGAGTGCAAATTTTATTACACAAATTATTTTTGTTTTATGATCATATTACTTTACTACGCAGTACGAATATTTATTTGCATGATATTCTAGGAAAAAAAACACACCCTCAACTAAAAATTAGGACAGAGTAAGATTACAGAGTAAATGTCCATCAATCAAGATTGAATAGCTAAATTAGGACGATGGATAATGTGTTTACCGTTTTGGCTAGGATATTTTTTTTTTTTTTTTTGAGGGATGGTTGTTCTTAAATTAGGACTTTCTTGTTTGGAACGGTTTCTCTGTTTCCATTACACGTATGCACAAAAATCAAATAAAATTGCTTGTTGTGAAGAGAAACGAATATGTCAGTCGTTAAGATCTCAAGCTTCAATTTAATCATCATCTTCATATCAAATCGAAAAGAGGTGAAATGATGATTAAAATGTAGCATTCAACAAAAATCCGGTGGTATCTCTCGATTCACGAATATTGCGACGAATCTCATCTTTCAACTCTTGAATTGTTTGGGAATTGTTCACCTACGCTTTA
Source organism: Ceutorhynchus assimilis (assembly GCA_917834065.1). Lineage (NCBI taxonomy): Eukaryota > Metazoa > Arthropoda > Insecta > Coleoptera > Curculionidae > Ceutorhynchus > Ceutorhynchus assimilis. The sequence continues at coordinate 30,652,447 of OU892287.1, read as the reverse complement.
CTTTTCCAACCAGACGTTGCAACATGTTACAAAGCAAGAGAAACCATTGACCTATTGTAAACACGATTTGAGGGTAAACTTCTTTCAAGAAATGGGGATGTTAATTGACCGCCTAGATCTTGCGATCTAACGTCACTAGACTTTTTTTTCGTAGGGTTACATCAAAAGTAAAGCGTATGTGAGAAATCCCCGAACACTTCAAGAGTTAAAAGATGAGATTCGGCGCATTATTCGTGAGAAACCACCGGAAATGTGCACAGATGTGATCGAAAATTTTGGCAAAAGAATTGTGTGCTGTGAGAGAAGTCGCGGTGGCCATATTTGGTGGATATGGTGTTTCACGTATAATTGTAAACGATTATGTTACTTATTGCTATAAAGTATTAAATTTTTCCTAGTTTGCTTTTCGTTTGAATTGAAAAAAACATCCGGAACCTCTTATTGGAACACCCTATACTAATCAATCCTGTGTAAGTGTTTCCCCGTGGTACATAGGTAATTTCATTTCCCACTGACTTTACTGTACCTATTTTAACCATTTTCATGAAGGAATAAACCATAAACCAAAATTCCTATTTTTTTCTCAAAGTTTTACCTATTAAGGTAAAAGCGGGAGTTATGGAAATCCTTAACTCCGACGCGGGAGTAATGAAATCCTTAACTACCGCGCGGGAGTTAAGACCATGTTTATAGTTATCGTATAATTTACACAACAAATTACACCTTTTGTAATACACAATAGCATATAGGTTAGGAAAAATTTTAAACCCCATGGGGCAAAATTGGGAGGGTTGGATGACCCATTTGGACATCAATGTAAATAGCGATGAAGAAATCACATCAAAGAATAAAAAATCAGAATATAAATTGAAGAAGTAATATAAATATGACGATAATTCATTAGGCCCATTTGAGGTAGTAGTTCAGGGTCCTCAGGGAAACAATATAGGGCATCTACATCCAATGGCTCTTGCTAAGATAATATATGATTTGAAATTAAAATATGTCAACAGACCAATGAAAAAATTAAAAAATAAAGTTTTTATAGAATTTAAAACACCAAGGGCAGCAATCAACTTACTTGAGAATCAACAGTAAGAGAATATACTATGAACATTCCTGAATACTGGTCGCCTGTGAAGGAATAGTGAGAAGAATATGTAAAGAATTTGAGCCAGAAGAAACTATTGGAAATTTTAGTGTCCAAATGTATTGATTTAATCGTAGAATAACAAATGAACAAGGAGAAATTGAATATATTTATAAAGATGGGAACGTGTCTATTCACATCGATTTCAAGAAACTGCCCAGAATATAATCGTCAATTACAGATAAGACAATACATGTCCCTAGATAGTATATCATAGATAGATAGATAGTATATCATACTCAGAAGCTAGTGAAGCGTAGACTTCTGCCGAAGGAAGCTATTTTCCTGGGTGTCAGTTGGCCCACTTCTTCTGGTGACAGTGTTGCCCCCTCGAGAAATTTGAGCCTCTTGCAGAATTGGGCTGGACATTCGCAGAGCAGGTGCTCTGCGGTCTCTATTGCGTCTGAGCAGAATCTGCAGAGATCGCCTTCTGCTCTGCCCATTAACCTTAAATGGTATTTTACCAGGCAGTTTCCTGTGAGCCTCCTACCACCAATCTGATTTCTGGTCTGCTCAAATAGTGATAAGGTACCAAAGACAAATAGATAAGGATTCTCGCCTAAACCGAATGACTTCCCAACATTAAAAACCCGAACTAAAGAATCAGAATTCCCAGGTTTTACAAATATCAGCCAATATAGACAGATATTCTAAGGTAGGCAGAAAAAACAAACAATTGTCTTTTTCCCCAAGCAACGAGGACATCAACGACATCAATAAGTTTTTCACAAGAACTACTAGACACACAGGAATACCACAAAGACTCATCCCGTAAACCGTCAGGGGATGACGATATCAGAAAGAGATTAATAGCAAAGAATAAAAATATTTCGTCCACAGATTTGAATTTAACAAATAACTACATAAAAGATTTAACTGAATTTATCCATTGGGGAAATCCAATGGAACAGGATGAATGGTGAAAACCAGAAAAACACAGCAAATCAAAAACCCCATGAATAACACACCAGATAGAGTAATGGAAATTCTACAATGGGATATTAGATCAATCAATTCAAACATACACAACTTGAAAATTTCAATACAAGAACGAAAAGCTGAAATTATAACTTTGAATGAAACATGGCTGAGAAAAGATTACAATTTAAGGATTAGACATTACAAAATTTGTAAACAAGATAGACAAGATGGTAAGGGAGGTATTGCATGTTTGATAAAGAATCCCATAGAATTTAACGAGTATGATCTGTCAAATTATTATTTTCTAGGAAACCTTCAAATGCAGGCAATAAAAATCATGAAACCAAACCTTTCAATCCTCAATTTCTATGTCCCACCATCAACAAAAATCAGAGGCAACTGGATCAAGGATCTTATTGAGAATTTCATACATCTGTCAAAACTGGTATTCCAACAATAAATTGACATGTTTTGATTGTTGATTTGAACCAATCAGATTGTAATTACGTGATAATTTGCACTAGTGCAAATTATCAGATAATTGCATACTAACTGGTGCGAAAACTGGTGTTTTAACATTTTTTGCAAATATATTTATAATTTTCGACAAATTTGCACTCATGCGTTTTTAAGTGAAAAAGGCACTCGTGCACTCGTGCTCTTTTTCAACTAAAAATGCATTCGGGCAAATTTCCCAAAAATTATCAATAATTTCCATTGCACTAGTTATATTACTATTGATAATATACCTGAACCAAAATTAATACTAGGAGATTTCAACGGCCATCGCCCCCTATGGGAAAGTTCAGTGGCAAACTATAATGGAAATGTCATAAATAATATTCTAAATAAAACTTCTCTAGTTTTACTAAATGATGGATCTCCAACTAGACTGACAATTCCGGGCCAAAATAAATTAGCTCCAGATATTTCTCTGGTATCCAGCTCTATGGCCACAATAATGAAATGGAAAATTTTAGAAGACTGTGGAAACAGTGACCATTATCCAATATTAATTTCCTTGAGACATACCGAGATTGAGTCAATACAAAGAAGCAAACCTAGAAGAAATATAAAAGAGGAAAATTGGGAAAGATACCATGACGAATTGTTATCTAGATTCCTGGGAAACAGTCCACAATCATATTCTGATCTGGAAGAAGATATACTAGAAGTTACTGGAAAACAATTCTGGAAAAAAAAGCTGAATAAAGAAAGCATAAAGATCCGGTCCACTGGTGGGATGAACAATGTCGGGAGTTTTCAAATAAAAGGAAAACTGCTATGAATAAACTCAAATATGAATTATCCACGTAAAGAGGGTCAGTGCTCAGACAAGAAGGAAATTCAAAGAAAAGAAAAAGAACAGCTTCAAAGGGAAGAATATTGTGGAAATATAAACATATTACAGAAAATTTGGACGACAATAAGAATATTCTCAAAAGGGAAAACTGAATCAAGAAATAAAGCTCCAGAGCAGGAAATAGCAATAGAGATAATTAAAAACCTGATTCAGTTGAATATAGACCCAGATTTTACAATGGACAGAAGACATGGAAATTTCCATTCGGAAGAGGAAGAAATAATAATCTGGCTGAGCTGGATGTTTTGCAAGGGAAAAAAGATCCGGCTCAGAGGGTTGCCAGACGTTCCGATTTAGGCGGGACAGTCCCGATTTTTAGAAATATTTCTGAACCGTCCCGATTTACGAATTGAATGCCAAATGTCCCGATTTTTAAAAATGTAAGGTAATATATCCCGATTTCCGGCCGACAACACCTTTTTAGGCTGCGTTTCCCTTGATCAACGCCGAACGGCTAGAGACAGTGCTGCCAACTCTGGTTTTAGCAAATTCCACTAGAGTGGAAATTTTAATGGTATCCACGGCTTCAACTCAAGTGAATTTTTAGTGCTACTACGCTTCCATTAGTTTTTGACACTTCTTTTTAAAATTTCGAAATAACGTATTTGTATAGTACCTATTTCTGTTAATTTACAAAGAGCAGCATATTTTTCGTCCTATTTTTGATTGGTTCTCTGTACGTAAACGTTTATTGAGTCACTGTATGCACTGCATCACTGTGTCTATATTTTTTAGTTATTGAACAATAAAAAGACAGAGAGCAGCGCTAAACATTTCAAAAAAGAGTGAGAAAAATTTAGTAGATTTTCCACTAGTCCAAAAATTTTTCGCCTGAGTCGCGATTTTTTCCTCCTAGAGGATTTTAGTTAATTTAAATGTCCTTTCTAGTGGAAGGTCTTGCTTCAGAGTTGGCAACACAATTTTAGTTCGGTCGAGTGCCGACCATAAAACGATGTTCTTTTTCTTCCTAGTCTATGATATCATTATATTTCTAGTAATGTTAGCGGGGGTTGTCATTTGTGAGTTAGGATTGATCCAATACGGCAGGGTACCGTCACGATTCTGCGCAAACCCTGAATATTATATCATATATATTTTAATCTGGCAACCCTGATCCGGCCCCTAGCTGGACTGGACAACATAACATACTTTATGATCCAATATTTACCAACTTTTTACCAATGCAATGGAAAAAATATACATCAGCCCATTGTTGAAGGACAACAAAGACAATGCAGTTGCAAAAAACTTCAGACCCTTAGCATTAACCTCCTGCCCTGGGAAAATACTTGAATCTTGAAACAATTATTAAAAACAAATTGGAATGGAAATTGGAGAATAAGAAGGAATTGCCGGAATTACAAATTGGTTTCAGAAAAGGTACGGGATGTCTAGAATGTTTAGCATAGGTACCTAACAGTAAAAATTCAAAAACAGTTTCATCAAAAAATTGATACATTTGTGGTTTTTCTGGATGTAACAGCTGCTTATGATCAAGTAAACATACACAAATTATACAATGCTTTCAAAGAACTATACAATTTCCAAATCCAAGCGGATGACCAGTTTGTCATCTACTGCCGTTTCGATTTGGATCAACCATAGATACATCCATGGAGATGAACAATTTCATATAGAATCTTCTCAATAAAAGAGAAGCAAACTAACCAAAGGGAACGTGACAATTTTGCAAAACGACGATGATTTTACAGTAATAGCCGAGGATCAGGATATTGAAACTGTAAGAAAAGATATGAATGAATCATTATCTAATATATTATAATTATTGTTCAGTGACCTAAATTTTAAAATCTCGATCCAGAAATCAGCAGCCATGAGAATGAGTCATAGAAAAAAGAATTACCCAGACATGAGTGTGAAGTACAATGAGGAAGAAATTCCTTGGGTTAACTAATACCTCTTCTAGAAAACAAATAGTAGAACTTTTGAAAACTGAGAAGAATTGAGAAGGCACCGAATAAAACCTTAGACAAAAGAATAAGCAGAAGAACCTAAGACAAAATGCAAAAGAAGGTTTGTATATCGTGCAAATTTTTTTATTAAGAAATATCAGTGCAGAGCGCTTTCGGCCTTAGGCTATCATCAGTGCCAACCTGGAAAGTAAGGAAAATCCAACATCAGCACATGAAATGTGGGAGATATAACCCTTGAAATTATAATAATTGGTTTTAAATTGTTCAGTAAATCCATGTAATGGACCTTTCTCATTTTACCTGTGCTGCGCGCGCATCTTGTGGGTGACAGATAATTAAATCGTCAATTTACTGAACACGGTCTGACCCTGACGTATTTAAGCTAACCTCAATAATCAGTCAGTATCAATCTATCAATCAATATTCAATCAATATTGCTGAAAATGATTACAAAAACTGTTTATGGTTCAAATGAGTTGAATAAGTTCTTGTCAGAATTAGGCGAAAAAGAAGTCAAACCTTTCTTTTCACAAGTTCCCAAGCAATCAAATTGTAAGAAAACAATAGTTACGTGCTCTCAACCCGAATGAAGACGATTTAGGTTAGGACAGAGATTTGAGAGTTCGTAAAATAACGATTTTTATATCAAATACAATAATAATATACAATTAAAGGTTTGCTGCAAACATTTTTGCTGCGGTGGGTTTTCTTTCTAATTAATGTTAATACGTATTTTGTCATATTTACATCTAAAAATAAACATAAACAGAAACATAACCGAAATTGCACAATTTGACAAGTGGAACCAATCAAAGTCATTCCACACAGGTATCGCGCGTCATTATATGTGTCTTTTTTTATATTGCAGAAATCTTAATAAACTATCCTTGTTGTTCATTACATGAGAAAGGTCCATTCATTAGTTTGCGACTTATGTAACCACGTGCACCGTTGTTTTACAATTCAAGTTCTTTCATATACACCTGACGAAGTGAGTAAAAACCAATTATTATAATTTCAAGGGTTACATCTCCCACATTTCATGTGCTGATGTTGGATTTTCCTTACTTTTCAAGTTGGCACTGATGATGGCCTAAGGCCGAAAGCGCTCTGCACTGATATTTCTTAATAAAAATTTTTGCACCATATACAAACCTTCTTTTGCTTAATTGCTAAATGTGCCCACAGCATTCAATCCCATTTTAAGACAAAATGAACTAAAGATTCTGAAAGCTATAGGAATATTAGAATTCACTACAGGACGGGTGAGGGAGCAGGGAGCGGGACGAACCGGAAATCTCCTTCAACCACAATTAGTTTTGGCTAGATACCCCAGACGGTGAAGAATAGGGTACCTACTCCCTGGAAAAAAAAAATTAAAATGTAAAACCAACTTTGCATCTTGTTTTTGTCAGCTTTTTTTGCACCCACCTACGTATTGACTTTATTATAGTTAACCATAACTAGAGCCTAGTTTATTAATTATTTCTACAATTTCTCATATTAGAATAATTATTACTTACCTATACATTTCATTAAAATAGTTGTTGTTGTTGTTGTTGTGAAACACCTTGTATATAGAGGGCATGCTTTTTAGCAACAACAGTTTTAATAACTTTGCATCTATCTTACATATATTTTTGATAGGTACATCATACAATAATAACTGAGTTACAGGTTAATGGAATATTTTTACTTTGTTTCAGTTGTATTTTGCGATTATGCCGCCTCAGGAAGATCGCTACAGTTCATCGAAGAGTACATTCTACGAGAAGTACTCCCAACATATGGCAATACTCATTTTACAACAAGCATATCGTCACTACAAACCACCCTCTTTAGGTTAGTACTTTTGTCTTTAATCAATTAAAATTTCTCATTTAACTACTCCTAATTCAATTTCCACTATTCGTTTTTATTGGCACTGCCGCTTCCAGTACTATACAATTACATTACGGAATTGCTCTTTGACCGGATATCCTTATTGAATCATTACGATAGCGTGTATCAAGCCATTAAGAACTAGGTATTTATTGGCAATATTAGAAATAACTACTGATAAATGCAATATTTTCGCACTTCCAGAATAATTAGAAAATTCCATCATAAATATGGAATCAGATTTATGGGTGAAGCTAATTTAAGCTGGGCAAATATATTTACATAAACCATTATCGTTCTTTGTTTTAAAAAACTTATATCAGTTTGTGTTTTCAATTAAAAACCTTGGAACCGAAATAATTAAAATTCAGGAAGCCGCATAAGTTATTACGAAATAGTGTTGGAATTACGTAAAACATGAACTCATTTGCATATCAATTTTGTTTAATTGTATTGCGGATCAATAACTTTTATATAATTTTTTTTTGTTATAGACAAGAAGCAAGGGAAATCCTAAGATCATCAGTGAATGCTAGTGAAGATGAAGCGGTGATATTCTGTGGTCACGGCTGTGTCGAGGCCCTACACAAATTAATATGGGCCCTAGATGTACGAGACAATCCCGTCATTTTCACAGGGCCTAGTGAACACAGAGAAAATTTAACTTTATGGCAAAAGACTGGAGCAAAGGTTTGTGAATTTAAAATAAAAACAGACGCTGGTGAGTGTGTATATTAAATTAAAAAACACACACATCCTTGAGAAATGGCTAAAAATATAAGAAAAACTTCCTATGGTTGATTTAATTTAACGAAAACAAAACAGTCGAGAGAAATTTATATAAAAAATTTTGCTTACAACTTGTAGTATGCTGTTCCAATTTTGATTTGGTCCGGTGCCAATTTCATGTTGATTTTCAATTAAGTTTTATACAGCAAGCAAACTGTGCTGCAGTCGTTCAGCCTTGATTTAGCAAAAAAATAAAATGTCTTCGAAATGCATTTATATTGTATTAAATAGGCCGTCAAGTGAAGGTGAACCATCACTGATGTTTTTTATAATCATAATATAGATAGTAGTTTTGATAGAATGTAGATGTTACATGAGATCTTCAAAATCTAGAGGTTTTTGGTTTGTTTGGAATTATTGGAAATTATTTTTTTTATTGGAAAGTAGGTACTTTTTTCTAATCCTGATGGCGTTCTTCTGGTATTTAGTCATCCTTTCGTATCTCGATAACCTCTTTCTCTTGGTCTGAAATTTCTTCTGGATATGACCGCAGATCGAGGTTGTTTACAGTCTTTTCCTCTTTCACTGCTCTGACATCTTTTCCTTCTCCATTCTTTCTTGCCTCCATTCCACACTTCTTCATACTTTCTTCCTCCACCCTTTCTCCTCCATTTTTTCTTATAGTTTTTATTAGATAATGGCTCGAGTCTCATTTTTTATATCAATTTTGTTAAATAAGTACTTACCTACTAAGGGAGGGGTCTTTTGATTTTTGAAAACTTTAAAAAATCATACTTAACTCTAATTCTATTAAAGATAGAAATTTGAAACTTTCAGTGAATCTTATCCTAGTGGGGGACTATTTTTGTTGAAATAATTTATTTAGGTACCTACGAAATTCACTCATTATTTCAATACTCACACATTTTCAAATTAGAAACTTTACTCATCAGTCCAAAAACTCTTCATTTTTATGTCAGAACAATAATTTATTATTGAATTAATTGTAGACTAGGCACGCTTTCAAAAATGAACAGTGCAAAAAGAATTTCATGTAACAATTGGGGAAACAACGTTTTTAGGGTATATCGACCCTGCTGAATACGAATCTGCCTGTTGCCAAAACCAAATTTCGACTGGAAGTCCGGTATCCAAGATGGCGGCCAAGATGGTGGTCGAAACTTTGTTGCTCTATATTTCCCTTGTCCATTGGCTTGTAATAATGATTCAAACATCTGCTTAGGGGTTTTCTCAGATGCTAGGTTGCAATGTACCTAGCATCTGAGAAAACCCTTGCTTGAAATTCACTTACCTTAAGTTTGGAGCTCATGCGCTCCAAGATGGTTGCCGAAGGAAGTGATGAAAACGACCATTCCAGAGTTCAAACATTGTTTATTGCAGATAAAGATAATAAAAAAATAATTCTAGTGTCGTTAGCTGAAGACAGTAATACAAGAAAGATAATAAATCACCCTTTCAACGAGTTAAGACATTGGTGAGAGCGGTGGCACAAATTGGTGCAAGTCAGTCCAGTCTTCTTGCATGTGCACATTGTTGTCAGGCAGTGGGACGAACAATTGCAGGTTTGAATATCCGTGCAGGCTTTGGGGACTATGGGGACGAGCTCAAGGGTCATAAGGATGGGAATGTACTGTACCCACATGACTCAGGATCCATTACCACCAGTCGGGCATGATGAGCATTCTCCCACACGTTCACCTGAAATGTTTTTAAATTATAATTACCGAAAAGCAACTGGTTATACTGATCACAGTATGCTTCCCAACCTTTCTTTAACTGATAATAGCATCTTAGCCGGCCTAGGCAGTGTAGTGATTAATGTATCTGCTACGCATGCTGCGGGTCCCAGGTTCGAATCCCGGCTTGGGATTAGTTGTTCAAAAATCTAACCTTAAATGTGTCGCATGTTTACATATTTTTGTCCGAAGTTTTTCACGTATTTTCGCATGTTTAAGGGTGTTTTAATTATCTAAAGCACTTCACGACCACTAAATAACGTTCTACGCAACAGGTGGACTATCTGGTTCTGCCGTAAACAGAGAATTTTTCTCATATACCTGAATCAGAACAAATTGAACTTAACCTATACTCTGTCCAACCAACCTACGGAGTGGAAAACAACAAAACCTTCAAAAAGGTTCGTTACTATTTTATCAGCCCGCTTAACACTGTAGAGTGATGTTTTGTAAGATTCTGAAATAAATAAATGGCATAAATCAGTGTTCAGTGTGAACCTGGCCGCCATTTTGACTCTGTCATACTCGTAGATTCGTTGGACAGAGTTTAGAGAACTATGCCGGTCTGTTCCAAGTGGAATTCCAACTGTGTTTTCACAGACGTTACATTAAAGACCTCTTTGGAGGCCCATGTTACTTGAACAAACTAATTTTGTGCCGAGAATGCTCGGGTGTATCTGCCAGCGAAATACGAGCCTTGACTGCTCAGAAGAGGAATATCTACTTCCATTGCTCAGGATGCATTAAAACAATACGAAGTCTTATCGGGAATATACATGAAATAGAGCAGCAGATCTGCGACCTGCGTGCAGAAATAAATGAGCTCAAACAGAAAGTTAACTCTAACGCATCAACATATGCTCAAGTGGCCGCAGACACAAAACATTTGCAAGAACAGGTGAACAAGTTTAATGAGGCAGCGAAAAATCCAAAACCGATGTCTCTATAAGAAATATGAGATTCACCTTAGGCTGCATCTACAGACCCAAACAACACAACTCAATTGAGCAAAATCAGCAACTCCTACAAATAATAGAGAGAGCCATGTCATCAATAAAGCCCGTATTTATCTTTGGAGACTTAAACTACCCGGAAATTGACTGGGACACCCTTACTGTCAACCCCCGTGATCAATGTAGCCTAGACTTTTTGGAAGGCGACCTTATGATCGTCATTTTTGATCTCCAAGAGCATGCACCTTTGGGCCGCAGCGACCATGTAGTAATAACAGCCAGAGCTCAGTTGCAACTCCCAGTTGAACCAACTCACAACATTAACTAACCCAAGAAGAACCATTAAACTACAACAACCTAGAAGCTGCCCTCCATACAACTATAGACCACCTCATCCCTCTAAAATAAAAAAAAAAACAAATACTCAGAAGCCTTGGTTGAACAAAGGGGTGTTCAGAGAAATCGAGAAGAAAAGAGATCTATGGTACAGAAAAAATCCATCAGAAGAAAGCTATTTTCTGTACCGTATTCAGGACAACAGAACAAAATACTACGTCACAGAAAAACGAAAAAACTATTAGCACAACCTTCTAGCTGGCCCCGACAAACATTTTTATGCATGTATAAATTGTAGCCTCAATTCCAAACACGCCAGTTTCAGCCTAATCGACAAAAACACTAATATTATAATTGACACATAAGAGGATGTGACCAAGTCCTTCGCTGCACAGTTCCAAAGTGTTTCTCTCAGTACTGACACTAGACCTGCTCTGCCACCGAACACCTATTCAAAGATAGAAATATCTGAAAAAAAAGGTTTACACCTGAAAAAGTGATGGCCGCCATGGGTTCCCTCAAGTCCGACCGGATCAAATTCCTGCGATATTTATGTCACGGTGTAAAGAGACATTATGTAAGCCATTATCGGAGACAATGAATGACATATTTCGCACAGGGCATTTTCCTGAGATCTGGAGGAAGGCTATCGTCCCAATATTAATAAAAAAAGGCAACAAACAGCTACCTGAAAACTATAGACCAATACGTTTAACCAGTGTCATCTGCAAATGCAAAAAGAAAATACTAGTAGGTGCGCTAACAACCTTTTTCCTGGACAACTATATCATCCCTAATGAACAGCATGGCTTCCTTCCTCGAGGGTCTACCATAACAAACCTTTTGACCAGACTGCAGGAATGGACCTATGCTGATGATAACCAACAACCCATAGATGTTATGTACTTTGACTTCGAGAAGGCTTTTGTCAAGATCCCTATCAGCCTACTCATCTACAAACTTCAGCACTACGGTGTTAGAGGACAGCTTCTGCTGCGGTCCATCAGCAGCTTCCTTCGGGCTCGAACATTTCAGGTACGAGTGAGATCGGCAGTGTCGGAGGAGCTCAGTGTTTACAGTGGTGTGCCGCAGGGCTCAGTTCTGGGACCCCTGCTGTTCATCGTTTACCTGAGTGACTTGTATGCAGGTTTGAAGACCAACCCTCTATCTTTTGCAGATGACACAAACCTGTTCTGTAATCCCGTGAAGCAATTCAATGACCTCCAGGACGACGTCGGAACTATAAAGGGCTGGACGGACCTCTGGAGAATGCCGCTTAACAGCACAAAGTGCACCATTCTTCAAATAGGCCAAAACAACCCAAGACTTACATATGTCCTTGATCAAACAGAGGTCACCAAATTTAAACGCTAGAAGGATTTGGGTGTCAATATAACAGATAATTTGAAATGGGAACAGCACATATCCCAGATAGTAAAAAAGGCAAATACCCTAATTCACCTCATCAAGGCCTCTTTCCGAGATCATTCCAGCGCGATGATCCTGAAGCTGTATAAGACATAAGACCTAAACTGGAGTAGGGGCAGTGCATCTGGAGCCCCTATTACATCAAGGATATAGAAATTCTTGAAAGAGTGCAAAGAAAAATGACCAAAATCCCTCCAGAGCTCCGAGACCTCCCATTCGAAACCAGGCTTAATAGGCTGAACTTGACTACCTACACTTAGAGAGAGAAGGCTGAGAGGTGACCTTATTGAAACCTTTAAAATCACGAGCGGGCGTTATGGATGTAACCTGGATATGTTTCACCCTATCGAAGTTGAAAACCTTAGAGGTCACAACAAAAAACTCCATAAAGAACGTTGTAACAAATTGCTGCGAAGAAATATCCTGACCAACAGGATTGTGTATACCTGGAATAAGCTAGCGGAGGACACTGTGAATGTGACCTCACTGAGCCAGTTTAAAAACAGACTAGATGTTGAAATGAAACAATGGTCGAATCATCTCGTTCATTACACAATACACTGTGACAGAAAAATTGACTGTGACAAATAATATGTTTAAAAAAAAAACAAAGATTAATATTTAAGAAAACGAAACTGTAATTGAATCAATAGTCTCATTTGGTTTCTATCCGCTTACTATTGCAAATTAAATAATGATAATAACAAAATACCGACTCGTTGGCTTGGCAAGAGGATGTGGAAAGACTTTCTCAGGCTTGCGTGAAGTCGGTGGAGTCTGAATGGCCGACCATGGAATGCGAATCGGAACATTTTAGGGTGGGGGATGCATGATAGGGCCCACCATTTAGACTCTAGTATGAATGGGAAGGAGTAGAGTCCATGCAAAAACAGTTGGTGGTCATAATTAGCCAGCATTATTATAGTCTCATTCATTGGCTTTGACATCACCTGCCTCAGTGCTTCGCTTTTATCGCTTTGGCAGGAAATACACCTGCTTATGTCGACACAGTTAGTCCGAGCGCTGGTGACGTATCAAGATGACGACGGTTCTGTAGCAGCACATTCCACCTCTTGTGGGGGCCCTGATTTGTTCTTTAACCTTTCCAATTTTTGAGAATTGGCAAAGTTTGAGTAGTATCCGCGGGGTACTTGAATTTCCCGTCACTATTTGTTAACGTTTATTTGATCCTAACAATAGTGGCAGCAAAATCAGCATCATGAAGTTCTTTTCTCAAGCCTGCGTATTTCAGAAGAGTCTCTTTGCCGTTATCCGTCAGATCTGATAGTTTCTCCTTCGAACATTTTCTCTTCTGGCATATAATGCATAGGTTTTGGTTGGACGTTACAGCCATATCAACTAAGGAGCCCACCGTTGACGCCATATCCTGCAAAAAACGTCAGTATATTAAAAAAATTACAAAAAATACTTAAAGGTACACCTTCAGTAACACAATTTTGTTACCAAATTGTATCTTGGAAGCTTAAAAACTCCTCGATAGATAGAGATATGGAGGGCAGATTTGTGCATCCCTTAGTACTTAGGCATCTCGATTGGGTCCTTCGAGAGGCATAACTTAGAGGATGCACAAATCCTTATACCTATCAAGGAAATTTCAAGCAATATGTAACACATACAATAGTCTACGGATTTGGTACACATTTAACCACAATATCTGACAGATATTGCACTCCAAATACAAGAACACGTAAACACAACAAAGTTTCAGCGTCCATTTTGGGCGCCATCTTGGAACCCACGCACTCCTGGCTTAAGGTAAGAAATTTCTGAGCATTGCAATATGATAAGCATCCGAGAAGACCACTAAGCCGGCGTTTAAATCAATATTTTGAGCCAACCGACAAGAAAGATATAGAGGGCAACAGAGGTTTGGAAGCCATCTTGGCCGCCATCTTGAATAACGGACTCCCCGTCCAAATTTCGCTTTTGCAACAGGCAGATTCGTATTCAGTGGGGTCGAAATACCCTAAAAACATTGCTTCTCAAATTGTTACATGAAGTGCTTCTTGCACTTTATAGAGATCGATTTCCTGCTTATGGGCCTAGACTATTGTCGAGGTTCATTCAATTTACTCATGGAATATAAATTTACTTTTTACTTATTAGTATTTTCAGGTCAGGTTCAAAAATTCACTCATTTCCAGTTCAAAATTTTTCCCAAACCACAGTTTAAGACAAACAGACTCTCACATATTCGTTTGATGTTATTATCAATCCATACTAGTTCCAGTACTATATCATATTATCTCCCAATCTTTTTCACATTTTTTTCTCAGTTTCAACTTGGATCAGAGCACCTTCGAGCTCTTTCTGAAACAAATCAATATTATAAACTGATCCTGCAAAAAATAATCTGATTATGCTTTTCTGGTCATAAAATCAGCGTTCACAGTCAAATTTCTCCAGCACATTTTCGTTTTGAGGTAATTTTTATATGATATGCTCCAATTACCTTTTCTCTGAACAAAAAATCTATTATTTCCATTTAAATTAAACTAGTTCATATTTTAAGAATTTGAATGCATTTCAACCAATCATACAATTATAATAATTCGATAATATTTTTTGGCAAATCAACCTTCACGGTCTGCAAAATTATGCGTGCTCTAATCCCTTTACGCTCAGGCTAAAATCACCTTGCGGCTTATGGTTAAAACTGTGTCAATGACTTTCAAATTCGCGAATTAACATGTTGTTAATATAAACGATCGTGGATTGAAAAAGAAAGTCTTTATTTCTGACAGTTACATGAACACAATAAGTAGCTATGAGATTAGAGTTTTTTTTTAATATGATCAATAGCCTTGTACTGATTTTTTTATGCAAACTTTTTATGAAAAAAAAATGAGATTTTACTTGCAAATAATTTAATTGTTGTGTAGGTAGGTATATTATTGTTATTATGTTTTTGTTCCAAGTATTTCATCACATATAAATACCATGTAGTGTTTTAATATAGACAGGATACAATTAGCCGAAAAATTCACTCGAAAATAATGTGTCCTCTGTTTCAGTCGTGATTAATTGATCAATGAAGCCAGAGTTAACTGAACCCTCATTAAGATTATGGTTTAAAATGTGTGAAGAGAGATTACACAAACATCCACTTTGCAGAAGAAAAGAGGAAACATTCCCTCAAAGAGCTTAAACTATTCTTCATTGGGATCTATCGTCATTCCAATTGTCTAACCCTTGACATAACTTAGGTATATGATGCTTGAGTAAAATATAAAGCCTGAAATTGTATTAATAATTTCTCCAAATTTCCTCAATACTTCCATAAACTTTCCTCACTTCCGAGGTAGTTCCCCTTTCGGAAAAGACCATCATCAAGAAGTTGAATATATTTCGTTTTGAATTTCTATTAAGAAGCAAATGAGAGGAAAAATAGGGATAAATTTTTAAAAGCTATTTATATAACTTCAGCCCAAGAATGTGAGGGAGTATTGAGAAAGTTTCTGAGAACCTTGAGAAGTACGAGGCGCGAGGCGATATCCTCATCAGAGATTTTACTAATTCTGAATTGATTGGTCATGTAGGATTTTTTTCTTCAGTGCTATTGTTTTTTAATTCGTTGTCCGTCGTATTTTTGAATGCCCTCTTCCCTTTTTCCTGTGTGACGTGTGTCCCGTCAAAAATGTTCAGGTGCCATGACCAATAAGCAATGATGCAAAGCATGATAAAACAGATTCCTACACTGGACCATCCGACTCGGATTCACTTTGATTGTCCACCCATCGTTTCATATATTCCGAACATGTCGTTGTTCTCATTGGGCCTTCATGATGACCTACTTTATTTAATGACACCCTATCTCTCATTTCCTTTATATTTACAAATTTCATAGGATCCTAAAAACTTTCGGCAAACTTTTAACCCTGGACTAAATTGGGTACCTACGCTTTATAGCTACTAGGTCTCCTTTTCTGTATACCTCAGCCTTTTTTCTTCGAAGATTGTATCTTTTCTTATTCTCTTCTTGGGCTTTTAGTATTTGTCGCTTACCATCTTCCCTAATTTTATTCCTGTGTTCGTCAAATTCAGTAATCACTTCTTTCTCCAACATTTCTTTAATCAGCAAGTCTTCTTTGTGTCTCATCTTGATACCAATTAAAACCTCAAACGGTGTAACGTTAATGCTTCTTTGTAAAGTGCAGTTTAGGGATCTTTGGACACGATCAAGAAAAATAAATCGTGCTGGCTCTTCCAAACTTAGCTTTGTGAGAATTGGGACAATAGTTCGATTTATACGTTCGGCTTTTTGGAACTCCAGTTGTAATTAACACATGTTTAATCTTTTCATCTGCACAATATTCTTCAAATTGACTACCCGTGAATGCTGTACCTCTGTCGCTAATTATTCTAGCTGGATTGCCAAAAGTCGTCTGTTGCTGCTTCAAACATTTCACAACTTCTTTGGATTTTGTCGACCTGGTGGCATAGAGCCATGTTAGCTTCGAAAAATATGCCGATTATTTTTATTTACACTCGGCAATGGCCCTGAATGGTCATTATGGTAGGTGTGTAAAGGACCTTCCATCTTGGGTATAGGATGTAATAATCCTTCCTTTCTGTCTCCTTTTTTGCTTCCTTAAATACAGGCAACACAGTTTCTGATACAAGTTTGTATTTATTTATGTGGAACTCTCCCTTTACTACTTCTTCGGTTCTAGCCACCGCAAAATGCCCAATGTCATGAGCTGTTTTGATGATTTCCATCTGCATAGATTTTGGTACTACCACTAACTCTCTACCAGCTTAGTACTTGTACAACATTCTGTTCTTCAAGAAATATCCATCGTACTCGTTTTCAATTTCTGAGATCTTTCTAATAATTTTAATCAACTCATCTCTATCTTGAACTATCTCAATTTGTTTCAAAAATCCGTCTTCTTTTATACGCAAATTCCTTACAGTATTTCTTTATTTGTTGTCCACTTTGGTTCCAGGCATATCAACTTCATCTACGTATTTGTCCTCATATTTTTCATCCTCATCTGAGATCACAGCATGTAGTTTTCCTATAACAGTTATTATTTCTTCTAGCTCTTCACACTTTCATCAACCATCATTTGCATCAGGAAGTTTTCCTTTTTCTTTTTAAATAAAATAATTCCATCATCAGTTATTTTTAAATCAACTCGAGTTAGTGCGTCATTTCCGATAATCACTTTGAAACTTGAAGCATTTGTTGGTATCACATGAAATTTTAACGTGACTTCTTCATCATTAATAGTCACCTCTCGTTGGAAAGATCCTAATGCGGATACTTTGTTCAGAACAATTCTTTTAATTGAAATCGAATCTTCTAGTATAGTATCCTGAAAATATTCTTCAGCTACATCTTCTCGTACAGCACCTATATCACTGCCGGTATCTAACAAGGCTCTCAACCTCATTGAAATTTACTTTCACGCTATTTCTTGGTACAACCCTGATGATTCTGACATTGTTGCCACTATTTTTTTTTTTGACATTTAGATGCTATGTTCCTTTGTTTTTATTAGGACACTCATTGGATTTATGGCCCTTCTCGCCACAACTTATTGGTTTAGGATTCTGTCGATCTTTGATTTTTTTCTTTTCAAATTTATTATTCTTATTATGGTAAGGCAACTTTTCCACTTCAGTAGTTCTGTTTGATGTCGCTTACTCGTAGAGCTTGATATTCTCTTTAAATTCTGAAAATTTCCTTGCTCCATATAAAAGAATCTTGTTTGATGATTCATCGCGAATACCATCAATTATATACTGAATTATTACTTCTACCTCCAATATTGCTCTGTTTCCAATTTCTCTCATGACTAAAGCATACTCTTGTACCGTTTCTGTGAAATTCTTCTTCTTTTCCATAAGCAACTTGTGAATTTGTGCGCTGCTAATTTTAACCTCAAATTCACTCAGAAGTCCCTTCTTTGAAATTGACCAAGATTTAATTCCTTCTTCTGCTTGTATAAACAACTTGGTTATTCCTATTGGCGATTTCTTCAAAATCACTGATCCACTTGTTTATGGGATAATCTCGGGGATAATCATCCTTACCGCTGAAAGATCTAATGCTATCCTCAATGTCACGAAATGTTAAAGCGAATGAATTAGTCGGCGTAGGTCTTAAGCGAGCTTGTACTACTGCTAAGGGTTCATCGTCTTCATCGTCTTCCTGGTCATCGTCCTCATGGTCATCGTCTTCATAGTCATCGTCTTCATGGTCATCGTCTTCATATTCAACTTCATTGTTATATTAATTATTTTCTTCTTGAATATCTAGCTTATCCATAAAAGAACAAATTCTATCCACCAGAGCATCTCTCGAAATATCAAAAAATCCAAATTTAAAATATGACAGGCGGCTATCAGTTCAGTCTTTTTGTGTTTGTTTATATTCATCATCTTTGTCATGTACTCTTCTGAGTAAGCTTCTTATTGAAATTCGAAATCCAGAGTCCAGAATCAACAAATTTGAAAAGCCCGACAGTAGTGCAAAGATTGCGCCATCTATCATAAAAATGCCTTAAAGCCTTATGTAAAGTAGGTGTCTGTAGCGTCGATGCAAAACTAGTAAATAGTGATTTTTCCAATGCAGTGGATGGCGCTGGCTTGGCTAAATTTTGTTGGCAAAAAAATTTGCACTGAGATTCCATTCTCGACAGTTTATATAGTATTTATCTCTGGACTCCGGACCGGATTTTCAGAGAAAATTCACATGAAACGTCGCGAGCCACTCACAAACAACAGCACTGTCATCTTCCATTGACTTCCATGGACGTCGTTCAACCGGTTCAACCGTTCTCTTATTTTCTATCCCGAACGAGCCCCCAAAATGTATAGTCTTTTTTTCTTGTTGTCTAGGGTTTCTTCCATAAAACGTCTTGCAGATAATTAACAATTTTAATCAGGTACTTCACTTGAATCCTGGGCACGGGCACTTACATTTTCGCAAGGAATAGAAGACACTAAGGTTTACAATAATCACTACTAATCAGTGCTAATTATTTTTTTTTTTTTTTTTTTTTTTTATGCTTTCTAGTCAGAAACCACCACTGTGGTTTGTCGACAAAGCCTCGAATATCACATTCAAACCAAATCAAACAAACAAACAAACAAACATCCATGCACCTAGCCGGGATTCGAACCCGAGACCCACTGCATGCAAAGCGAAGACACAACCGCTGAGCTGCTTGGGTCTGTAATAGCTCGTCATAATCGTCGTAATCATTGTCGTTACGTCTTCACTTCTTTTAATTAGGCAATTCAATCCATCTGTCAGATAGGAAAATTCAATATGACGTGGCGGCCAAGCAAGTTTGTTTTGAATGTGTTTTTATGCGTATTTCAAATTATTTTGCTTATAGTTTTGCTTGCAACTTTGATTTGGATATTTTTTTGTGCTTTTTGGCCCATGTGTGGCCGCCACGCCATCTTGAAAGTCACGTGGTTTGAATTGCCTAATATAAAACATATCTATTGATTACGCGACTTGTCGTTACCGTCGTTACATTCATCTTCTGTTTTTCGTCGCCTTCTCGTCGTCCGTCGTCTTCCTGAATGCCCGCTCCCCTTTTTGCTGTGTGTTAAAAATGTTCATGTACCATGACCAGTAAGCAATTATGCAAAGCATGATAAAACAGATTCCTACAGTCATGATATCCCAATGATATTTCAATAATCAGAATTCTCAACTGGAAGAGGAAGAATCAATTGTTACCGATCTTATGCAAATCTAAGGCAGTATTGAGGAAGTTTCTGAAAACCTACGGAAGCACGAAGCGATATTCTCAATGGTTTTACTAATTCTGAATCGATTCGTCATGATAGCCAAATGATCACATATCTCAATAATTAGAATTCCCAACTGGAATGATTTTACTAATTCTGAAATGATTGGTCATGATATCCAGATGATGTCATATCTAGTTTTGGAAGATCTCAGAATTCTCAACTGAAAGAGGAACGATCAATTTTTACCGAGCCTATGCAAATATGAAGAAGTATTGATGAAGTTTGGAGAATTCTGAATAAATAGGTGAAATTATTTGAAAAATCTGAGCAAGTTCATAAAATATTCATCAAAGAATAGAGGATATTCACAGGGATATCTTTATTCAACGATGAAGCTCATGTTGTTCAATTTTCCTGATACCTACCACACATATATCTTGAACGCATTTTTAGAGAGGTGGTTGATGGGAGACAGCATATTTATAGCAACTTCTACATGTTTTGAATGTCTCATGAGATCTCCATGAAGTGTATTCTTTGTTCTTCTAGCCTCATTAGTTCTGGGTACATCTTTGCAATATAATCCTTCCATTATAAAGGCTCTTTATCATTATCAACATCATCAAGTGGCTTCTTGCTTTGACGTCTTCAACTGAAGTTCGCCGTCTTCTTTAGATTAAGATAAAATCTAGCTGATTCTTGGTGTATCATTAAATCAAGTAGATAGTAGATAATTCCTATTGCAAACTGTAGGAAATATTTGTTTCTTCTCTTTCATCTGCATTGAATCCAGGAAGAACGCCATTCTCCATCGAGAAAAGAATACTATGCTAATATTTGTAACGTAGTTGTTAGGCTGACAGAGACTTTTTGATATTAAAAATGATGTTGAGTATACTAGCTACTTCTGATGAAAATAAGTTGAAACTGAATGGCGAGCTCGTCTTCTGATGATAATGTCGATGTACAAGCTGCATAAACATAAATATGTTCTGCAGCTTGTACATTGAACTTCATGGACAATCGTTCATTTTTTATTATCGTGGTTGTTTGTTCCAGATTGTCCGAATCCCAGAAACCAAAGACGGCCTCCTAGACTTAACCGATCTCGAAAATCAATTAAGACTGCACCAAAACTGCGGAAGACAATTAATCGGTTGTTTCTCAGTTGCGTCCAGCGTAACCGGCATCTTTTACGACGACGTTACTTGCACGATTTTGTTGCACCAATATGGCGCTCTGGCGTTTTGGGACTACAACATGGGCGCGCCTAATGTCCAGATAGACATGAACCCCACAGTACAAGGAGTTGAGGATAATAGTTTAGCGCACAAGGATGCTGTCTATTTTTCTGGACACAAATTCGTTGGTGGTGTTCAAACGCCAGGTAAGAATTGAAAAAATAATAAAATAAGGGCAAAACTAAACTAATAAACACAACTTATATTGCCTAGGATTCACACTTAGTAATAATTAATCTATGTCATTTTCATTGAAAATTTTCCTGTTTACAATTTATCACACAAACAGTATGACCTGTCCCAAAATTGGACTTATTCCCATTTCCTACTCAGCAATTTAATGTTGCATGCCCAAATTCTTAGATATATTTATAATATATCGTCTAGTACGTTTGCCAAAAAGTGAATTTCCAACTAATTGAATGTGTATGTGGTTGGTTTCTAGGTATTCTGATAGCAAAAAAGTCGATTTTTAGACGTCTTAACACTGGCGAGCCAGACGGATTTTTCGCTTCCAGTGAACATGAAAAAGTAAGTATAAAATCGATGAGAAAGTCATTATAGGTTTCAAGTGCTACTGACACATTATAGTTTTGTTTTAACTAGTAATTTTCCTACAAGTTGCAACAAACCTAATGATAAATATGTAGTTTGCATGTAAAATTTTTATTAGAAATTGTTGTTTCTAACGCGTCAAATAAGTTCAGTGACATAGGGCGTAGACTCATTTGAAATTCATCAACAAACCAACAAATGATTTATGAAAGCTTTTAAATTAATGCTAATTTTGCGCTTTTGTTTTTTTGCATCTATTTAAATACAATGACAAGGTCGCAATAATAAATTTTGTTCAAGAGGAAAATTTTTACAAACGAAACTGATTCCTAGGGCTTTGAGCTGCAAGAAGAAGGCAACTGTGCAGCTGTAATCGAATCCATTCGATTCGGACTAGTGATGCAGCTTAAAGAAACTGTTTCAGCCGCTCATATTCAGCAAAGACAAGAAAAAATAAACAAGTAAGTGGAACAATAATCCAACAATTTTGTTTTAATTTTTTTTTTATACAGACAAATGCTGCAACACATCCGTACCATCCCTGAAATAATCCTTCTGGGCAACACGTCGCCAAATCTAAAAAGAGTCTCCATCTTCTCTTTCATGGTGCGCCATCCTCGCGGGACGTTTTTGCATCACAATTTTGTCTGCGCAGTCCTAAACGACGTTTTCGGAATACAAGCTCGCGCAGGATGTCCTTGTTCAGTGGCTTACGCGCAGGAACTATTGGGAATCGATCAGACTTTGGCCGATCAATACGAGAATATTATTTTGGAAGATAGGTAAGAGTGTTACATGATTATTTATCGATTGAAGATTTCTGTGGAAAATTTTATTCAATTATAAAACATGCGACAATTTTAAGTCGTAGTAAATATGAGGAAATAAAAATTCCTATCGTCAGCTTACTAAAATAATGGCTGACTCATGGAATTTATGTGCAATTCCCTTATCGAACTCGTTAAAATGCAAATTTTATTGCCTACATTTTTATTGCATTTTGTTTAATTTTTAGACGTCTCTCGAGTCTAAACCTGGGATCAGAAAATTCTACTTTAGGGCTTCTAAGGCCTGGCTTCACAAGAATCAGTCTTCCGTATTTTATAAACGACTCAGAATTAGCTTTTGTGATGGAGGCCGTTAAAATGGTGGCCACAGAAGGCTGGAAACTATTGCCTCAATACGTTGTGGATTTGGAAACTGCAGAATGGAGACATCATACAAATGCTGTGCATAAAGACAGAAAATGGTTGTCTTCAATAAGGTATGATGATGAGGCAACTATTAAATGAATTCGGTTAAAAATATTGTTTCTTCTAGGTACATCGATGGTAAAATGACAATGAACGAACGTCGGATTTCCGGTCCAGGCCTGTTTCCCCAAAATTACTCAGAATGTCTACAAACTGCCCGAAATCTTTTCAACAGAGCAAGAAAAACGGCCAACCGAATCCCGTATCAGGACCAAGGCATCGTGTTCGATAGCCGAGGCGAAAAACTGCGCTGGTTCATACTACAACACGAAGCCCAAGCTCTATTAACCAGCAACGCCCAAGCCGTCAAGCAAAAAGTCCCATTCGATCCTGGCTCTTACATGAGCACAAAGAAGACTGATAATAATAAGCATTGCGATGAACAGCCGCACACTTCTACAGCCGTTCACCATCAGGCGCATAACAGTAGTATAGAATCACCAAGACACTACAGCCTACCATCTCTGGATGATCCTAAACTGATGCAATGTTCGTCACCGGTGCCATATTTTTTGCAGGACGTCAATGGACTGTACTATCCACAAATGTCACAACCTACAGTGAATTTTGCAGTTGGAGAATCCATGAATTCGGCTAATTTACATTTGCAACAACAGAATTATGCTAGGGACAGGTAAGAATTATTGTTTCTTTTGAGGTAGAGAGTGTTAACAGTTTTCGTGTTTAGGTGCTTGAGTCTTGGACATCCGAACGTGTCGCCGCCTGTTTTGAGCCCTCAAACTCGGGCCAGCTTAGGAATGAGCGCGTTCAGAACACGGCAGATGAGCTGCAGCAGTCAAACCGATATGCACTCGTTGGATTCCGACGCCAATCTTTCTCCCACTCACAGCTTGAACATTTTATCCACTAGCTCTATTGATTGTAGCCAGGTAAGAATTAGTATATCTATGATCAACCTATCCTATCTAATAAGTATGTAATAATGCTTCACTTTTCAAGTAAACTCTATATTTTCAACAATTAGGCTCTCCAAACCACGTGATTTTTCAATATGGCGACCGTGGAAAATTTGACGTATGTTTATCTTGAGTTTATTTGAAATATTTTCAAGCTAATTACAGTTTACTTTGTTATAATATACTTTTTGAGATGCAGAGTGAATATTTAAAGACTTGAATGCAGGAAAATCGGGATCTGGGCGAACGGTTAGTTTGAAAAATGTCCAGATGACATTTTGATCCACAGTTCACATTAATGAGCAAATGAAGGCCTACAAAAGCTTAGATTCTTACGAATATTTCGAAAATGGCTTTTTCTGCAATTGACAAGAAATGTCAGCATTTTTGACTGGTTGACAGGTCGCAAAACTCAATATCCTGGTATTTCAATTATGTTTCAATAGTTGCTAAGGAATCCATGAATAACAATACGGGATTCTCGTATTGCTGAATAATTAGAACTAAAAGACAAACATTTAACAGGTATTTACCCGATCGCAGAAAAAATAGTATGTGTATTTCGGTGGAAAATCACATTCTTGGCCTTCGGTGTTTGCCGGCCTCGGCTACGCCTCGCCCGTCAACTTACACCGTCGGCCGAGAATGTGCCACTTTTCCACCTAAATACACAATATACTATTATTTCAGACGCAGGAACAGTGGTAGTGAAAAATTTTCACGTTTTAATTGGAAAATTTTAAAACAAAGGGCAATGAAAAAAGCCTGACATCATCCTTGTTACCTTGTTGAAACTACTTCCACAATCGACTTCAAGACCCGTTTGTGGCATTTTTAATTGGAAGAAAACACTAATGAAGTCAATAAAATAAAAAAATAAATAGAGTTCATTCACAAAACAACCACAAAAAGCACTTTAAAAAACTTTAAATTACATACTCTCATATACGGGATAATGAACTTCCGCCACAACGCACTTTTTGATTGGTCGTTGGAATGCCTAAGATGACAACACTTCAAACTCTACCTTAACCAGTTATACAGTAAAGGTAAAAGGTACAAAAATACCGGATGCTGAAGACATAACAGTCGTCCCTCGTAAATCTTCATTAAATTCATTTTCTGAACTGGCTTAATTTTGAAGACGTAAATGGGCATTAGACGTCGAAGCCTTAAAAGCATCACAATTTGTAGTATTTTTTTTTTAAATTCAATAACGTAATTTGCAATAGTTTCTTCTTCTTGTTGAACACGTGTTGTGAACCGATCTTATTCTGCGATTATACTTGAAGTAGGATTTATATGGGTTTGCAAAAGAGAAACCAAGGTCGAATAATCTTTAGATTTAGGATCATCTGGATATCTTAAAGAGTAAATAAGTTCTAGACTTTTGGTACCCATTCTGTGAAGTAACCATTCCTTCTTTTTAATATCAATATAGTCTGCTGTACCAGTAAAGTTCTTCATAGAAAAAAATTATCTAACCTTTTTATAAACATCTCCCAAGTTTCATTTTCTTCAGATGGATCTAATGAAATGGATTCTTGAGTACCTAAATGTAGTAGTTGATTAACTTGCAGAGTCTTCGTAAGTGCAGCCAACAAAGTATTAAACTGTTCAACATCCATCCTAAAGGGTTTTCTCCGGTCTCGTCGCCAATTTAATATGTATTTGCTTTGGGTATTAACGTAAAGTGATACAATAGATTTATTTGTCACTCATTTGTAAAACGTCACTTATCAAGTCAAAACATAACCAGCGAAAATTGATTTTTACAAGCTACTGGCTCTACTGACTTGTAAAATTGACAGCTAAACTGTAAAAACTTTTTACAAGTCAGTAGAATTATTTATTTTTGAAAAATCGGTTTTATCACAAGAATAATTGCTTGTAGGTACCTTCTGGGAGACTTTTCTGGTGATAAACTGTTGGCTACGACTGAGGCTTCATTAATAATATCTTGTAATAAATTCATTTCTGGAAAAAAATTGCAAAATGGAAATCTGTCAAAAAACCTATTTATAACTAGAAACAACGTCTTAACAACGTATCATTCTCATAGTTATACCAACTACCAAAACTTCTGTGAGAAAAAATCAAGGAAAAACATATAAATTTCAAATTTTTGTTATGTATTGATTTTTTATTTGTCCCTATATCTTTTACAAATGAGTAACAAATAAATTATTGTACATTATACGCCAGGTAGCAGTTTTTACTGGCTCTTGAAGGTGACAAGCTCGCCTGGCGGCTCGCTAGTCATTTCCTTCAATCGCCAGTAAAAACTGTTTTACCTGGCTAATAATGTAAAATACTATAACGTTTTCTGACAAGTCGATATGATTTCGTTTCCGTGTATGTTTCCTATCCGGTTTTTGGGAGGAAGACTGCTTCCGCTATTCTCTATGCTACTGGCACATAGCCCAGTAGCAATGCATGCTCGGAAGATACTATAAAGATGTGGAGCCAGTATGTCTAGTTCCTGACCGAAAAGAGCCGGGTAAATTCCATCAGGCCCCAGTGACTTATAGGATTCAAATGTGCTAACAGCTCATTTGATTTTGTAGTGACGTGATCACAGCTGCTACTCTTTAGTCATTCCTTCTCGCCCTGTTCGTCAGGTTCCGGTTGTTGTATGCTTAATCCCGGCAAGTGCACTGGAACGAGAGCCTCCATCATCTCTTTACCAGTCGTCGTGAACTCCCCTGTTGGTTGTCTGATTACCCCGACTGAGTTGTTATTTTCCCCATTGAGAATCCGCTGCCTTCCTTAGGGCTTTGTTCATTGTTGGTGTGTGTCCCAGTCACCAGTGAATTTTGCCCTGTTGAATAGTTTCCTAGTGCGTTGGTATTCAGGTTAGCTAAGTGACTGTTCCACCATGGTGCTTCCTTCTTGGTTCCTTTGGTCCTAGGATGACAGTTGTTTTTATAAGCGGTTATGATAGCAATCTGAAGTTAATTCACACATAAGTCGATATCTGTAATTTCTCTCGGGTTGGCGTTGAAAGCGATCAGGCCCTATTCGAACTCATCCTCGTATAGAGTATAGAGGCCAGTTTGTGTTGCTCTGATTACGATAAGTGGTCCCTGCCTTGTGGAATTCTATGTACCTGTGGCCAGAGTGTTCATTTGAAACTCGCCATTTGTTAACCTTGTCGTATATCGCGGATATAGCCAAGGTTATGTCGATCACCTCCCTACGCCTTGCAGTAGCGAAGGTAGGTTCATTTCCCTTATTTGTAGCAAAAACATCGTTACTTATCAGATATTCCAGCAGCAGATTGCCGCGAGGGATGTCATTCGTGCTGCTTCAGCTCTGCTGTGTGAATTTGCGTCGCATCCCACTAGTAGCTGGTGGTGGTGGGCTACGCAGTATTCTACAAAAGTGTTAAGCTGTGCGGAAGGCGGCGGCAAGTCCGAGTCATGGGAAGTATTATCAACTGGTCTATAAATAAAACCACTCTGTACATCAAAAACCCATTAACTAAAACTAGAACACAGTTTATCAATAATCAGCAGTTTAAACAAGTCAACGCCTAAACTAATGTTTACACGAAATGAAAAAAAAAGCATCGCCGCCTATTATACGTGCGGGAACCAGTTGCATCCCCGTATATGTACGTAGTGCCCCGAACATGTGGCGCACCTACGTAGTGGCCCTTTGGTGATGTACTCACCAGCAGACAATATACGTTAATCTTCTTTTTGTAGTTGTGTGTTTTCCTGGAGAGCAACTCCCAACCTCAGGGCCTACGCTTATTAGCTGCGGGGCGTGTGACAGTATGCAGAGGCGATTATGACCTTCACATTCCCATCTTCTCTGTATTCAAGTTTGGCGGTCGCTAGGTCCCTAGAACATAATTTGGGCAGTGGGATGCATTCTGTGTCTTTTTGGACATTAATGTACGCCCTTGCATTATCAGATATTGTGTCATGAGGGCTTTACTTTTGAATACATTTATTTCTATTCTTCCTAACGCATTTCAATAAAGAATAGTTCTTATTTTTCTTCCACATGTCCGATTTTCTCTCGAGATGTGTATTGGATGGACTAGAAGGCTTAAGGAAGGATTGTTTTCTAGTTCAGCTACATTGCTTTCCTTGTATAGTAATAAGATCACGTTGTTGAAGAGACAAAAAATTATATTCTAAAAATTTTTGCAGTTGGGTCGAGCATCACCAGCCCCAGATCTCCAAACCTACGTGACTGAAATGACCAAAGAACTAGCCACGAACATCAAGTCTGAGATTAGAGAGGTGATTTCCAAAGTCGAAGATGTCCTAGAGAACACCGACAGCGACAGAGACAATTCGTTTTTCTACGAGCGCAACGGAAGCGGAAGCGAAGACGGCCGCAGTGATTCGATTTCAGCGAACGAAGTGGCCGAATATTTGGAAAAAATCTCAATCGAAATGGCCAATGAAGTCAAGTCGGAAATACGCGACGTTGTTAGTGCCGTGGACGTTTTTATATCTCCTGAATGCAATCAGCTGACGTACTCTAGATCTAGTCCTCCTAGAAGCAATTACACACCTGGAAGTAGCAGCGACACTGTGATAAATTTAATTAGTCCTGCTGGATCTTCGAAAAGAGAAGAAAACGGTACCAAGTGCAAAAGCAAAATATTACCCGCATCTACAGTTGCTAGCCTTAGCTCACAAGACAGGTAATACAATAAAATATTTTTTTAAAAATTATCACTTCACATTGAATTTCAGTGGCATAAATATGTCTTTCCACGAACAAGAACACTTCCAGTTGAACTCGGGCGGCGAATTTAAGGCCCGCAGTAACTCCGATTCACGCGGCCATAGAAAATCCGACTCGGAAATTAAGTTTTCCACTTTGCAAAAGAAAAGGCCGTCGATGCATCGCGATATGAGCGACGATCCGGGAAATTTGGAAAATATCGTTTTGAAACGTTGGAGTTGTTCCGAGAAAAACTTATGGTCGCCTAGCGTTCAAGCTATCACCGAGTACCAAATGATCAAAGATGGTAATACTGATTATTGTTTTGTTGTTAACATCAATTCACATCTCATCAGATCTCATTAACAATAATCTTGAAGCTCTTATGAGCAAAATCAATATTAATGAGGATAGGATGGTCCTGGTTAGATGTCACGTGTTGCAATAGAAGAATTAATAAGTTGCGAGTGTAAATTATATTTATCAATTTTCAGGTGACAAAGTTATGGTATGTCTCTCAGGAGGCAAAGATTCTCTAGGTCTTCTGCACACTTTATTACAATATCAAGCCCACGTCCAAAAACAAGGAGTACTATTTAGTATCGGCGCTATAACCGTGGATCCAGACTCTTCCGGATGCGATCCTTGTATTTTAATTCCTCATTTGAAAACGCTAGGAGTTCATTATATTATAGATGACAAAAAGAGTGATCCTGGAAGCGATACTGGTTAGTCTGAGTTGGTTTGAGTTGATTTTGGTTTTTAATTTTTTAGTTTTTTAGAGAAACTTGAAGAAGCCAAAGAAAATTTGTACAGTTTCTGTACAAGTACTCTCAGACGTCGACTCTATTCGGCAGCTAAGAGTAGTGACTACAACGTACTGGCCATCGGTCAGCATTTGGATGATTTATGTGAAAACTTTTTGCTTTCTGTATTTCACTTGGGAAAAATGAGGAGTATGAGAGCACATTATTACATAAAGTAAACATTTAAACGATTTAGATTTCAAAACTAATGACAATTTTCTAGGGAGCATGATTTAAGAGTAGTAAGGCCATTAGTCTACGTAAGAGAAAAAGCATTGCGTCAATTTGCTAGTAACGAAAACCTACCAGTGTCCAATGTCCAAAGTCCGAACTTATCCAAAGAACGTCAACGCATCAAACAACTGTTAACGCAACAGGAAATATTATTTCCTAATTTGTTTGTTAGTCTCAAAAACGCTTTGCATCCTCTAATAGGTGAGAATACTCAGTTGATTGCTGGAATTTTTCAATTACCCTAAATGTTTTTAGGTTTTCAAATAAGAGAGTGCGAACTTAAATGCAGAAGGCTTTCGAAGAGTTCTAAAGATCAAGATGATTGGCACGAAGAAACTGACGAGGAACCCATCGTAACTGATGACTGATTTTTTTTTTAATTTAATTTTTCTTTTAAAGTACAAAATGATTTGGCGATATTATTGTATTTTTTCATTGTCTTTTTTATTTATAAATTTTATTGAATTAGGAATGATCTCGGAATCGGTTATGGTCTTAAATACTTACATACTTATCAATAAAATTATACTTTGCAAAGTCAATTTGAAACCTTTTCTCGAAAATCCAATAAACCTGAATATAGTTTTTTGAGCTAAACAATTTAGAAAAGATTTGTCGATTTTTGAGATACTGAACAGGTGTAAAAGTTTTTGAATTAACTTTGTATGTAAAAATTAAACAGAAAACACCAAATTTATAATGTTTTATTATTGAAAATGTGCCATTTTAAAGTTAGGCATTAAAATAGGCTATAGTTCTGAGCCATTTGTCGTGTGATATTTTAAATTTCTAAGAGGAATTTGAAAAATCGCAATCTATTAATTAAGATATCTACAATGAATATCTTTATATTTGACTTGTTTTGTTACTAATATGTAAGCATTGATTATTAGAGTTAAGATTTGAAAAGGTAAAACTAATTGGATTGAATGTTTTCAGACACTACTGTATCAAAAATGAGTTAGTCTATTTATTTCTTCATGTAATCAAACAATTTATTATTACACTGTCAAGGAGAAAACAATAATTATTAACAATTTATACATATTTTTAATTTTTTGTCAGAATATTGTGATTGAAAAATTAATTCACTCATTAATTAAATATTACGTTGAATTGTAGAATCGTTTTTTGTTAAGTTAATGTTTTTTAAATGGTTTGTTATTTTTGTAAATTAAATTGTTAAGAGTATAATATTTATATTTTGGCAATTAATATAAACTCATATTATCTTAAAAAAATATGAGATAATCGAGAAATGCATAAACTTACTCACAATATTTATTCCATAAACTATATTTAATTTATATTTATTGAATTTAAGTGTTTTACTTATTTTTAATAATACTTATAGGTATATGTAGATAACACTTCCAGTCATTATTAAAAAACGAAAGAAAGTGATTTTTAAATAATATATTTTACGATTGTTTTAAAACGATGGGAGGCTATATTTAAAGATTGTTGAGAAACACACGTGTAAAAGTGAATATTTTAAAAATAAAATAAATAAAGTAGTACATTTTAGTATTAATCATCCACAGCGAGTCTGGAATAATCGTTTTAACCCCAAAAATTGCTCCATTTCCATAACTCACAGGCCACAATCATAAGTAGTAGGGGAGAGCGCCCAGTCAGTGGTCACTCTTTTTTTATTTCTAGTTTATTTCAAAAATACAAAATTAACAAGATGCTAATCAAATTTTAAGTGAATACAGGTTAAATATTGAGCTAATACAAACTGAATGAAGATAAATCGACTGAAAAATAATGGAGTCGAGTTCTTGCAGTTCCTGATAGAGGCATCAGTTTCAATTCGAATTTTTCTGATAGGGGCAGACACAATGCTCAGAACACAGAAAATGTTGAAGATGAGGATAATGCTATATCTTTTTTAAGTACGTTTCAAGGAACCGATGACGATAGTCACAACAACCAATATGCAAATATGTCTAATACAGAAATTGTGAAATTTATTGTTGATAGTAGAGCAACAAATCATTTAGTAAAGCAAGATTTTGGCAGAAATATACTAACTGGAAGGAAATTGTGTCCGAAGATAAATGTTGCAAAACAGGGGGAGACATTAGTAGCCAAAGTAGAAGGTGATTTGTTTTTGAAAACCAATTCAGGTAACTTCTTCGCAGAATCGCACCTATCACCCCAATTGAAGTATCCCGTGCAGCCTATATGGGACTCTTCCAATCTAGGCTGTCATACGGCCTGCTTTTCTGGGGATGTTCTGTTGACTGGCCAAAAGTTTTTAAAATCCAAAAAAAAGCCATCAGAACGATTGGAAGACTGAAACCAACTGAAAGCTGCAGACCTTTTTTTCGTGATCTCCAAATACTGACCCTACCAGGTATGTTCATATACCAGTGCCTCAACTACACAAGAGCACATATATCTGAATTCTTAACAGTCAATAGCAGACATCACTACCCGACTAGACATGGTGAAGACTTATTAATTTACCAACACCGACTAACACTAACTCATAAAACTTACATTAATAACAGCATAAAACTTTATAACTGCCTGGCACCTGAGATCAAAGCTCTGCCTCCTATTATGTTCAAAAATAGAATAAAAAAGTTACTTTTAGAAATGTCTCCTTACACTTTGGAAGAATTCTATGTCAATTATAGATAGGAAAACAATATGTTTGTCATAATAATTGTTTGTTTTGTATCATCACTTATTATTGTTTAATTTATTACTACTTATTGTTGAATTGTGTCTTCTATCTTTTGAAGTTATATCTGTACTGTATTTGTTCACTTATATAGTCGTTGACAATGCTAAACATTTTATTGTATTTGAGCAAATAAAGAATTTTATTATTATTTTATTATTTATAACTATGCCCATAAAAATGAAAAATGTATGGGTTTGTGAAAATCTGCTATATAATTTGCTGAGTGTTAAAAAATTGGAACAGAGGACTGGAAGTAATATTCAAAGATGGAAAAGTAAGCGTGTATTGAAAAACTGTGTTGAATTATTCCAAAGAACTTTAAATGGAAACTTGTATGTTGTTAATTTTTATTGGAATCTTGAAGGACATAGTGTAATACCGAGTGCAATACTCACCAGAGACAATGACATGTTAATGCATCGGAAAATGGGTCATTCTTCAAAATATCCAGCTCCAGGATTATATGCAGTATGTTTACAAGGTAATAAACCAAATTGAAATTTTTGCAAGAAACTGATGAAGACAAAAAGGCGAAAAAAATATTAGACATTGTTTCAAGTGACATATGTGGTCCAATAAACCCTGCAACTTATGATGGTAAGCAATATTACATTTCATTTATTGATCATTATTCTCATTTTTGCATTTGTTATTTAATCAAAAATAAAAGTCAGTCTCTAGAAAAGTTTAGAAATTATGTATAAATAGTTGAAGCAAAATTTAATATGAAAATTTGTAAATTAAGATATGACAATGGAGGAAAGTATACCTACTTCTCGTGATTTTCAGGATTTTTGCAAAACAAAAGGAATATTAATTCAGTATAATGTTGCCTACAACCCTGAGCAAAATGGGGTTGCTGAGCGCTTTAATCGTTCAAAAATGGAAAAAGCTCGATGTTCAATGTTTGATTCGCAGCTTGAAAAATATTTATGGGGCGGAGCTATTTTAACATCAATATATTTAATTAATAGGACAAGACTAGAGCACTGAATGACAATAGAATTCCAGCTGAAATTTGGCATCGAGAGAAGCCTGATTTTGAGAAAATTGAACTGGTTGTTTAGCATATAATCTTATACCTAAGGAATTAAGAAAATCAAAATTAGATTCACATTGTAAAAAAATAATTATGATTGGATATAAAAACAATGGATATTGACTCTGGAATCCCAATCAAGTCAAGGTTATTCATGGAAGGAATGTCGTTTTTGAAGAAACTAAAGAATTAAAACAACCAAAAGTTTATATAGATGATAATCCAGAACAACAGGAAAATAAAGAAGAGGAAACTGAACAAGAAACGGATAGGAATAAGGTGGAAGAAAATTTGAGAACGATAGAAAAAGTTGGAGTGGAACAAACAAAAACTAGGCTATGATCTTGAAAACGACGAGTTCAATCATCTTACAGCATTGTCAACTGGAAACGTACCTATCAGATGAAATGCCACAGACTTATGCAGATGCTGTAAGAATAGACAAAGGATGGAAAAATGCTGTTAGCGAAGAACTTACAGTGTTGGATGAATTTAATACATGGAAACTAGTAATGCCACCTGAGAATGTCGAAATTATTGACTCAAGATGGGTTTTCTGTGAAAAAGTAGTGGTTGAAAAAGTGTAAAAAAGCACGATTAGTGGCTCGTGGATTTAAGCAGAGTGCATTCAGTGAAGACGTATATGCACCTGTATCACGTATGTCTAGTATAAGAATATTGTTGTCTTTATTCATTGAATATGATTTGTATGTAATTCAACTTGACGTGAAGTCAACCTTTTTGAAAGGAACTTTGAAAGACCCAGTTTTCATGCAACCTCCAGAAGGTTTAGGTTATTGTTCGTCGATTTTAATCTGATACTCGGACGGAATGTGAGCTGGTGTCTCCCTACATTAGAACGCCAATGGTTTCCTGAAGTTACACCTCTTTTTGCCATATGAAACACCCCCTCGCTCCTCATTCCGCAAGTATCAGTTAAAAATCGGCGGACAATAGGTCATAGAGAAACAGACTAAAAAGAGAGTAGCGAATTAAACGAGAGAGATCGGCACCACTGTATCCCTGTAGCGCCTCCGTGAGCTACAGATGAACTAAACTTGTGGGACGCATGGCGGGAAATTTAAATTGGTACTGAAGATTATTTGGTTTTAATAGAAATTTTTAGGGAAAAAAAACAATACCTAATTCTTTATCAAGCTAGTTTTATTGAAAAAATTATTAGCGGCATTTTTCAAGCAATAATGAAATAAATAATAACTCTTAAAATATAAATAACTAGCTGACCCGGCGAACTTCGTACCGCCTCTGAATTATTAAATATACCTATTAAATGTTGTGTTAACGTATCTATTAGCTGAATTAAATTCAGTTTTTTTCGATGGTGAATTTGGCTTTGGTTGAAGAAAATTAATGTTTACTCTCTGGATCAGAAGGCACCTAGAATTAAAATTTTACATCATCCTTTTTTAGGCAGCTTGTGGGCATTATTCTTGTAAAGTGTACCGCCAAATAAATAAACTCAGGCACAGGAATGCTCAAAGAATGTAAAGAAAACAAAAAAAATCTCTAGCGCAGCCCTATTTCACTCTATCTGCACTGCATGCACTGCACTACTCCATCTGTTCTACTCTATCTGCACTACTCTATCTGACCTACTCTTTCTGCACCACTCTATCTGATCGGAATAGTGGAATAGTTCTGTGCAGCATTGTTCTAATGTAGGCGCGTTTGTTTATTCCCTCGAAGTGCGGAGCGTGTGGAGCTTGAGCTACCTTGGACAGAGGTCAGCTGATCATCGAGCAAACCGAGCTTGAAAATCTTGAAATAAAAAACGAACGGGTTTGTGTATCTCGAACCATACAACAGCTGCGCTCTGTGCGCACCGTACGCTCGAAATTTTGAATGACGTTCGTTTATTTTCTTTCGAGCGTGTCGAAAAAAACTTTTCGCGTTCGTAAATACGTCGAGAGAGTGTATCGAGCTCGCTCGATTTGCTCGGAATTTTTTGATGGTGTGGAGGGTGCAGCGAGCGCCGATTTAAAAAAATTCTAAACCTACTAAGCTAGTAAAAGTAAAATTGATTTCCTTCGTGCGTGCAGAAAACGCGTTTTCACGCACCGATTTGCGTGGAAGTACCACTTTTCCGCACAGCGTGCATGAGAATAAATTTACCGCACGAAAAGTTTTTCACGCACTGTTTTTTTTTTTCAATTTTTCTCTCACCATAAATAATTAATCCTACTCATAGGTAATACAAATAATTGTTAATATGCTGTTATAAACTTATTGCTTAAACTTAATTAAAAAATCACATTTTTGACCATTTCCTTTATCAGTAGAGAAAAAAACAAACAATTTCCGTACGCTCGTAGAAAAAATGTTGTACCTAACACGAGCGTGAGGTATTTTCCGCTGGCGCGTTCCGTTGCGTGTGGAAAAATATAACTACCCACTTATCCACACTTGATAGGTGAATAACTATTTCGTTTATGTTAGTTCAAAGTTTTTTAGTTTTTGTGAGTGTATGACGCAATCGAATTTTCGTGACGAATGTAGTTCATTAGTTTAAATTTTGTATTACAAGATCCACCAGAGATCTGGGTTTTGTGCATGGGCGAAGTTAGGGCATCAGATCTGGGGGGGCTACAGCCCCAGGCCCATACTGCCGCCCTCAATTAAAACGCGGTATCTGCAGCAAACATGAAAATGAGATAACGGCGCCTAAAGTTTTTTCTCTGGATTTTGGGTTTGAATTGATTTCTTATCACGAAAAATGTACAGTGGTAGTTGGAAATATAGTTAAATTAAATGTTAAATTTTTAGGTGAAAATCGCCGTAACTGCATTAATAATTGAGATAAATGAATATACAGTGAACTTCAACATAAAAAAAAACAAATTGGTCAGTTTATTGTACAAATTCAACATAATATAAGTACATAATTTTATAAAACACTTGATTAGATCATATCTTTCTCTTTCCCACTGTCAAATGCAGCTTGCTCAGTCAAAACGCGGTAAATACATGACGCGCACGTGCACATACCACGATTTAGCTAAGGATGTTACAGATACCGCGTTTCAACTGAGAAATCATGTCATTTTTGCAGATACGGCAAAATATTTATATTGTGTTTTGCTAGTAAATGAGTAGTTACCGCATTTAGCAATTATAGGTAGATAACAAAACCTGTAGCTATCTCAAATAGGAAAAAATCTCAATTTCTCAGATTCTTGTAGATGCCGCTTTTTAATTGAGGACGGCAGCATAGGGGGAAGCCCGCCGCAAGCGCTGCCGGAGTCAAGAAAAATGTCGGGGTGCCACGCTCAAAAACGTTCATTTCGACCCACAAAATGAACGACTATGGGCGTTCTGAGCCTTCAAAAAATAAACAAATTATTGTTTATTTCTGAAAGTACAGGGTGTCCGAATTTGGATGGTTTTAATAGGAAACATCAATTTCTGAGCAAGATACAAAAAAAAGAACCCCCCACTCCGAGGCTCAAATTTCTTGAAATTTTGATTGGTGCAAACCGCATTTTGAAATCTTCAACCGTTTAGCCGCTAGAGGGCGATTCTCGATTTTGAGCAATAATGTGAAACCATCATAACTTTTCTGTTTATGAAAATTATTGATTTCCGTAAAAACTTTCTAGAAGCACTTTTTAAAGCAGAATTCAGTGACGTTCTCAGTTTTTTTCTAGTTGGTCCCAACTCCGAGATATTGACCAAAGTCTGTTTTTTTTCAATAGGACACTCTATATATTAATAGCTCATTAGAAAGCTCGGCTTTTTCTGATTTCAATGATAAAAGTTTGATAGGTTTATCTCTAATAGTTTTCGAGAAAAAAAATTATTTCGGTTTTTGTCATAAGAAGCAATGTGTAAGAAAAGGACTTTATATCTGTAAGGAAACTGAGAAAGGTCTCTTTTTAACTCATTGTTTCTTATGACAAAAGCCGCAATATTTTTTTTTTCGCGAAAACTGTTAGATATAAACCTATCGAAATGTGTATCATTGAAATCAGCAAAATCAGAGCTTTCTAATGAACTATTAATATATAGGGTGCCCCATTGAAAAAAATCGTATTTTGGTCAATATCTTGAAATAGAGGCCGATTAGAAAAAAACTAAAAACGTCACTGAATTCTGCATGAAAAGTGCTTCTAGGAAGTTTTTACGGAAATCAGTTATTTTCATAAACAAAAAAGTTATGAAGATTTCACAGTATTGCTCAAAATCGAGAATGGCCCCCTAGCGGCTAAACGGTTGAAGATATCAAAATGCGGTTTGCACCAATCAAAATTTCAAGAAATATGAGCCTCGGAGTGGGGGGTTCATTTTTTTGTATCTCGCTCAGAAATTGACGTTTCCTATTAAAACCATCCAAATTCGGACACAATAGGCGCCGGAATTTCAAAATACCTATGGGGGCTCGGGCTCCAAAAATTAAAATAAGTAGAATCAATTAGATAGGCAGGACTAAGATACTAGATACATAGACCTAAACTAAATGGGACCAGTTGGCAGATACCAATTTCACTGCAGGATCGATACGCTAGATCATTGATTGTCCCTGCAGGTCCCTGTATATGATTAAAATTCGTGCATCTTCGACAGCTCGGCTATATTCGGCTTTAGCAGCAGCATTGGCGTAGCCAGGATTTTGCCTTGGGGCGAGGCAAAATTTACAGGAAGTGATCCTTGCTTGCAGCACCGCCGTATGCACTGCTAGAAAGAAAGCGCCGCAGGCGCGAAATTTTTGGGTCTTTTCGCGGTATTTATGGGACTTCTAATGGCGGGGATGCGGCCATTTGAACAAATTATGATAAGAATAATTTATAGTAGAACGTGAAACCGAACGGAAAGGAAATAATAAACACAACAAAATATTCAAAATGTTTGTTGAAGTATAGGTATAGCAAAAACAACAAAAACATTAAACACACAAGTTTGATATAAAAATGAATAGTTAGGAACAGGAACAATATATTTCTGTGCCTACCCATTTCTCCCACTACATTCAATACCAAAATCACTATGGGGGCTCCGCCCCCATAGGAAATTCACTATGGGGGCTCAAGCCCCCATTGCCCCCATGTTTCCGGCGCATATGTCGGACACCCTGTACAAATAATATTGAACTAAATAAAGAATTTAAAAATGGGCCATATGGATCTCTGCAAAACAACATCAGAATTGGCTCAAATTAGGCATCAACATTGAGACTGAACCGTAAATGTTTAAATGCACATACCTAGATTTTTAAAGTATGATAATTGAAAAAAAAAAATTGAAAATAGGTGTTAGTATGTTTGGTTTTTTGTAATTTCTATTTTCTAATATGTGTGTGTGTGTGTGTGATGAAGTGCGAACTATTTTTAGGGGGGCTAAATCAGTTTTTGGGGAGGCTTAGACCCCCCCAAGCCCCCTTCTAACTTCACCCATGGTTTTGTGGCAGGAGGATTAACTTGTTAGATCATAAAAAATTTCAAGGGTGATGGCAATATTACTAAACTATTACTTAAATTGCCTATAACATGTAAGCTGCTGTTTACCTACATTCTTGAGAAGTCTAAAGCTGGATTTATACAGGAAATAAAATAAAATAAAATAAAATAAGAAATAACATAACAAATAAGCAAAATAAGAAATAAGGCGTTTATACAGAAAAATATAAAATAAAATTAAAATTATTTTGAACCAATCACCACGCGCCTGAACTGTCATCGGTCTAATCTAATCGACGTCCTGACATGCGCAAATAGCATTTTCACATAAAATAAAATAAGAAGTTAAAAGTTAACCAACTTTTTATTTTTGCTTATTTGTTATCTTATTTTATTTTTGTGTATAAACGCCACCATGAGTTCTCATAAGGCCATCTTTTAATTTTATTTTATTTCTTATTTTATGTTACTTTATTTCCTGTATAAACCCAGCTTAACCTTGAATTTTGTGAAATAAGTAACCTTGCCCCAATCTGTAAAATCAGATCTTCTCCTATGTACCTACGGTAACGGTTCTGAAAACTTTTGGTTTATTTATTTTTTATGACATGAAAAACGCTGCAAATGATCGATGTTGTTCGTTTCTTTGTTTCAATGTACCTAATGAACTGAACTAATGAATTTGCCACAAAGCAGCGCTTTTGCTGAGAGGATATTCTCAAGCCTACTTAAACAATATAAAAACCAAAAATAGAAACAGGATAATTCTTATACCCTCAACAACAAATTCTCAATAATTGTTAGGTAAAGAGGTTCCATCGTCACCAAAAGTAATAGACAGCATCATATCAGCTCTCGTACTATTATATGATTTCTACGGTCAAATATTCGTCAAACTATGCTGTTTTCAGACCCCACTTTTTCTGTTTTTTTTTCTTGTGGGCCCCACAATTCATTTCTTAATCTTGAGCAAAAAAAAAACCGAAAAATAGTTTGTTTTTTTTTTGGCAGATTTATTTACGAACGCGTAAATTTTGCTCGAAACGCTCGAAATAGAATAAACGAACGGAATTTAGCAATTTCGAGCGCACGGTGCGCACAGATCGAATAAAGAACGCGCCTTGTATCTGCAATGCCGAGCTTCGTTCCAGGTATCAGAGATGGCGCGGTATACAAAATACAAAATAAACTTGGTATCGGTTATAAGACATGGCGCCGCGCCGTATGCGGGCTTAGTTAATTTTTTTCATAAATAAATAATAGTTATTTATGATATAAGTGTTAAAAGTACATTTTTAAGGCACGCATGTGAAAGTTTCGCTTCGCTCATTCTGCAATTCACATAAGTGCCTTAAAAATACTTTTAACACAAATATCATACAATATTTTTTCTACAAACGGCAATAACAAGCAATAACCAGTGACAAATTGGATTTTTAAATGAATAATAAATTGGAAGCATCTTTCCTACGTAAAATTATTGAATTTGATATTTGTCAAAAAATTCAAACAACCAGCACCTTGTTTTACAGGTAATGAAATGTCTTGTCAGTTTCTTGCAGGCCCTGCGATCTCTCATTGCCAGTTATGAACCACATAATAACTCTTTTCCGTTTTTCTAGATGTCGCTGACAACCACAGAATTGTCAAAATTGTAAAATACCAGCACATCAAGAACACGTCCGATGTCGATAACTGACATGTCAACATATGACAATATGCCAAAATATTCATTTGATCATATAACTAATAATTCCTAATGTTTTTTGTTCGCCGGTCTTGCATTTTATCTTTCTTTGTGTTGTCAAGTGTTCTTAAGTGATTTCAAAGTTGTTTTGTGTGTTTCAAGAAGAACTTCAAACTTTATAGATTGGAAGATCTATTTTTATCTTTGTTGATTAGATAAATGACAGGTTCAATTAAACATCAATCAGAACTTTGAATAAATATGTTAAGGTTACCCTTAACCATCGATAAACAAACTGTCTTTTGATCTAATTAACAAATTATCAATTAGTTTAAGCAAACATTAATGCCCCATAATCTAGAATAAACGAATTTGAACAGACCGACAGTAATGCGAACAGGGCGCCATCTATCATAAAAAGTCCTATGTAAAGTAGTTGTCTGTAGCATCGATGCAAAACCAGTAAATAGTGATTTTCCGTTATGGTAGATGGCGCTGGCTTGGCTCAATTTTGTTGACAACAAAATTTACACTGAGATTCCATTCTCGACAGTTTATATAGTATTTATCTCTGGTTTCTTGAAAGTCTGTCGTGGTCAGTAAGCTTTTTGCTAAAAATGCAACAAAATACACAAGAAAAAGAGGGTTGCATCAATCCCTTGAAAAATATAGAGGAGGCGGCCGATGGAGCTTCCTCAGTTGTTCAAATTTTACCATTAATATTAATGTAAATAATTAAAAATACAAACTTTTTTTGACGTTTGCTTTCAAATTTTGCATTTTTAACACGTTTGTAGAAAAAATAAGTAATGAAATGACCACATTAATGACATAACAACATGCTGGTACTGTCAACGCTGAAAAAAGTTTGAATTTGACAGCAAAATGATGCTCCATTTATTGAATAGGTAATTAATTTATTACAAAAAATGTGATAAATGAAGAACCGCTCGACCGATTTTGTGCAAACTTCACATAGACCGGTGCATAACGACCATTTTTTTAAAACGATTTTCTCCGGGGGGCTCCGTGTGACCATACAATGATATGCCAATTTGAAAATGTAATGAAAAGTGGAGATTTGGATCAATATTATCCCGTCTGCCACACATTGTGAAGGTAATTTAAACAAAAATGAGTAGAAGGAAGCTAAACGGCAGAAGCCCTAGGTTAGTATAAAGTATCATATAATTAATTTTAAAATGTCGCCAAAATCGGACATGTGGATCAAAGACCTCCCGTCTGCCAAATTAAATTTATGTTGCATCTACGATTTAGAGATCAATAAGGAAATGGCAGAAAATCTCGGTTGGTATAATAATATTTAACAATTTTTGAAGTTGTATCAAAATGCTGAGATGTTGAAACAATTTTCTCCCATCTGCCATTAGGAAGATAAGTTTGACATGTAAAGTAAAATCCAAGAAATGTATTGGCAGATGTATTCAAGGTATATTAACAATTGGCAGAAACGATAAAAATGTCAAAATTTTTCAAAGTTGAGATCAATTTTTTCCCGTCTGCCAGTAATATATATTAAATTAGCTACCACTAAAAGCTTAAATTTCGACTGGCAGAAATTGCAGGCTGATACAAGTTCTTATAATTGATCAACAAAGTTGGAACAAAAATTGTTCATATCATGAACGTTTTTAACCCGTCTACCGTTTGTTTCAGGGAAATGTAGTTATGAGAATATGCATATTCTCAATATGGCAGAAACCGCAATGAGCTGCATACGTTGCATAATTATTGTTAAATTGCGAAAAATGCTAATGTGGCCAAACAATTTCCTCCCGTCTGAGAACCGGTTAATTGAAATTATAGTTGCTCTCAAGACCCCTAAATATGATAAGGCAGAACAATAAAAAATTGTATCTTCAGGAACAAAATGTTTTATTCATCAACATTATCAAAAACAGCATCGTCATAATTATCATCAGCATCATCATTATAGTTTTCATTGTCATCTATCACTTTGGAGTCACTTCCATCACAATTGATGTCGCCTTTTCCCAAGAATCGTAAACTCTACAGGATTGCTCAATCCTATAAGACATACGTTCATAAAAACATCGAAGATGGAGGAATGTGGATGACGCCACGCAGTCCTTGATCGGTTTGTTTTTCATTATGACAATGCACTATCCTTGCATTTTCAAACGTGAAAAATTTTTATTTTGAGGTTATTTCCTTTGAAAACTGTGTTTTTTTAGTAGATTATACCACGAGTCAATAAGGATAGCTATTAATCCCGAGGAATATTTACGAACTGAGCCGCGTTAGTGGCGAGGGAGTAACATTCCGAGGGAATAATAGCCATTATTGCGAGTAGTATACTCTACTTTATTTACGACAAATTAATTTATTTCAGATTTTCAATGAACAAATTTCATCCATCTCAATTCTCAATACAAATCCACAAGCACTATACACGTGTGACACTGACATTTTTGAGGAATAATAACCATTAATCCCGCTACTCGTAATTATTCCCTGGCGGAATAACATATATAATTATACTGCCAAAATTACAAGTATAATACTTACATTATACATTAGTCGTGAATGAAATTTATTTATTAATTTTAAAATTAGCAGACTTCAAAAGTTTGTGTGCTTGAGGCTTGAGTGGTTGGCTAATAAGGAAGACGAGTTTGTTTGCTTCTGCTTATCAGCAAGGTAATTTCAAACCTAGAAGACCACCACATATTGCCAAAAAGTAAAAAAAAGACAGGGGCTGGAGTCAAGCTGGCCCCCGGATTTGTTTGTGTATGGAAATGAGCACAATTCGCATAAATACCGGCACAATTGTGCACAAAACGGGCACAATTGACTACAGTTGAGAAACAGTAGAAAACCAAATGTAGGGTGCCAACTTGAACGAGCCGGTTTAATTTTTGCATTTCAATATCAAAATATAAACGAAACGTGGTTGCAATAGTGTGTTTTATTTTTTACTGGCCCTACCTACTTCTCAATTATTATTCAATAGGTACCTACTAAAACGATTTAATATGGACATTCAAAGTAAGCTTATTTCGCAAGGCCAAATATTGATACCTAATTTAGATTTTCATAATCTTATTCCAGGAAAACACTGCAAATTTCCCATATTTTCCATGCGTTTTCATAGTAAACGCGCCAGTAAAGGAATTTATTTACATATTTATTTATTCACTCTTCACAAACACTAATTTTTAGTAATTACATGCAAAGGAAACTTACAACTAAGTAGACATTTTATTTAAAAAAAAAAAAAAAACAATACAAACGCTTGACTAGAAAATTTTTACTAACAGTAGAAAAATAAGCAATACACACGAATAAAGGAAAGCGATGTCCTGATACAACAAATCCAGTATTACAAAACGACTAAAATCAGAAAATGTTTGGGGTTTCCGCGATTATTTTTAGCCATGAGTCTTTTATGCTTACACACATTAAATGGAACTTTAAATTACACTTATAACACTTGATAAATTTCGAATTCACGATAAAATAATTGTCAGCACAAACTCAACTATCATTCGTATCGGCGGCCATCTTGAAAATCAGGAATGGACGTGACGTCACAGCAATTGTGAACAAATTTAGCCCATTGAGCAATCCTGTAGAGTTTACGATTCTTGGCCTTTTCCATTATCATCATCACTATTGCCGTCATCCAAATCTGATAAATTGCTAAAATCTTCGTTTTTATTAATTTCTTCTTCACTTTCATCCTCATCAGGAAACCCTATATGTGTGATAGGCATTGAAAAGAAATTATAACTTGTATGTGAGATTTCTAACATTTGTACATAAGCGCAGTAATTTTGCCTTTTGATAGGTATTCAGTTGTTTTGATAGTAACTCTACTCAATTAAGTTGGCAGACAAACGGGAGAAAATTGCAATTTAACAACTATATGTGCAACTTATGTAACTTATTGCGGTTTCTGCCATATTGAAAATATGCATATTCTCATAACTACATTTCACTTAACCAAATGGGAGACGGGTTAAAAACTTTCATCATATAAACAATTTTTGTCGCAATTTTGTTCATTGTTTATTAGGACTTGTACCAGTCTTCAATTTCTGCCAGTCAAAACTTAAGCTTTTGGTAGCAACTTATTCAATATAAATTAATGGCAGACGGGAAATAATTGATCTCAAATTTGAA
The DNA here is from genome assembly GCA_917834065.1 of Ceutorhynchus assimilis. Classification (NCBI taxonomy): domain Eukaryota; kingdom Metazoa; phylum Arthropoda; class Insecta; order Coleoptera; family Curculionidae; genus Ceutorhynchus; species Ceutorhynchus assimilis. Next base: position 30,607,558 of record OU892287.1, on the reverse strand, counting down.
AAATTTTGACATTTTGAAAAATTAAAAATAAATATCTGTACCACTTCAAATTTTCTGCCGGTGCAAAGGTACATTATTTATCTAAAATCCATTGTAACAAAACATGTTTTAGGCGGGAGAAAATTGTTTCAACATCTCATCATTTTGATACAACTTCAAAAATTGTTAAATATTATTATACCAACCGAGATTTTCTGCCGTTTCCTTATTGATCTCTAACTCGTAAATGCAACATAAATTTAATTTGGCAGACGGGAGGTCGTTGATCCACATGTCCGATTTTGACGACATTTTGAAATTAGTTATATGATACTTTATACAAACCTAGGGTTTCTGCCGTTTAGCTTCCTTCTACTCATTTTTGTTTAAATTCCCTTCACAATGTGTGGCAGACGGGATAATACTGATCCAAATCTCCACTTTTCATTACATTTTCAAATTAGCATATCATTGTATTGTCACACGCGGGGCTCTTTGAAATTTCAGCCATTCCACTTCTTATTGCCTAAAGAATAACCACCCTTAATGGCAGACGGAAGAAAATCGTTTCAAAAAAATGGTCGTTATGCACCGGTCTAACATAAACCATCTAATAAATAGTCCGAACAAAGCCTAAACATTTGGTTTGGCTAGGTGAGTCCGTTCTTGAGTTATAAAATTACAACGAAAAGTGGCATTCATTTTTATATACAGGGTGGCCAATTGAAAACGAAACAGAGGTGATTTCGGGCTCCCCAAGACATTTAAGAAAAAACCCTCGTACCCGTCAATTTTTGATTTAAGGGGGAACCATTTTTTTGGTGTTTTCACCCCCTGGGGGGCAAAGCCCTAGCGGGGGTGACAAGAGCCCCCAAAATTTTAAACGGAATGAGGGGTCGAGTGATACCTTATTTTGAAGCTATTTTTATGTAGATTATAACCCCCAAGTCTCACATCGCTACTATCTACCTAGCCATTACAGGGGCTAATTAAAGTTACAAAAACATGTTGGAATATTTTTATTTAAAAAAATGCTTTAAAAACAAAATCAATCAAGTAAATGCTGAAAATGACCTCAGAAGAAAAATCTAACGGCTTAAATCTGGAGAACGCAGGGGCCACTCAATATTGACGAGCCACTGCAGCATAATGGGATGACGCACAATTTTGTTGGAATATTAGTGTATGCATCTGTTATCATTATCTAGTATCTCCACCAATTCTGGATGAATCGCAACTTCTAACCACTCTAGGTACATTTTTCCTGTTAAATTTATAGGTAAAAAAGGGGCCTATTTACGGTTATCAAAAATGCTAGCCCAAACACTCAAATAATTTACATCTCCATAATGCCCTAGGACGTTATTTCGTACGTATTATACCTGGAAATATTGTATGTATACCTGGAAATATTGTATTAAATAAATATTGTATTGAATATAAAAAAATTGTATTAAATAATGGAGTATAATTAAATGGTATTTTAGTTTATGTGCTACTAACCCCATTTTTCGTTTTATTTCCTCCTCCCTCACCATTGAAAAACTCATAACCCAATTATTTTTTTTTGCAATAAATGGAGCAGCCGTTTGTATATTTCTCTGATGAATGCTCCTTTTTTCTTAAACGGTGCGGTGAATCGTCTCAACTGCCGCTATTGCGCTAATTCAAATCCCAGAAAACATATTTCGTGAGGTACATACGCAACATCCCGAGAAATTGAGTGCTCAGGCTAGCATTTTTGGTAACCGTATAATAGACCCCTTCTTTACCTATAAATTTAACAGGAGCAATATGTACCTAGAGTGTTAAGAAGATGCGATTCATCCAGAATTGGTGGAGATACTAGAGAATGATAACGGATACATGGCAAATCGTCTAATATTCCAACAAAATGGTGCGCCACCCCACTATGCAGCAGTGATTCGTTAATATTTGGACCAAAGGTTTCCAGGACAATAGATTCGAAGGAGAGGCCCCCGCGTTCTCCAGATTTAAGCTCGTTAGATTTTTTCTTCTGAGGTCATTTTCAGCATTTACTTGATTGATTTTGTTTTTAAAGCATTTTTTTAGATAAAAATATTCTAACATGTTTTTGTAACTTTAATTAGCTCCTGTAATGGCTATGTAGATAGTAGCGATGTAAGACTCGGGGGTTATAATCTACATAAAAATAGCTTCAAAATAAGGTATCACTCGATCCCTCATTCCATTTAAAATTTTGGGGGCCCTTGTCACCCCCGCTAGGGCTTTGCCCCCCAGGGGATGAAACCACCAGAAAAATGGTTCCCCCTTAAATCAAAAATCGACGGGTATGTGGGTTTTTTCTTAAATGTCTTGGGGAGCCCAAAATCACCTCTGTTTCGTTTTCAATTGGCCACCCTGTATATAGATATACACAAACTCTGAATTCTTCAAGTAATAATGAAATAAAACAATAACTCTTATAATACGAATAATATCAACAAAAGTAATGAAATTAATAATAAATACCTCTCCAAATACAAAAAATATGTGATAGAAAACGAAAAAATTGAATTATCCTCAGTCTGAAAATAATAAAAATAAAACAAGTAATAAGTATAATGTAATTATTTATGCAATATAAAAAAATACAACACTGACCTGACACACATATGAGAGCTCTCGGAAGCCCTTTGTTTAGATTTCTTATATTACAATTGTTGACTTGATAATTAATGGAAAAATAGAAAATTATTTTTTTAAATATTTTTCCTAGAAGTGAACTGAGGTTATGTTTATCTACGTAAACATCAGCATGCGTCAGTTAATATGGAAATATCTACCGTCCTTTTTCCTGTGTAAATTGAAAAAGGCACTTTATGGTTTACGCCAAGCGCCAAAGTGCTGGAATTCATTGTTTAATGAAGGCGGGTTTTCAAAGATCGAAAAAAGAGCCTTGTTTGTATTTTTGTCATCATCAAATTTTTCTTTCAATCCATGTAGATGATTTGATCATATTTTCTGATACCTACTCAAGAAAATTTGGATTGTATAAAAATGAATTTGGCTAAAAGAATTGAAATGAGAGAGTTAGGAAACATGATGAAACTAAATTTTCTTGAATTAAAAATTGAGAAACGAGGTGATGCGGTCTATATTAAACAGACTGATTTGATAAACAAAGTGTTATGTAAATTCGGTATGAATAATTGTAGACCTCATGATCTACCAATGCAGCCTAAGCTACAGTCAAAAAACATTTACAATAGGACAATCAAGCATGTATCAGAATGGCTTCGACACTGGAAAGTAGACGTACAAAACATATCGATGTTAGACATTATTTTGTAGGAGATTGTGTGAATCAGCAGAAAATTGTATTGAAATATTATTTATCAACAAATGATCAACCAGCAGATATGTTAACTAAAGCTTTGACTCCTAAAAAGTTTGTAATGTTTAGAGAGTGTCTAAATATTGTTGATACCACATGTTAAAATTTATTTTAAAATAAGTTGATCATTGGTTGGTTAAGCTATGCTTATTTTTATTTTTGATAATACAGAATTGGGTACAGAATTGAGGGGGAGTATTGTAGTTTGTAATCAAGTTCTTTCATTACACCCTTGTATATACGTGGGTATATACAAGGGTGTAATGAACCTGAATCTTTTCTCAATAACAGTGAAAGAACATTCATATTCTCAGAATATTCCCTCAAAGTGCTTTTTGGAATGTTCTTTTAGGAATGTCTAATGAATATTCTTAGATTGTTTCGATTGAAATATTCATTTCTGGACGTTCTATTTATGTACTAGGAATGTTGCTTCTATGCACCTACCTGAAAGATTGTGCTAAGAGCCTACTTTATATAACATTATCTGAATATTGTCACACGCACATTATTATAATGTACCCTAAAAAATGTTCTTTCGGCTAATATCTCTATCAAGTATCAAGAATATACCTACCAAGTTGTGCTGAGAAGTTTATGTAGGTAGGTACCCATGATAAGAATATTTCCATATTGTTCACCTAATTATCTGAAGTACCTACTCAAAAATCTTAATTGAAAAATTAAACAATAATGCTCTATCTAGAACCTACTAAAAATATTATAGGTATATTCTTTTCCTTTTGCTTTGTAGGACTTCCAAGAGAGGGAGCCACGCGCTATTAATGATCTACATCTTGCCTCGCGTTTGAATCAACTTGGAACCTGTTTCTCTCAGTTGGCGTGCTTACCGCGACGAGAGCATAATAAGCTCGAAACCGGAGCTTTGGTTAAACACTTGTGTTTTCCAGAGAAATTTTTCAACAACTCTTTCACTGCCTTTAACATAGAAGGACTGAAAGTAGCATTATTTGGTTGGATGCGAAAATTAACATTCCAAAGTATGTCCCTAGAATCAAACAAAAATGTTATGTCTAGGATGCATATTGAGAATGATATTATATGTACACTTTATTTTTTTCCAAGATAGATTTTGACATTGTCAACTTTGAAACATAAACAATGCCGCTAATGCCACTTATTGGCCGCTATTGTTAAACTGATGTCAACCTGCAGAAACACCTCATTTTGCGACCAATCAGGGTCAAGCGTTATTGTTTATGTTTCAAAGTTTTCAATGTCAAAATCTATGTTGGAAAAAAATAAAGTATAGATATATTTCAAACATATTGGTATAATATTCTTTTGAGAACTATAATGTCATAGGAACATTCTTCGAATGTGATAATATACATTTCAAGCATATTTTTAGAATCAAACAGGAATATTCTTTTCAGAATGTACTGAAAATCTCATAGGTATATTCTAGGAATATCCTAATGGATTTCCCAGGAAGTTCTTGGATATTGCAAACAGTATTTCTACAATCTTTTCTCAGAACATTCTCAGGACATTCGCAATGGTTTTGGCGAACATTCTAGGTACATTCCTCAAAAAAAAGAACATTCTCAGTACATTCTAAGGATGAAATTTTGTTATGTGGGTAGGCAATTCTGTTTCTGTAAAAAATAATACACCTGTTATGTAATGTGGGTTTGTCAATGTCACGAGATAGTTTTTGGGGGCTTGCTACTTTTCTTCAGGAAAAGTTTAGATCTGTTGTTTGATTGTAATCCGGAAGCTTAGTGGAGTTGATTAAACTTGAAAAAATCCTTGATTTGAGCCTTATTACCTTCAGAAATGGCTTTCTTTTTGTGTTTAACTAGAGTTTTGCGTACTAGGTAATCTTTCCTCTCGTGTTAAATCTTCAAAAATACTGATTTTTTTGCCTTTTCTATCGTTTAAGCTTTCCAGACTTTCCCTGCGTTTTTATTCTCATCAAATTTTACCGATGGATCCACCATTCTATGTCCGTCATTGTCATTTTCCATTCACTAAACAAAGATAGCTAACTCATCGGTGAAGTCACCGATTAGAACAAAAATTAATTGTGCTCAGAACAAGCTTGCCAAGGTTATTTGTATCTTCATATTTCATATCCCAGATAATTATATTATTTTTCTTTCTCTTTCCTCTCGTTTTTTGGTTTCCCTGAGTTCTCCCACTTCATCCTTCACTCTCACAACTTGGCTCCTTATTTCTGTCCATATTGTTTCCGTCAACTACCAGCAAACTACAAAAAAAAAAGATTCCATGATGAAATTTTTTTTCGTTCTTACAAATGAAGAACAATGATTTCTAATACCTGTATTCTGGACCGATTTTTGTATGAAATACAAATGAGGACACGCCACTTGAGATTAGAATATTTGCGTGAACAAACTCCACTTAAGTTTTCGTCTTTTTTTTTATCGTTTTTGTCTTTGGATTATCGTTTCAAAACTTTTACTTCCTGAACAAAAAAAAAATAAAAATATGCGCAACTGCAAAAAATAACCCCAGAATCCTCCGGTGTTTTCTGTTCAGTTATGTGGTCTGGAAAGGGAGTACAGAATTAAGCAGGAAAATAGGATTGACATGGGCAGCCTACGAAAAAATGAGAGATGTCTTTAAATCAGATATTCTCATGATATCCTTGATGAGGAAGGTCTTTGATCAATGTGTACTAACAGTTCTAACATTGACTCTAACCAGAAAAGTTTCAAACAAAATCCAAGTGGCACAGAGGGCAATAGAGAGATTAATGTTGAATATATCCCTCAGAGACAAAGTTCCAAATCATATCATCAGAGAAAGAACCAGGGTTACGGACGCAGTTGAAAGAATTACAAGACTGAAATGGAACTGGGCAAGTCATGTTATCTCACATTTCAAAAACAACACTCATTCCTTTCACGAAAGAAATAAATCTTGAAGACTTAATACCCCCCAGTCTATTCCAGAAAACCTTGGAGTTTGGCAGGGAAGTTAAATTTCTGGGCGTCAGCCTAGATATGAAGCTAACATGGAACCAATACGTCGAAAAGATAACCACCAAAAGCAAGATGACGTTAATATCACTAAAAAGATCGATTGGGAAAACATTGGGACTAAAACCGACAGTTGTACACTGGATATACACTACGGTTGTAAGACCAATGATAATATATGGTGCACTTGTATGGTGGCCTAAAGTAAATCAAAGATCAGCAGTTCTACAGCTAGCCAAAATCCAGAGACTTGCATGCCTGCACAAAAAAGCACACCGAATGTAAGTATGGATTCGATCCTAAACCTCCCACTAATTGACCTTATCGTCAAAGCGGAAGCTAGAATAAGGGGCATATCGTCTTCAGCTGAATGAAAACTGAAACCCAAAACCAAATGGACATGCGGCAATCACCTATCCTATGGTTAAGATATGATTTTCCAATAGGTAACAAAACAAGAAATTGTCTCTGGTTTACTGACAGTTCCAGACAGAAACTGGAACCGGCGCTGAAATATATGGACAAACTCCCAGATACGACATTAGTACACCTCTAAGAGAATACCTACACTACTGTAGTTTAGGCAGAAATCTATGCCATCGACTGCTGTCTGAGAGAAAACCTAAGGTAAAAACATCAATATCTGCTCAGACAGTCAAGCGTCGATTGAAGCACTCAACAGTTATGAATTAAAATTCAAACTTGTCTTTCTGGAATGCTTCCAAAACCTCCAAAAGGAAATGAAAAAGCAGATGCTCTGAAAAGAGAAAGATCAGCAATCAGTTATACTGGTCCTGAACCGGCAATTGGCACCACAAAATCTTCGGTATAAACAAAAATAAACCAATGGGTGTATAGACAACACCAAACTCACTGGCAAACTTTTCCGAAGCTCAGACACAGTAAACTAATGGTACAACAACCATCACCTAAACTTACTGAAGAGATCCTACCACTAAGCAGGAATCAAATCCGACTAGACGTTAGTCCCCCAGCAAGATGATCGGACGACATTAAGTCCATCTAGCCCAACTGGATGCAAAGACTGGAGGCAGTTGAATGATTTACGGGAGGGCTGTGTTCAGCAGTGGACTCAAATAGGCTGATAATGATGATAATAGTGTCTTATGGATGAAGGAATTTGTTCATGGTTTAAGCTAGCATACATGATAATCTTTATTCTTACAAACTATATGAGCTTTATGTACAAAAACATTCGATCGAGATATCTATCGAAATCCCATAAACGCTTATGTATAAAACTATTGCCAAATATAGAGATAAAATGTCGATGGTTAAATATTGCAATCATTCCCCTTTAATATCAAAATAAAATTGATAAATAATAATGATAATCAACCCATTGATAATACTATCAAGTAGTTATAACTGTCGAAAAAAAATTAACTAAATTTGTGAAATTTCCAGTATTATTATAAGTATACCTACTTATGCTGACAAGAGATGGTGACCTTGGTATACAAATCTGTATTCGTGCATAACCAATTTAGAATTTAGTATTGTACTTAGATGGAAATATAAGTACCTATGTATAATGTGTATATATCACTGAAATCAATTGATAAAAAAGATAAAAAGTTTGACATTAACAATATAATACTAATACAGCAACATAACAAGAGCAGGAAATAACCAATTCATAGGTAAATTATCGAATGGAATTTTCGAAAAAATTCACTACGAGGATGAATTTTAGACACCTAGAAAACAATAAGACTGAAAAAATAACTGAAGAAATTTTTAAAAAATGCTTAAATTCCTACCTTAAAATGCATGTAATCTAATAATACAAAATGAACTGTTTAAACAAAAAGAAAGATTTAGAAGACATTTTTATTTATTATGTACCTACAAACCGTCGTACTTGCAACAATTTCAATTTTTGTTTCGCTCATATCTTTTTTGTTTTTTTTTGTCTTATTTGTCCCAACCTGTCTCAAAAACAATGGTCTTATGTTGTATTATCCACTAGGTAATGATGAAAAATTGACGAAAAACTAAATTTCGCAAGTGCTCTTTTCTTATTTCAGACATGCGATGCGGAGGTACAGAAATTGGAGTTTCATCTATCAGATTAATAGGAGTAGGCTGACTACTAAACTTAAAAACATGTAAATTAGTTTGAGGTAATTTTTGAAGAACATCCTTTTGTTCAGGGGAAAGGTTATGTCCTTCATCAGTTCTTTAAAAAAAATCTTGTGGGATTTTGGTCGCATCGGAGGTTTCTAGATTATTAATAGTGACATTATCAGAAATAAAGGAATATTTAATGTCAGGAGAATCACCATAAAACCAGCTATCATTGGGCATATCCAGCACTATATTGGCTAGTTTCAAAAAAATCTGTGCCAATAAGTGTTCTGCTGTTATGATGTTCTGGAATAGAAATGAGACAAATATGATGCATTCTATCTTTAAGCATTATTTCAACATCAAAGAAGTAGGCTTCAACTTGAGTCACTTCCAGTCCTTTCTTTATATAAGGTATATCATCTTCGAGAAGAATTTCACTCAATTTTGCAGCAGCAACACTTGATTGTGCACCACCATTGTGCTGTTATAGTATAAAATTCTGAGGAAAAGGCACAAGACTCGGTAGTCTCCGAACAGTTAGGACAATTAGTTTTTATGAAACCAGGCTTCTTGCAACATGTTATGATATGTTAAAAACTAATTGTCCTAACTGTTCGAAGACTATCAAGTCTTGTGCCTTTTCCTCAGAATTTTATACTATAACAGCAGATAATTTGTTTTTACCCAACTTTTGCACTCGACCCTTAACTTAGGTTACTATACAAGGTCATCATGGCTTAACCTATCTTGATTTTGGTGCACAGTATTGCTGGTGCTAAATTGAATAAAATTCTTCTCGAAGATGAGACCTTATAAAGTAAAAATCAAACGAGAAGAAGCCACTGTCATCAGCGCTGACAAATAAAGCAGATTTCCTTTTCTCTGCGTCCCTACCATTTAAAGTCAGACAAACGATAACCCGTGTGGCTTCTTCTCGTTTGATTTCTACTCTATGAAGAAAGAACTGAAAGTGACTCTTGCTGATGGTGAAAGTACTCAAGTTGAAGCCTACTTCTTTGATGTTGAAATAATTCTTCAAGATAGAATTCATCATTCGTCAACTGATGAAGGACGTAACCTTTCCCATGAGCAAAAGGATGTTCTTCAAAAATTGACTCAAACTAATTTACATGTTTTTAGGTCTAGTAGTAAGTCAGCCTACTCCCTTTCCTGAGCATTCTATTAACCTCATAGATGAAACTCCATTTTGTGTACCTCTGTATCACATGTTTGAAATAAGAAAAGAGCAATTGCGAAAAGAAGTTCGAATAGAAAAGTGCGAGTCCCTATGCTGCTCTTGTGGTCCTTGTCCCAAAAAAAGATGGTGGCATTGGGTTAACTGTTGATTACCGCAAGTTGAATGCGAAAATAATAGCCGACAGATACTCCTTGCCTAGTATTGATGATACATTACATGCTGCAAAGAAAACTCGTTTTATGACAACTTTGGATTTAAGATCTGGTTGTCATCAAGTATCAGTCAAACCATCTGATCGAGACAAAACTGGTTTCATTTGTTGTTTTGGAACTTTTAGATATACAAGGATGCCATTCGGAGTACGAAATGCTCCGTCCACATTTCAAAGACTTATTGATAGATTTCGTTCTGGACTTCAAAATATTAACATATTAGCGTACCTCGATGATATAATGGGGTAGTATACTATGTATGAAAATCAGTAAAAAAACTTCTCGACATTATTCTATAGGCCAAATGGTGAGGGTATAGTGGGATACTAAATTATTTTCCAGCATAGTCTCTATAGAATTAGTCAGAGAAAAACAAACTGTAATTTGAATTTAGCGCCACAACGGCGACTAATAGTATTCGAGCCGTTGACCATCTGGCAACACTGCTCAAAATGCCTCTAAACGACAGCTGACTCTAACAGTTCAACGACGTGTGGTATCGTGTGACATGTGACATTGTTATAGTAACTTGTTCACGTTGTTTGATGTAGTGAATTTGACATTTCGTTCTTGACTGTCAATGTCGGTGCAAAATGTTCTCAAAACCGTGATGTGTTGCCAGATTAGAAAAACTAACTACGTCACGAAATTTATTTTCTCGTAGGGGCGGGGCTGAGAGGAAATTTGAAAAATAAAATTCCAGTGTATTTTGGTTTTTACAAAACTGATTACACTAAATAGTACCGGTAGGATACGTCGAGTATATCACTACGCAGTAGTTAAAAATTACTTGTATACTACCACATTATTTTATCAAACTCAATGCAAATTTTCTTGTTCTTCTCTCAATTACCTCAGTCATGTAATAACTTCTTCTGGTATTGCTCCAAACCCATCAGATAATAAAGTTTCTGGTATTTCTAACATAGGTACCAATTCCTCGAAATGTCAAAGAACTACTTTCTTTTCTACAAACTTGTTCCTGGTTTCGACGTTTTATAAAAAACTTTGCAGGAATTTCAAAACATCCTACTTTCTCTCAGAAAAAAGAAAGTCAAATGAATCTGGGGCTCAGATCGAGTCAATGCTTTTGAAAATCTGAAATCGCTTTCAACGTCTAGCCCTTTTCTTCAGCAAGCTGATCCTAATAAGACGGATCCGTCTAGCTATGCATTGGCGCATGTTTACTCCAGGGGGAGGGGTCAGAAGGAAGACCCATAGAATACTCCAGTCGTTTATTAACATCAGCTGAGTAAAATTACAGTACAACAGAGCGAGAAGCCCTAGCAGTCGTTTAGTCCGTGACTGACAAATTTAGAGGCTATTTAGAATGTGCTGATGATATCATCAAAAGTGATCATCAGCCCATGAAATGGCTTATAACACTCAAATCACCTTCACGCAGATTAGCAAGATGGTCTTTAGCTTTGCAATCTTTTGATTTATGTACCCATTGAAAATAATCTTGGAAAAGATAATGTTGTTGCTGATATGTTATCTCGCCCTGCAAGTCTTGCAGCAGAAGCCAATCTTGTTATTGTCCATTTACCTCGACAAAAAGTAAATCAGATCAGACGTGAACAAATGAATGACTCAGGTCTGGATAAAATAATCCAATGTTTTGAAAACTCTGATAATGGTTCTAATGTTGATTTTAAAAGATGGACTGAGAGAGGCTAAATCATGAATTGTGGCGTACTATACCGTTATGTCCTTGAATTAGATGAAGATGAAGCTCAACAAGTAGTACCGAAATCCCAATTCCTCAAATCCTTGCCGAGTACCACGATTCGCCATTAGCTGGCCATTATGCTGTAGAACGTACTTATCAAAAAACTGCAAGTCGCTTCTATTGGCCTGGGATGAGAAGATCCATATCTGATTATGTTAATAAATGTGTAGACTGCCAACGTTATGAAGCTACAAATCTTAAACCTGCAGGACAAATACAGACTCCTATTCAAAGACAGCGTTTTGAAACTTATCTCTATTGATTTATTTGGTCGATTACCTGAAGCGCACGATTATTACGAATGGGTTTTCATAGTAGAAAATATAAGTAGATGGATAGAACTGTTCCCATTGACGGCAGCATCCGCTGAAAATTCTGCTGGTTGCCTAATAGATGAAGTTATATTTAGATATGGCCTTCCCAGACGTGTTATAAGTGATAATGGTTCCCAGTTTGTAAGTGCAATAATGTAACAAGTTGCATATTGCCTAAAATTTGACCAAATTTTAATTCCCATATACCACCTAGAAGCTTACCCTACAGAACGGAAAAATCGAGATCTGAAATTTCAGCTTTCCATACTTGTTGGTAATGACCATACAAAATGGAAAGAAAAACTTCCAGCAGTCCGTTTTTCTATGAACACACTGTATTCCCAAGCTACAGGTTATTCCGCTGCTTACCCCACTTTTGGAAGAGTAGGAACCCCTGATGATAGAGATCTGAGAAGCATTGCGGAAAATGACAATTGGAATGTTCACAAAATAAAAAAAATCTGTTTAACCATCGTCAAATTATTAAGCATCGTTTCATAAGTAAATCTACAAAATTTTACGAGAATCAGAAAATTCTTTCTATGAAAAAAACGGAGACGAAATATTGATATTCGTTTAAACGCACGAAACGCTGTCTGACGTCACAATGCGTAATGAGTTAGCACGCGCAAGTACACTGGCGTTACTAGCTACTTGGATCAGCCTCTTGTGCTTTAGCGATTTTTGTTGGCAATAAAGACTATTGATATTAATATTATTGTTATTATTATTATTATGGTTCGGTTTTAATTTAACGAGAGAGTCTGTTTAACGTTTAACAAGTATTTTTAGTTGCATTTGAACAATGATATATAGTTAAAAACCTGTAACAAGAGCGGAAAGTTATACTTTTCCGCACGCAACGGCATTTGCCCGAATGACGAGCCAGCGGAATTCGTGCAAGCCGCAAGTGCGGAAAACATACTTTATGCTCGTGTCAGGCCCATTTTTGAGCGTGTGAAAAACTCGTCTTCACGCAACGATTCGCGTGCAGAAAGTAGCACATTTTCGCACCTCGTAGAAAAACACGCACGTAGATACCTCTTTTTGACTCGGTTCAACTTTGTTCGAGTCTCCCATCATTACACAAACACAGATAATTGGAGTGAATGAAGCTTCTTGGGATAAATCAACAGTCAGCAACACAATAAATCCAATGTAAACTTGTAAACAAATCTCGCCAACGCGCCAGCTGATTTTTCGCTCCGCACAGTGACGTCACAAGTGATACTCTCGCCGCAGGGGGTCGTTTTGCTAGCCTCGGTAATTTCGTTTTTTTGCTTTCGATTTATCAGAAAAAATAAAGGGTTTCTAGATGTTTTAACGCTTAATTCGTGTTTTGTGGACCTAAAACCACCACTTTTTATTACAACTGAAAAATAGTGAACATCCCTATTTTGTGTGTGAAATTACTCCTTACCTGAGATCTTTACCTACCATTCTTGTGTACATGAAATTCAACAAGATAAATCTAAGAAATATGCTGACAAGAACAGAAGAGAAGCACCTATATATTCCAGTGTGGTGAAAAAGTTCTTGTTAATAGTCACTGCCTTAGTAATGTTAAATATTTTTTTTCAACTAAATTTGCTCCAAAAAGAGATAGCCAATCTCAAATTATTAAAATGGTATCCCCAACTACTTATGAGATTTCATCTATAAATGATTCACAAAATGTAGGTACTCGGAAAATATCATGTCTCAGCATTGACAAAATTTAAATCCGATGATAAAGTTGATCCGGCACCTACTAGACCAATGAGAAAACGTGGTAGACCCCATAAAGTTATGATTGAAGATGATGAATTTGAAGGTGATTTAACACGTTCGCTGCCAAGTACGAGTTAACTCGTAGTAGTCAATCTTATTACAGGTGCCAGCTACGAGATGACTCGTATTTTGCATTGTGTCATTCAAAGTCAAATACGAGTATATTCGTTGTAAATACAGGTTAATGGGGGTGCCTGGCCTACGGGATATATATAAGAATATCACACAGACATGATTGAACAAAAAAAAAATTTTTTTTCAAACATGCTAGTCCTTGGTATGGTATGGTATGGTATGGTATTTTTTTGCAAAAATATGGGTCAGGTACTACTTTGGATGAATATCTTATGTTATTTAGACCTATTCCGATGATAAAATATAGTTTTTCAACATTGGCATTTTGGACCCGATCAACCGAAATCTCTCTGGCAGCGAACGTGTTAAGTGATATAGTATTTGAGGAACATTATCCCTTCTGTATTTTTATTCATTTAATTCTTGTTACTCCATTTACGGAGTTTTCATGGAGTAAAGGGGGAGTAATGTTAATGTAACAAAACTAACGTTATTACCTATTTTTACTAGGCAGGTTTTTAAATGTTAATGTCAGTGTGTGTTAAACTTTTGTCAAGTTGTCACATTATTTCTAATTTTGTAATCACTTTTATCTACAAGCGTTTGGTTATGATGTTTTTACATAAACAGTTTTATACTATTATGTCATGAGACTCATAACACTAGTGGTTTATGGAGTAGGTTAGGAATCTACAGCAACTATTTTTGGTGATTTGACAAATGTCAAAGTTAAACCTGTAAAGGCAAAATAAAGGTAGACAACTACTAATAAACAAAAATATTCTTATTTTTCGATTTGTAGATAAAACGTTCTACGTCACACGTGCATTTTAACATGACTACAAAACTCGTGTGATTAGAACGACTCGGTCTACGACCTCGTCGTTCTAATCTTTCACATTCGTTATTGTAATCATGTTCATAAACGCACTTTGTAATGTAAATAACTATTACTCAATATATTTCTTAATCGATATCCTCACATCCGTTTTCTTGGCAATTCAGACACTGAGAAGATACCTAGTTCAATAGAAGAAACACTATATAGAACATAGAACGTAGAAGATCCCAATCCCCACTACAATATTCTATTTTTTAGAAAAAGTATCCCAGCATATTATCGTCTCCATCAATTTCCATACAAATAGTAGCATAAATAAGCCCTGGGCTGTGTAGAAGAAGTTATTTGACAATAATTTTTGAGCTAAGTATACTTAGCTTCAATAATAGAATAGATACCTAGTCATTAGTTCGAAATTCAACAAATTTAGAACTCAGGATCGATTTACTTGCACACATTCCAAGGGACACCTGTAGAATAAACAAAAACACTTTCATAGCGCAGGCACGATTTACCCTGTGGTAACAGGAGAGCCCAAATTAGAGTACCTACCTAATATCGTTGTAATAAGTGATCCCCGGGTTGCAAGTACAGCGTTTGACGGTACTTATTGTTAACATTCACTTCTAATATTAATATTAATATTTATAATCTTGAGGGAAGTAATAGAAATAATCAGATAATAATATAAACAAAAGTTAAAGCTTACATAGTCAAGCAATATATTACCTATATTTCAATACAAGAAATAAATATTTTCAGTCCATGAGAATACAAAATTTAATATTACTTTTTTTTGTCGCAACATTTTTGGTCGCCCCCAGAACCTGAAAGTAAAAAATATTCCAATTGATTTTACAAAAAAAAATACTCAGTAAAACAACAATATTTACCTGATATCTCGGCACATTTACAATCTGGGCCACATTGGCAATTGGAACCACACGATTTACCATCTTTACACGTATCTAAAAATACACCAAGACCTCAATCAATTGATTAAAACAGAAACCTAAATATTTACGTTCGATTTACTATTGTTTCTACTAATTATTCTACTATCAAAAACAAATATTACTGACTTACTAACCTTTGCAGGAATCGCAAGGAGAAGGCATCTTTGCAGGAATCAAAATAGTTCTACTCTATGACGCGTTTTTTAACCTTTTTATATAGGCCGCATTGAAATCATTGATCCATAGGATGGTCATTCTGAGAGGGAGAATTTCGAACAGAGGCGTAGGTTTTTACTGGGTTTTGTGGTCTACATCAGTCTATTATCAATCAAATATAACATAGTCATTCTAAAACTTGTCGTTTGAATGTGGAAACTTTTAAAAATATTGGTAAAACTTCGATAGTTTCTGCAACGTTAAAGGTGGGTTTTGCCAACTGGTAATTAGTATAGGCAATATGTAGTTGGGGGTAGAACAAATTAGAGACAAGCTACTTTTTTTTTTAATGTGTAGGAAAAAGGGTCCTTTTTAACATGCTAAAAGTCCCATCCAATCTCAGCATGATAAATCTGAAGAAAAAAAATCCGCCAGTTTCAGTTTTTATTGAATAACTTTTTTATTGATGCTTTTTGGAAAAATTGTGTGGATACTTTATTTACAGGGCTTAAAAATGCGGATATTTTGGTATAAAATAACTATTTGTAGCTTCAAAAATAGAAAAGTTACACAATTTTAAAATGATAGGGTACCTAATAGTTATTTATGTATCAAGGGTACTAAGTAGATGATTATGCCCTGAGGGCGACAGTCGCCCGAGGGTATATAAAGTCTGTTTTTTTTTTAAAGATAATTCCCCAAGTCAAAAATTTAGTAACTATGTTGGCAACACAAGCCTTTTCAACATAAAAAATTTGAAAGCTTCACAATTTTACATTGTATTGCCAACATAATGTCATTTTGACTTTTATCTTTAAAAAAAAAAACAAACATTATATCTATTAGTACCCGTGGTGCATACAAACTTTTATGTCATACCAGTTGGTTGTGAATAATAAATACCTGGGAAAAAAGTGTCACTTCGCAAATTGTCATCAATGTGCAAACATCATAATTTTTTCACAAAAATAATATGTTTATAAGCGTAAATTTATATTTTGTCAATAAAGAATAAATTAATTGAAAACTTGTTTTTTGCGTCTTTATGCCCGTGCGGGCCATAATGTGTACTTTATGCCCGTGCGGGCATAAAGTAATGAATTATGTAGATGGTATCTAAGGTATAAAACACAATAATGTATTGGTATGACATAAAAAATATTAAAAATTTTGATTTGCAAAGGGTTTGATTCACATATTTTGTGTTCCAAAAACAAGAAAGCCTAATATGAGTTAATTGGATGAAAAACTTATAAAAAGTCAATAATTTCGTCTTCTTCTATTTCAAATACCGCATTGGTACAAGTAGTTCCATAGCAATGGCCACACATAGGGGAATACCTAATGCCCTAATTTTTACATAAACAATTACGTCCCCATGCATTCTATTTGCAGTTACGAAAAAGTTGATTACCCAAATTGAGTGGTGCTATTTCTTGTTTCGTTTTGTTTGGAATTAGGTTACGATTGTCGCTTTTTACCCAGCCCCATGGGCATGTTGCAAGATCCAGACGATTACCCAGCCATTCTTGAACTTTATTATTCAAAATTTGAACTAATTTAGTTATTCATTTTAAAATGCTTTTTATTGATTTACGATTTACCTGATGATAAACTCTCAGTAGATGTTGTTCTGCCACTTTTTCTGTAGGAGGCAGCACGACTAAATTTAATTGACTTGAGATTACCTGCGTATTGAAGTGATTCTATGATATAAACTTCATTCAAACTTGGCTTGAGGTAGTTTTGGCATAACTTTGGCATAACCTGAGTAAATAAAACTCTATACCGACTTTCAAAATTTCTGATTTCAAAGCATGTTCTGCATAAAATGAAGTAAGTGCTTGAAACAATTGAGAATTCTTTCTTAGAATAGACAGACATGCCTTCTGCAAAAGTTCTAGCTTCGTAAATTATTAACATATTGCCTGGCGCGAATTACTTATATTTTTTATACATAAGTCACTAGAAAATAAAAACTAGATAGGTAACGTTTCGAATAAACTTCTATGTAGGTACTGAGATTTGTGAAATTTGAAACTTCACGGATTTTTGGAATAGGAAAAATTAATTTATGCCCTTTAGGGATTAAAAGTACCCTCTCAAGGGAGTGAAGTGGGTCTTTTAATCCTCGGGATTAAATTTCACTTCATTTCCCAAGGGATTAAATTTTTACTTTATTTCCCAGGGATTAAATGAAACGGAATAAAAGGGTTCTTTTAATCCCTATTCCCTAGGGATTAAGAGTGTACTTTCAATTCCTCTAAAGTACATAAAATAGTGTAGGTATACACCTCAGGACTAAAGTGTTTTTTAGATAAAAGTACCACTTTCGTCCCTAGGTGTATAGTCTATACTATTACCGCTGTATCGATATGGTTATGGACAAAAATTGGTGCATATTATGTAAAGTTTGGGGCCGTTTTTTTCCTATTTGGCAAAATCCTACCAAATGGGACTTTTAGTATGTTATACTACTAGTCATTCCTTGTCGATTTCCACCAAAACTAGCTTGTCTCTAATTTGTTCTAGGTTGGCCTATAATAAGCTGCTACGTTTCCTGTACTAAATGGATAATGCACAATTTTAATTCATAATTGATAATGCGTAATTCATAACGCGTAATGCATAAGAGAAAAGAGGTGTTTATACAGCGCAGAATTTGTGCATTAGGAACTGACAAGACAGCTGAGTTTTGACACTTGTTATTTTTCATAAAATAATAAATAATTAAATATAGTTTTAAATTAGGCTTTATATTATCAGGAAAAATCCCATTTGTATAATTAAAAACGGAAAAACTCGATTCCAGATCAAAAACCATTGGAAACAACAGGAAAACAGACAACAAGATTTCGAGGTTATGAAGCAAAACCAAAACAAAAAAAAAGTTGGAAATAACAATTAATATATCTACGCTTGCGCACTAGCGTTTTTTGCACAATGCATAATCGATAATTCGTAAAAGTTAGTCAACTTTATGAATTACGCATTATGCACTAAATTATCCACGTTGGCTAAACCCACCTTAAGTTGAAACATTCAAAGGTACTTGAATTTGTTATAAGTAACAATGAAAGAATAGGTACAGCTTTTTGATGTTTTTGGTACGACACTGTTATTTAAAATAATAGGCCCAGCACCAAGTATCAAGATCCGTTCTGCTTCAGTTAATTAAGTAATTGTATACTGAGAATTTGGTATTTTTTTGCTGTCAAGCCTATTCCGTCTTAAGAAGCTACAAGAATGATTAGGCGTTTTTATTTTTATAAGTAGGTACATAATATTTACAAAATAGTTATTTATGATATAAGTGTTAAAAGTACATTTTTAAGGCACGCATGTGAAAGTTTAGCAAAAAGCATTCCTGACCACGACATACTTTCAAGAAACTGACAAGACATTTCGTTACCTGTAAAACAAGGTGCTGGTTGTATGGATTTTTTGACAAATGTCAAATTCAAGAATTTCGCTTCGCTCATTCTGCAATTCACATAAGTGCCTTAAAAATACTTTTAACACAAATATCATACAATATTTTTTCTAAAAACGGCAATAAAAAGCAATAACCACTAACAAATTGGATTTTTAAATGAATAATAAATTGGAAGCATCTTTCCTACATAAAATTCTTGAATTTGACATTTGTCAAAAAATCCATACAACCAGCACCTTGTTTTACAGGTAACGAAATGTCTTGTCAGTTTCTTGAAAGTATGTCGTGGTCAGGAATGCTTTTTGCTAAAAATGCAACAAAATACAGAAGAAAAAGAGAGTTGCATCGATCCTTCGACAAATATAGATGAGGCGGCCAATCGGTCTACCTCAGTTGTTCAAATTTCACCATTATTATCAATGTAAATAACTGAAAATACAAACTTTTTTTGACGTCCGCTCTCAAAATTTGATGTTTCACTTTTAACACTAGTGCTATAAAGACTTTATGGCACTAGTGCGATAAAGTAACATTTTTAATGCTTCGGGGCGGTGTTAAAAATTGCATTTTTAACACGTTTGTAGAAAAAAATTATTATAAAAATAGTGAAAGCAATTAAAACATAGGTACCTACATCCTACATGACAATCCTAAAAATATTAAAATAATTTACTTATCAACTATTTTTTTATTTTAATTGATTGATTATTTTGAATGATTGATTTTGGATTTTGGACTTATCACAAGTTCTGGTTTTTTTATCAGTAGACATTAATTTACTGAAGTGGGTACCTAACTTTTTAATTACGTTGTAATAAGAATTATTGAATATTTTGATTGGCATTTTATTTTGCCACGAGGATGTCAGTACCTACTATACGATTAATGAATGAAAAACCTTAAAAATAACCTTGAGCTATAAAAAATTAAACTTTTCAAGGATTACAGGTTAAAGAAACTGCCTTCTTCTTCTGTATAGTTGTCAGGAAAGACAACTTTGTCTAAATACAGGGTATTTGGTACATCGATAGGAAGATTTCAATAAGTGATAGTTGGGGTCATTTGCAAAGTTTCGCCGGTTTTTGAGATATCGCCATTTTTGAATCGATGTATTTTGACATATAGCTTGGGCTATATATTTTTTGTATCAATCATTCGGTTTTTCTTTCCGTATTTTACCGAAAGAGAGAATATTAGGAATATCGGAAAAAAAATTGAGAAAGGTCAAAGTTTTAGGAACAATTCAAATATTTGCCAAATATATCTTAAAATGCTGGGTGAATGTGGACAATCAGCTCCCAAATGACCCCAACTATCACTCATTCGAAACTTCCTATCAATGTACCAAACACCCTGTATAATAAGATAAGATTTGATAGGAAAAACTAAAAATTGTGTAAATTAATCAATGAAATTTCGTGGCGTGATATTGAGTATAAAATCTTTATCTAATATCATTTCAAATGCTAACCAATCCCTGGTCGACAACTATATCAATTTGATGAAAAAGCAATTTTTCAAATATTTTAAATCAACCGGAAACAATACTTTAATTAAATACAAGTCCTTCAAAAATAACTATAAAATCACTAGTCATGGTTTCTTGTCTCAATTGTGTTGTTTGAACAAATTAATAAGGGATATTTCCACTTATAGATACCTACCAAGTATAGTACAAAAAACTTCAAGCGCTTTTTTTGAGTATATGATGGCCTTGAATGAACTAGGAAACCGCCAATTAATAAAATTTCGGACAACTCTAGAGCATTTTTCTTTGTTAAAGGCCAAGATCAACTTCCTGCTCCAGCACAAAATGATGTAATGGACATAGTAATCTCGACAACTCAAAAACCGATTGATTTGGATATTTTGAAATATTCACACCAAGAATCTGCGATGCCCCTACACCGCAAAGCAAAGAAATCCAAGACCTCCTTATGTCATTTATGGGGAGCGATGGATGTCACAAGTTCGCATCTATTGGACAAAATTCCTCCAATACTTTCACCAAGATAAGGATCAGTTCCAGGAGCTTCCTCTTCAATCTTGCTATTCAATTTCTGCCAAATAAAAGGTGCCCAGCAATATGAACGGTTTGGTAGAATATTCACAGTAAAGTTGCAATTATAGGCCAGGCAACATAGGGTTCGTAAGCGAATTAATTGTCGGAAAGCTGGAAATGGTTTAAATCTTTTCATTTACGTGTAAAAAGAGTTCTTTAAAGTTTGCACAAATTTTCTGCTTGTGCTCTATACGGGGTGTCCCAAAAACCTGGACAGTTGCTGACTTTTCTCAGTTTTTCACTTATAACTCCCAAACGACTTATATCTAGAAAATTTTCACTCTTTTATAAATTAAAGTACACAAAATTCTGCGTAGGTACCACATTATACTCCCTCAACTATGTTCCAAGTCGTTAGGAAAATATGCAAAGTCAAACAGCGACAATATTTTCCATTAAAAAAAAAATGGGTTTTTTAGTTATTTTCGCAATAACATGTAGCAAATGAAATAAAAGTTTTTAACAATTGGATATTCCTCTGAGGATATTCTGTATCATACCGTATATCGGATCGTTTATGCGAATAGTGGTTAACAAAAAATAAATGATAAATATAAAATTATACAACGTTGACTAGATTTGCTGCGTTTGAAAGTAGAAAGTAGAAAATGAGAGAAGCAATTGGTTCAAGTTAAGGTCATCGTCATCCAGAAGGTCTTCCAATACGTCATCTTCGTCAGAAGGCAATACTTCGTCGAAATTAAAGCTTGGTTCTTCATAGATTATATCTGGTGTGTGAAAGCAGGATGCTCCTCTGCAGTTAAAACATATTGGAAAACATTTTCATTTCATTCCTTGTGTTTGAAATTTAGAATAATATTGGCCTAGCTCATTGCCTAGCTCTAGACAAAAATTTAGAAATGTCAGAATGTCAGGTGAGTGTTTGTCATATTTTTGTTTTGACAAAAAAAACAACCCAGAGCATGGTGTGCGGTGTGGTTGTTAAGGGTTGAATTTTTATTTCATTTTCCATAGCAGATGTTTCAACAAGAAGAAACATATTGTTAATATCATTTTTATCAATAGAATAACAAGTGTATTTTTTAGGTCCTATGTTGGGCTGGTTTAATTTAATACAATAGCCATTTTAAAAAAGTCCACTGTGTATTATTCCTGGTCCAAGCTCCCTTTTCAGTTATCGAAGCAAGATTGGTGAGGTCAAAGCTGAAAACCACCTCATCTTTCTACATGGTCTCAACGAGTCGGATTCCAGATTTCAGTACAATCCCAATACCTTCAGGAAACAATGTACAGTGGAAAAAAGTCCAAGAACTAGGATACAACTTTACAGCTTGGTATAGCAAGGAGAAAAGGTCAGATCTTTATGTTTTTTTTTTGCATGCTAGTGCTTTTTTTTAACTGCATAAACTACTGAGTGGTTTCAAAACAGACAAGTAGTGCCTTTTATTCAAATAACATTAATACAAGTTTGGTTTTTGTTCCTTGTGTGTAGTATGTAGGAAAGTTATTAATTTTCAAGGCCCAGCTATTTTTGCTCCAATTTGTTATTTTGTGATTAAGAAATGGCTGTGGAACTACAGCAAGCCTTGAAAACTAGGAAAAGTGCTAAGTTCGCTTTTACTAGAATTGATAAATTTTTAACATTAAAAAAACACAATCTATTGCATAAATATGACTATCAGAGTAGGTTAGATTCATTCGAAGAAAATTATAGTATGTTCAAATTCTGCTCAAGATATTATTGAACTTAATGAAACTGATGTAGAAAAAATTGGTAATCGTGAGGAAACTGAGAATAAATTTTACCTGTTAAAGATCACTTTAAAGGTTTTGTTAGACAAGGCTTCTGGTAATGCAAATGTTAATAAAAACTCTGCACAGCAATGTAGTGTGAGCTCAAAGTTACCTGAAATTACTATAGATAAATTCACAGGTGCTCATCAAAATTGGGCAAGTTTTTTTGATATATTCATAGCCTTTGTTTTCGATAATCATAATTTTGCAGAGGTTCAAAAATTGATCTATTTAAAGTCAAGTTTGAAGGATGAACCTTTGAAACTTTATCTTTAGAAGCTAGTAATTTGCAGGTAGCTTTGAATATTTTGAAAGAACGGTATGAAACTAAACTTGCTAATATTTATTCACATATTAAGGGTCTAATGGAACTTCCATCTATTAATAAAAGCAGCTCCACAAATTTACGTGAATTTGTGGTATCAATAAAGCAACATACAGAAAGTTTAAAAAATTTGAAAGTTCCTATTGACCAGTGGGATTTAATTTTAGTTTACACCCTGTCACAAAAACTAGACATATATACCAGACGTAGTTATGAGTTGGAGAGAGGTCCATCATGCATGCCTACGTTAAATAATTTCTTAGAATTTGTGGAAAAGCATTGCCAAGTTGCTGAAAATTTGTCTTCCCCTGATTCTTCTCGAAAGCATTCTCATTTTGCAGAAAAAGAATCGCAGTCTTTCACCCAGTCACGCCCATCAGGGTCTCGTCATAATTGTTTATATTGTAAAGTGTCCTACCATTATTTACCCTACAAATTTAAAAATTTGGCTGTTAATCAAAGAAAACAATTTGTTTGTTTTAATCGTTTGTGTTTTAAATGTTTTGAAGCACATAATGTCAAGCAATGCACCTGGAAAAATTGCCCTTTGTGCGGGGAGGCTCATAATACCCTGCTGCATAACCAAATCAGTGATAACTCTTCAGGGGCCAACCGGAACCAAGAGAGTCAGCAAGTTTCACATAACACTGTTCAGTTAACACAGACAAATCAAAAACAGTCAAAAAAATAATCAAAATTATCTACTAGCAGAGATCCCTCTAAACTCACAAACTGATAGTTAAGTCGCAGTTTCAAAGTCCAGTTTATTTGTAAGTCAAAAATCGCATGTTTTGCTAGCTACTGCCTCAGTGGATGTTTTAACTAATAATGGTACTATGATTCCTGTCCGGGCAGTTTTGGATAATGGCTCACAAGTTTCATTCATCACTCACAGGTTATCAAGAAATTACAAACAAAGTGTTTCAATTAGTGGCATTTCAGGAAAAATTATGTGTGGGGATTCTATTGATATTCATTTAGGTTCAAGTGTCGATCACAGCAAATAATTTAAAGTAACATGTTCAGTTACTGATTTCATTTCCTCAAATATGCCACAGTTTCCTCTTAATCAGGAAAAACTAGAGATACCCGATACAGTTATTTTGGCTGATCCCAAATATTTTGTTCCTCAAGCTGTTGATTTACTTCTTGGCTCAGACATATATTTTAGTTTGATAACTCCCGGAATCATTAAACTTGGAACTAATCTGCCCGTATTGCAAAATACTTAATTGGGATGGGTGATAGGAGGTTGTCTCTCATCTCCCTTAGTGTCAAATTTTATGTTTTGTGATCCACTTCAATATTCAACTTATATATTTATTAATTCAAATCAAGTTGAAGATTTACTCCAAAAATTTTGGGTTTTGGAGGAAGTCACACAAAAACAGATTTTATCAACAGACGAAGAAGCTTCAGAAGAAATATTCAGGAACACTACAAGAATACTTGAAAATGGAAGATTTCAAGTCAATTTCCCATTAAAATCTTTATCAGAAACGACCAAGTTGGGTGAATCATTTTCATTGGCCGAAAAACGTTTTCTTGCTTTAGAAAAAAGTCTTCATCAGAACTCTGAGCTATTCAAACAATATGGTGACTTTATTGATGAATATGTGAATCTTAACCACGCAAGGTATATTCCATTAAGTCTTAAAAACCAGAACAATGATCACAAATATTTCATTCCTCATCATTGCATTATTCGTAATGATAAAGTAACTACTCGTCTTAGGGTAGTTTTTGATGCCTCTATGAAAACCACATCAGGTTTTTCTGTGAATGACATTTGTTTCAAAGGACTGGTAGTTCAGCCAGAACTTTTTGATATTATTTGTAGATTCAGAACCTTTCCCTTTGTCATTGTTGCCGACATTGAAAAAAATGTATCGGCAAATTAGGATTAATTCGGATCAGACATACTTGCAAAACATTCTGTGGAGAAAATGTCCTAATGATGAGTTGCAGTGCATTGAGTTACTCACAGTGAGCTATGGAACAAATTTTGCTCCATATGTAGCTACACGGTGTCTTTTGGAACTAGCTAAGTTTTATGAGAGCAAATTTCCTCTTGCTGCTAATGTCTTGCGAACCCAAACCTATGTGGATGATATTTTGGGAGGTGCAAACTCTTTAGATGAACTTTATCTCCTTAGAGATCAACTAATCCAATTGTTGAAGCTAGCAAAATTTAATCTTCATAAATGGTGTTCGAACTCAATTGAATTCATGCAAAATTTCAGTTCTGATGTAGATCAACAAAGCTACTTTCTTATTTCAAAAGGAAACTCTAATAAAGTCCTGGGTATTTTTTGGGATCCCAAGACAGATTCTTTTTCAATTTCGCTTCCTAAAAACATTCAGTTCAATTCAATCACAAAAAGAAATGTATTTTCTGCAATAGCGCAAATCTATGATCCTCTCGGATTTGTCGCTCCAGTTGTAATAATAGCCAAAATCTTTATGCAGAAACTCTGGGTGGCTAAGCTGAGTTGGGATGATCCATTGACGATCGAATTAAAGGAGGAGTGATCTAATTTTGCAAGAAATATTTCTGAGTTATCAAATCTGAAAATCTCCAGAGATTTAGTAGGCAATGATCAAAACAAAAAGATGGAAATTCATGGTTTTTCAGATGCTAGTTTAAAGGCATATGGTTGCTGCGTGTATTTAAGAGTAATCCATGGAAATGATTCAGCTTTTACTAATCTCATATGTGCCAAGTCTCGCGTCGCACCTCTTCGCACAATTAGCCTTCCAAGATTGGAGCTTTGCGGATGTGTACTTCTAGTACAGGTTACTCAAAGAATCCGTGAGATTTTCAAAAATCGGTTTAAAATTGAAAGTGTAAATTTATGGACTGATTCGCAGGTATCATTAGCATGGTTAAAGTCACATCCCAGCAAATGGAATATTTTTGTCTCTAACAGAGTATCTTTGATTCAAGAATACAGTTTTCACTGCATATGGAGGTATGTACCTTCAAAACATAATCCAGCTGGTTATGTGTCAAGAGGCTTAAAGTCAAGTGAACTTATTAAATCCATTCAGTGGTGGAATGGGCCAGAATATTTGCAAAATCCTAACCTAGATTTAGACTCATATAATTTTACTCCTGAATTAAGGAATTAACCAGAAGAAAAGAAAGTTGTCCTAAGTACAGTGGTACATCAGAACGAAAATATTTTTCTTGAAGTATTTAATAAATTCTCAGATTCTGTCAAACTGCAAAGAGTTATAGCAGTTTGTTTGAGGTTTCTTCATAATGTTAAATGTTCAGAAAATTAAAGAATTTATGGTCCTTCGAAAGTCTATGAATTACAAAATTCCTTGCTTCTTATTATTAAAATCATTCAAAAAAAATATTTTTTTACAGAACTAGATAGTTTATGTAAAGGCAAGGTTGTGAAAAACAAACAAATAAGTTGTTTAATGGCCGTTTCCACCAACTATTTTAGGGGAGCCCTAACGATAAGTATGCCCTAAAATGACATTTTTACATGGAGAAATGTCAGTTTAAGGCCTACCTATCGTTAGGGCTTCCCTAAAATAGTTGGTGGAAATGGCCATAAATCCCTTTGTTGATGACAAAGATATAATGCGAGTGGGTGGGAGGTTGTCAAATGCACCTATCTCCTTCGATCAAAAACACCCTATTCTGTTACCTCCAAAATGCCACGTGACTAACTGTTTATTAAGACATGAACACTTCAGGCTGTATCATGCTGGCCCTCAAACAGTATTAAGTAATTTTAGGTTGCGATTCTGGCCGATAGATGGTTTGAGACCTATAAAACCCATTATACACAATTGCATAGGTTGTTTTCGTTTTTCAGCCAAGGCAGCAGAACAAATTATGGGAAATCTTCCCAAGGATAGGGTTTCCATTGCTCGTGTTTTTCTAAAAACCGGTGTGGATTTCGGTGGTCCATTTTGGATAAAAGCATCTAATTTGAGGCGTGCTCCTAAAATCAAGGCATATATTGCTATATTTGTTTGTATGGTGACCAAATGTGTGCACATTGAATTAGTGTCAGGACTATCAACGGAATTATTTTTATTGACTCTCAGGAGATTTATTGCTAGGCGTGGCAATCCGTTTGTTATTTATTCAGACAATGCAAAAAATTTTTTGGGATCAAGCAATTATTTAAAAGAATTACACGATTTTTTTAAATCCAAATCAAATTTAGAGTCAATTGAAAGGTTTCTAGCAAAAACGAGACTCAGTGGAAATTCATACCTCCGCGATCTCCTCATTGGGGTGGAATTTGGGAAGCGGCTATTAAGGGTGCCAAACATCACATTTTGAAGGCTATTGGTGGGAACCTGTTGACCTTTGAAGAGTTTAGCACTTTTCTTGCAACCATTGAAAGTATTATGAAATCGAGACCCTTAACTGTACTTTCCAATGATCCTTCAAATCTGAGGCCATTAACTCCAGGCCATTTTTTAATAGGTGGTAGTTTAACTGCTTATCCAGATAAACCATTAATAGATGTTCCCAATAATAGATTATCTAATTATCAAAAATATGCCAAAATAAGTCAATTATTTTGGAAAAGATGGTCTATTGAATATTTAAACAGACTGCAGAATAGGCCTAAATGGTTGGTACAGTCTGAAAATCTTAAGGTTGATCAAATGGTCTTATTAAAAGAAGACAATTTACCCCCACTTAAGTGGTCACTTGCTCGGATTATTGAGCTCTCCCCTGGTCATGATGGCAAGGTACGTGTAGTTAAACTAAAAACGAAGGATGAAATTTTCATTAGATCCATAAAAAAGGGTATGTCCTCTTCCTGATTCCAATTGGGATGATTAGATTTTAGTTATGTATTGTTAAGTCTTAGTTGTAGTTTGGGTTAGTTCTGTATTAAGTGTTGTAGTTTTGTGGAAAACTCCAAGGTGGGAGTATGTTTGAAATTTAGAATAATATTGGCCTAGCTCATTGCCTAGCTCTAGACAAAAATTTAGAAATGTTAGAATGTCAGGTGAGTGTTTGTCATATTTTTGTTTTGACAAAAAAAACAACCCAGAGCATGGTGTGCGGTGTGGTTGTTAAGGGTTGAATTTTTATTTTATTTTCTAGAGCAGATGTTTCAACAAGAAGAAACATAAAATCTGTTTTTTTTTTAAAGATAAAAGTCAAAATGACATTATGTTGGCAATACAATGTAAAATTGTCAATGCTTTCAAATTTTTTATGCAGGAAAGGCTTGTGTTGCCAACATAGTTACTAAATTTTTGACTTGGTGAATTATCTTTAAAAAAAAAACAGACTTTATTATTATTATCTATGTTGGGCTGGTTTAATTTAATACAATAGTCATTTTAGAAAAGTCCACTGTGTATTATTCCTGGTCCAAGCTCCCTTTTCAGTTATCGAAGCAAGATTGGTGAGGTCAAAGCTGAAAACCACCTCATCTTTCTACACCTTGCTTCCTGCAACCACAAGTATTTCGACACCACAAACATTTGCACGCACTGTTATCAAGTAATTCCTGCGGGGCTTATTCGGCTGTTGATCTTACTGGGAGTAGCTCATACTTAGTAATCTTCCAACCCCAATGAAGTGAGTCCATCAAATAACTATTCCACAAATCAATTTGTAGGAAAGCCCCCATTGCATTCGTTCAAGCAGCTTCTTCAGTTGGAGGAAGGGTAGCAAAGTTGAAATTATTCTGTACTAAGGTAAGGATTCCGCGAACAGTTTAAAGCGTGTTTCATTCAAAGACGAAGATTGAAGAAGCGATATGCACCGGCAGCACCAATTTCATCTGCGGTCGCGTCAAGGTTTTCCAATATCTCGACATTCCGCTTCATATCAATGCTAATTCATGACTATATCAGACATCTCCGTGGAACAAGCTGCGGAGAAGGCTGACACAACCATCAACCGTCGTCAGAAGGGCTACAGAAAATGCTACTCACTCCGCATGTGTGATTTTTATAGGAGAAGATATAGATGTTTTGGTAATTATTACTGCGTTAGCTCATGATAGCCATTGGTTGTTTTTGATGAAGCCTGTGAAAGGAAGATTAGAGATAATCTTCTATTCCCTGAGACACTTCAAAATGTTGAATAAAGTGAAAGAATAGTATATTCTTCAACGAGCATATAACGAGAACGAAAATTTAAACACGAGCCGATGGCGAGTGTTGGAATCGTTCGAGTGAATAATAGCCATTATTTGCAAGTAGAAGACTACCTATACCTTCTTTTCGAACTTTTTGGAAGAAAATCATTAGTGTTTGTAAGGAATAACAATCATCAGAAGCCTTATTTTCTTTGAAACGAAAGTTTCGTGATCTGACAGTAGACTTCAGTGATGTTTTGTTTCGAAGAGAAAATATATTATTCTTTTGCGAAGCGGATGCAATTCAGCGTCAGCCATTTTCAGACAGGGGAAGAAGTTTGTCAAGCTGCTTGACAAAGATGCGGGAGGTACGACAGACTGTCGAGATATTCAAGAACCTTGACGCGACTACAGATGAAATTAATGCTGCCCGTATAAAAGTAATTGCGGCTTTGTATGACAGATCGCTTCTTCAATCTTCCACTTTGAATGAAACATGCTTAAAACTGTTCACGAAATCCTTCTTCCTCATCCACTTCTGGTCCACTCCTCAACATCGGCCTTTCCTATTTTCTTTCCACTGATCCCTGGTTTGGGCCTTTTGGTACTAATTTCTACCTGCTATTTTCCTTATGTCATCCGCCCACCGTAGTGGGGTCTCCCTATACTGCGTTTTGTCTCTCTCAGTTTCCATTTAACGATCCTTGATGACCATCCTTCAGCCTTGCTAGGTGGCTCGCCCACTGCCATTTCAGTTCTGCAATCCTCTCAATTATGTCTTTGACCTTGGTTCTTCTGACTCCGAATCTCATCATTTGATATTATATCCCTCAAAGTAATACCGAGCATTGACCTTTCCATTGCCTTCTCCATTACTCGGACTTTGTGGGCACTTGCTTGGGTAATGGCAACTGTTTCCATTCCGTATGTTGCAACAGGTAGAATACAGGCGTTGAAAACTTCACGTCTTAGATTAATGGGCATATCGCTATTTCTTAGTATGTATGCAAGTTTACCAAATGCCGCTCAGGAGAATTTTATTTGCCTTGATATTCCCTTTGATTGGTTTTCCTTTCCTAGTGATAAAATATGACCCAGGTAATTGTATTCTTTTACATTTTCGATGACAGAGTTATCTATGTAGATCCGTGAATTTATTGGACTCATTATTTTTGTCTTTGCAATGTTCATTTTTAGCCCCATCCTTTTCGAATCTTCGTTTAGCTCTTGAAGCATTGACTCGATCTCACTTATACCGTTTGATATTAGCACAATATCATCTGCAAATCTGAGGTTGTTAAGATATGTTCCATCGATCTTGATCCCCTTGTTTTCCCACCTGAGAGTCTTGAGAACGTCCTCAAGAGCTAATGTAAACTTCGGCGAAATAGTGTCTCCCTGTCGTACTCCGCGTTTAACCTTAATGGTATTGGTCGTTTCGTCGTCGATTTTTACATGAAGGGATGCATTTTTGTAGATATTCTCAATTATTGTAGTATATCTGAAATCGATACGTGCGTTGTCCATGGATTTTAATATACAGGGCTTTCATTTCAAAACTTGCCACCTACGTTATCAGCGTAAAGAGGCATATTTCTGAAAATCGCCGAAACACGTCGACAAATTTATTGAGGGGGAAGGTTTTGCACGTAAAACTGGACTTCGCCTCTTCAACCCCCTAAGCTCTAGGGCTACCACCCCAAAATTTTCAAATGAGACAAGGGGTCAAATGATAGATCATTTTAAAGGGCTGATTAATCTGTACAAAATGCCGTCCTACTTTTCAAATTTGACCTCGCTGTCGCAGAATAACACCCAGTTCAATATTTAAAAATGCCTATTTATCCTTAAACACATCTGCTTGTTTACCTGTGGTTGTAATAAAAAGGTAGGTAAAGAAGCAGGTGTGTTTAGGGATAATTAGGCATTTTCAAACATTGAAATGGGTGTTATTCTGCAACACTGAGGTCAAATTCAAAAATAGGACGACAAAATGTACAGATTAAACAGCCCTTTAAAATGATCTATCACTCGACTTCCTGTCTCATTTGAAAATTTTGCGGTGGTAGCCCTAGGGCTTAGGGGGTTAAAGGAGCGAAGTCCACTTTCACGTAAAAAACCTTCCCCCGCAATAAATTTGTTGACATGTTTCGGCGATTTCCACGAGTATGCCACTTTACGCAGATAACGTGGGTGGCAAGTTTTGAAATGAAAGCCCTGTATAGCAGATTTCAATCTAGTCGAATGCCTTATGAAAGTCAATAAGAGCTGTATGCATTGGCACATTATATTCCACAGATTTTTCAATTAGTGTTTTAACCGTCTGTAAATGATTAATTGTAGAGAAACCCTTTCAAAAACCATCCTGTTCTACAGATTGGTAGAAGTCGAACTTTGATGTTAACCTGTTGGTAATAACTTTTGTGAAGAGCTTGTAAAGGTGCGACAGTAAACTAATAGGCCTATAGTTCTCTATGTTAGTTAAGTCTCCCCTTTCATATAACAATATAACTTCTGCTTCGAGCCAGCATTCCGGTACTTTGTCCTCGTAAAGACATTTGTTAAAGAGTCTTACAATACATCATTCCAATACTGTGTAGTATAACATACCCAGGTTCGCTCAGTAAGATTGAACGATGAGAATTTTTATTATCTTTAAAACAACAAATCTTCCGAAAAAATGAAATAAAAAACAAATAGGACCTACGTTGTGGAAACTTACTCAATTTTACTTACTGGACATGCGCCCGATATAGCAAATATTTGGGAAATTTAAGGGAAGTTGTGATATGTAAAAGAAACGAAAAATTTGTGAAACGCCTCCTTTATTTTTAAAGAAAAACGTACCGTTCTCGAACTAGAATTCTCGAGGGAAAAGAGAACGGCAGAGAAAACCTCGAGCTCCCAAAAATCGAAACATACTGTCATTTAGGTGAATAATAATTGTGAGTCATTAATTTAATAATTTAGGTCAATAAAAGTTCAAATTAGGTACCGCCCCTGTTCTTGTGCTAAAATTTCAATTACACACTCAACATTCAATCAACACTACCTATATTCCAAACTGAAGAGTTTTTGGTTAGTTAGCCAGTTTCCCAGCAGGTACTGAGGTCCCATACGGGAAGCTACTCAGCTATAGTTGTTTTTGAGCCAATATCTCTAGATTGATTATTTCAATTTGTTAGGATATTCTCTCGTCAGGGTAGGAAAATGTTAGTAAATTCAACAAGGCTCTAATGCACGCTCTAAATCCAAAAATAAAAATCCTAGCACAAAAAGACAGCACAAAAAGACAGCACATAATTTCTTAGGTTCTAATTTACTTCTTTAGCTGTGTTGTTTACAGTATGAAACGATTCTGGTCTTATGTATTTAAACAATGCACATGTTATAAAAAATGTTATAAAAAAACGAAAATGCATAAAAATGAACAAAATAATAGGAACTTGCATAAATTGAACTCTCAAAAACAAAATAATAATTAATCCACTAACCTGTACGTTCCTTGCACACACACTAATAACAAATTTGCTTAAACAATTAATTTTAATGCAAAATAGGAATGAAAATTGAAATATGAATAATTACAGACATCCGACACGTTTTCTAAGGGGCCAGTCTAGCGCGTTCCCCATTCCAAAGCCTAATTGCCTATTTTCTTATGTCTCCTCTTCGCTTTGGTACTCTGTTGCGGCGCGTCCCGTTTCGAAAAACCTAAACTTGAGGGCGCCTTACATGGTTGCAATATTCACTTTTATTACGTAAAAGTTTTTTTTAAAAGTTATCATTTGGAAAAATAATATTTTAATAGGTGGTTCTTCTCAACTGGTCCACCAAACTTCAGCATTTCAGTCGATATCCTATCTTCACCAGGACACTTACCGTTTTTCATTTGTTTTAGCGCTTTATTTCTGGGTTTGTGATATCGGGTAAATCTTCCGAGCCGACATTTAATATTTTTCGGATTCTTTTCATTGGGTTTTTTAATGTTGATAAATGAAGGGGAGTGTAAAATGTTTCGATGGTTTTTGCTATTTCCTTTTTCTTTGTCATAATTATGTTGTTTTCATCTTTTATTTGTATTAATTGTGTTTTCCCTTTTGATAGTTTTGTCTTTAACACTTTCATACTGCCATTCTGTTCAATAGTATTCTGCATCAGTTTGGTGTTTTCAGTTCCTCTTTCCGTATGCGTTTCTTGATATTTTTATTTAACTCTTTGTATTGCTCTGTGTGTCTTTGCAACTTTCTTCTGTTGTTTATAAGATTTAAAGTGTTGGCTGATAGTGAATTGTTTGCTTGGGCTTTGTTTTTAGAGCACAACTTTTTAACGCTGGTACGAATACCTGATTCTATTTTTTGGGTAATTTGGTCTATGCTTAGGTTGGTATCAGAGTTAACAGGTTGTAGCCTGGTTTCTAATTCTTTTTGGTATTTCTCTTTGTCAGTTTCAAGTTCCTGGTGCAGTAGCAAACAAGGGTCTTTGCACAATTTTATTTCTTTATTTTGCGAAAATAATTACAAAACATTTTTTTTAATGGAAAATATTGTCGCTGTTTGACTTTGCATATTTTCCTAACCACTTGAGACAATTTTGAGTATATGGTAATCATTCGACGCAGAATTTTCTTTATTTTAATTTATAGAACAGTAAAAATTTCCTAGAAATGCATCCTTTAGGAGTTATTAGGGCAAAACTGTGAAAAGTCAGGAAATTTCCAGGTTTTTGGGACACCCCATATAGAGCACAAGCAGAAAATTTATGCAAACTTCAAAAAACTCTTTTTACACGTAAATGAAAAGATTAAATCCTTTTCAAGCTTTCCGATAATTGAGTATGTTCCCTGGCCTAAATACAGGGTGCACCATTTAAAAGAGCGTTTAATTCTCTTCCAGTTGATGTCATTTGAAAGAAATTTTAACACTCTTTTAAAACAGGTATCACTCGACCCCGTGTTTCATTTGGAATGGTAAGGGAGCTTAGCCTGTTTCGTTTTAAATGGTATACCTTGTATATTTTCTAATAAGAACGACCAGGAGGCAGGAGTTAGGCCGAGGAAAGTCAAAAAAGCTGAAAAGATTATCCAAGGAGATTATCAAGGAGTTAAGGAATTTGGCAGCAATTCGAAAAAACTTGGACTTTCGGTTGAGCCAGACTCTGCAAGTGTCTGAGCTGATGAAACTAGGCTCGTTGAAATTTGACGATCTGACACAGTTTTCGTTTTGCGTAGAAGAGGCTCTATTCAAATTGCAAGCGCAAAGAGACTATAAAATAGAAGAAGTGCAAGTTACCTAATCGACGAATTGAATATTGAGCAAAATTCAGAAAGGCACATCGAAAGAAAAATGGTCATCAGGATGCGATTTTTTTGTAAGATTTACAACTGGGATGCCAAATATTGAATTGGGTAAGTTTGATTCCATGAATAGACTTTCACAAATTATTATTGAAAATTTATACGTAGGTATTAATGATTTAAGACGGCAAGGCAAAGAAGTGGTTAGCAGGCACGATATTATGCCGGTAATAACTGAAAAATGGATTAGATTAGAGAATGTTGAATTTCATTTCTGCGTACAAGATGAATATGAAAATACTCATCATTAAGTGCCACAGATAAAAATGCATTCCACTTCTAAGTACTGTCTATTTTCCAAATTTAAGCCCCCAGATGCTTGTTACATCGAACTGATGCGATCTAGAGTTAGGTTGCCCAAAAACAGAGTAACTCATAGCTCAAATATGTGTTACATGAACTAACTAGAGTAAGAATTCTAATAAAACATTTCCATTTTGTTTGAACGCTAATAGCTATACAGGTAGAGCTTAGAGCAGATGTTCTAGTGCCTGGTTTTGCGTCTAGAAAACTACGTTTATTTCCCATTGCAGAATTCTGGATATTTATGTTAAGAGTAGAAAAACATTTCAGAAACGGATCGGTTGAATCTGCTCACTACACAGGAGAACTGACAAAATCAAGGGTATAGAACGAATTTAAGGCACAATGGATAATTTTTAGGCAAGCGTCATTGAAGTCGCTAAATACGAACATCAGGATCGAGCTATTGTATGGAGGTGTTCACGATTACCTAAAGAAAGACAACGTAAAGAAAAATATTAGGTTTTTCATAGTGGCAATATTTTTAGTAATCTTTTGTCAGGTGCATATATTACACACAATATGGTATGAGAAATAGCCTTGACCAATTACCATCAGATTGCTTTGTGAAATTCACAAATGCCAGCCACTCAGGTTAGCTCTGACTATAGTCTATTGACTATATCGAAAATACTGGGGGTAAAAGGAACTGAGACGTTAGTGGAATTTTATTGTTTAATATGTTTAATTGGTCCCTAAAGATTATAAAACCGCAGAGTGCTACCAGATATAGGGGTGCATTTCTAGGAGCGGGGTGATTTTGGCAGCTTTTTGGATTTTCGGCTATAACTCAAAAACTATGCATTTTTGGTGCCTAAATGCATTAACGTTTTTTGTAGTGTAGTTTTGCCGAGTAGGACGATGTAGTCGGCGAACCTTAGATGGTTTAGATATATGATGCCATCCACATTCACGCCTTTGTTTTCCCATGCTTCTTATGCGTATTTTGTCCATGATCATGTCGCTTTCGATCTTTACTTGGAATGTTGCGTTCTCCTAGATGTGTTTCAACAGGTTTATGTATCTTGAGTCAATCTGTACGTTTTCCATTGCTTTAAATATTGTGCTAAGGTGTATGGAATCAAAGGCCTTGCTGTAGCCTACAAAAGCCATATTGTAGTGGGACGTTGTATTTTTCTATAATTGTGTGAATTGTTTGAAGGTGATCTGTGGTGCTATATCCCTTCCAGAAACCTGCCTGTTCTTCTGGCTGATAGGAGTCCATTTTTGATGTTAGCCTGTTTATTATGATTTTTGTGAGAAGTTTATACGGATGTGGAAGCAAGCTGATGGGACTATAGTTTTCTATTGAGTTTTTATCACCTTTTTTGTGGAGTATGACGATCTGTGCATTGTTCCACGATTGGGGGACTTGTCTCAACGCATCTGTTTAAGAGAGACTGTACTTTTCTATAGGCAATTTTCAGCAGTCACCAGTTATCTGGTAAGTCTTTTATGTGCAACCCATTCTTCGGTTCGTATTTTTGGGATGAAACTTAACAAGCCCTTTTGTTAATTTTCATCAAGGTCAAAAGTCAGAAGTTTGACGTTGGAAGCCCCCTTTCCAAATTTAAGAGGAAGAATCTGCCTTATTGATTTGAGACCTCATGCTGTAAGGTCCGGTCTTGGCTCTAATTATTTTCAGGCAAGACTTTTTAGAATTTTGTGCCAGGAAAACTCAAGTTAGACTAATTTTTTGTTGATCATTGTCTAGAGTTGTCCCTTGTTCATTTCGGATTTTGATTCGGATCGTTCCAAGCAGCTTTTGGAAGTTTAAGACTTCACTTTTGGCCTAGAGTATCCCTCTAACTGAAGGATCTAGGCCAGAGTGAAGCCTTAAAGTTCCAAAAGCTGCTCGGAACGATTCCCTTTTAGCGCATTTTCTCCTCCTAGTCTTAACATTTCTGTTGTGATATCGTCCTTCCCAGGAGCTCTTCCAGATTTAAGCTGTAAAAGTGCAAGTGTTATCTCCGAGATGATGATTTCTGGTATTTCTTCAGAACCTGCATTCTTTATGTTTATGTTTTGCTCGACATCTTGGTTGTGGTGTGGTGTTGAGTAGAGTTCCTTATAGTACTCATGAATGATTGTTATGATCTTTGTTCTTTGTTCTTTCGTATTGTATGTTTCCATCCTTATCCTTTATTTGGTTGATTCTCATTTTGCCTTTTCGTTCTGACTACTTAAGGACCATCATGCCTTAGTTGTTTTCTATGACCTCTTCTATTTTTTCGGTGTTGTATCTTCTAAGGTCTTGTCTAATTTTCTTTGAGATGTTTTGGTTTAATTCGGTGTGTTCAGAATCAGTTCGGAATCTCTGTACAGACTTCCTCTCTCCGCTATTATTTTGCGAGTATCCGGCTTGAGCTTTGAATTTAGAGGAGTGTTTCGATAGTTTAGTTGCCGATTACCCAAAAAGCTGACAAACTCATCCAGCTCTTAAAAATCCACCCCTATATCTCTGGTAGCACTCCGCGGTTCCATCATCTCTAGGGACCATTTGAACATATCAAATTAAAAAAAAAAATCCACTAACGTCTTAGTTTCTTATTGAATGACATAGTCAATAGCCTATAGATACGAATACATAGGTATAGGTAAAATTATAAAGCTTTCATCAGCTCAAATTTCAAGTAGCTACGTTTCGCGATTAAATTATTACATGACTCCTGGCACATAATGCAAGTGCATAATTCACGTAGTGATAATAAATCTTTGAGATTGGAGAATGCGATATTTTTTCATTGTGTCTAGACTGTCTGGTTACCAAGTGAATTTTTCAATCACTCGTTCAACTTGTCTAAATTCAGTTTTGGATTCAACATCGGACAAGGAATAAAAATTTGGATACAAGCTAACTGGATCGCACAGTTACTTACATAGCTTTCTCACTACCTAGCTAGGTACTTCAAAACGCTATAATTGGAGATGAGTAATATTATGTTTTCAAGGCGTTTGTAGTATAAATATGGAACAAGCAAAGCCCTTTATAGATAGTATTCCACAGTTTTTTGAACAATAAACAAAATGAAATCGTTTATTTTGGCAAGTTTGCTCGTTGTAGCAGTCAGCGCGTCTTTAATGCTTGAAGACCACGTAGCGCTCTTCCGAAACTTCAAGGTAAAGCTCCAACAATTATTTGTTCTGTATTTAATATCTGTTATTTAGTTAGAGCATAACAAACAATACATGAACCAAGCTGAGGAAACCAAACGCTTTGCAGTTTTCAAAAACAACTTGAGGGCTATTGAAGAACACAATGCACTTTTTGATCATGGACTTGTGTCATACAAACAAGGTATCTAGTGAATTTTTAGGAATCTTAAGAAATACCAATTTATTTATTATCAGGTGTCAATAAGTTCACTGACAGAACCTCAGAAGAGTTCAAGGCTTATTTGGGGCTTCTCCAAAAACCCATTTTGAACACTATCAAATATGTCAAAACCGGATATGTAGTGGCTGACTCAGTAGACTGGAGAGAAAAAGGACAAGTTGGTCCAGTTAAGGATCAGGGACATTGCGGATCCTGTTGGGCATTCTCCGTTGTAAGTAGTGCCTACCTTTCAACTTGCAGATTTACACAACGGTTCATCTTCAATAGATTTCTCGAAAGCAGTTAATGAGTTAGTTAGTTCAACAACGTCTCATTTCTCATTTTCTAACGTTGAATTACTTTGATTATTTATTTATCAGAATCTCTTATTTAGACTGGTTCAACTGAAGCTGCCTTCTTCCGTAAAAATGGAAAATTAACATCTCTCTCAGAACAACAATTGATAGACTGCGTTACAGCCAACTATGGTTGCAGTGGTGGATATATGAACGAAGCTATCCTATACGTCAAAGAGAAAGGTCTTCAAACTGAGGAAAGTTACCCTTACAAAGGTATCGATGGAAACTGCCAATACAATTCATCTAAAATAGTCGCCAAAATTTCCGACTACGTTTCCATTGTAAAAGATGAAAGTGCGCTTTTGGAAGCTGTAGCTACAATTGGTCCAACCTCAGTTAATATAGATGCTTCATTCCTTGGTGCTTATCATTCTGGTATCTACGAAGATAAATGGTGTTCACCAGACGCTATCAACCATGTTGTCCTCGTTGTAGGATATGGAACAGACAATGGAGAAGATTACTGGATTGCCAAGAATTCTTGGGGCTCTGACTGGGGTGAAAATGGTTTCTTCAGAATTAAACGTGGAGCTAATCAGTGTGGTATTGCTGAAGAATGTATTTATCCACTCATTAACTGAGAACTATATTGTACCATACCTACTTAATTTTTAGATTACATACTTCAATAAATTATTTAGATATTATTTTCACGTGTTTCGTTTTTGAGCCTTGTTAACAGTCTTCTATGGAGTATTATGGAAATAATGTCCCGGAGCTTTTTAGGCTCCCCACTATTATCGCCTAACTAGCAGCCTGAAGGTAACAGGAGAGCAATGATAACCAAGAACACCAGAATAGTTTTAAATAAATATGTATGAAACGGATGATTCGTCGGTTAGGACAAGAAAAATAAAAAACTTGTTAAGTATTTGCTAACGTTTCGCCCAAAAGTTTAGGGCTTTATCAGGGCTTGTACTTAAAAAATTATGTGGCCAAGTACAAGCCCTGATGAAGCCCTAAACTTTTGGGCGAACCGTTGGCAAAGACTTAACAGGCCTTTTATTTTTCTTGTCCTAACCGACGAATCTTCCCCTTCATTGGATACCGATAGGACACGAACTTCACTTAGTGATAAATATGTATATTGATTTACAGTAAATCAAAGTAATTTACCAAATTAGGATCATTGTCTGCCAGTACACCCCCCTGGTCTACTACAGTTTCCCTCCCAATGAGTGAGTAAATGAAGTAGCTCTACTCCCCAACAAAGATCTTAGGGCCAGACGGCCGTGCAATTACCAGCCCTAGGTTAATTAGTGTGAATGTGCTTTGTTGCTTAGCTTCAATTATTTGTTGTAACCCGTGATTCAATGCACTAAAATCGGGTTGATTTTAGCTCGTGGCCCAAACTGAATTCAGGTTGACACATGCCTCCCCCATAACGCCCGAGGAAATGTATCTGGCTTACAAAATAAACTTAAAGCTACAGAATAGTACATTCTGTTGTGGGCGTCTTCTTTTTACTTCCCCGATTTTCTTGATAGTTTTTCTCTTGTAGCTGGTTTCCTCTGCACGTCCCACTCACTCTGGTCTCAAGTACCTACTTGATACAGTGCCAGAAGTTTGCTTCTTTTGTCTGTTTGGTAACTTAGGTCATTCTGGTGCTGTTGCAACGTGTCTTAGGCTAGCAGTTGGGTTGGTATATATACCGTGTCGTTCTAGGCTTGTGACTTGCCTAGGACGATCTTGTAGATGTTCACGCATTGGTCCTCTGTAGTGGATCCAGGGTGTCGTTCTAGGTTAGTGGTTGGCCTAGGTCGTTCTTGCAATGGCCTTTCCAGGGTAGAAAAGGGTCTTGGTTGATCTAGCAATGGTTTTCTGTAGTGGATCCAAGTTGTCGTTCAACTCTAGTGACTTGCCTAGGTCGATCTTGTATATCCATGTAGTCGGTCTTGTTGAATAAACTCATTTATTTATTTGGGTATATCAGCTGCTCAATAAAGGTTAGCTTTCATGTGCATCCTAAAGAACAACATTTGGACAAACTGTAGATATCTCCTACCTAAGATGAATAATTAGCTACTGTGGATTGTCTACCAACTGCGTGGACTAAAAAAACTTCCCTTTTTAATCAACCCAGTGGTTATTTTTTGGCCTTGGGCTGTTTTTTGAGCCTTCGGTAATTTTAAATCTGTAATTTTCCTGATGACAAACAATAATTTTTCAAGCATTTGAATGCTAATTCAAAGATAAAAACGATTGGACAATAAAAATTTTATCACAAGTAAAATTTGTTGACGTAGAAATCTCAAGTGGCCTGTCCTCATTGTTAGTATTTCATATAAATACTGGTCCAGAACGTATAGGAAGTCAGTGTTCTTCATTTGTAAGAACGAAAAACAAATCCAATTTCATCATGAAAGTTTTCTTCTTGGCTAGTTTGCTGGTAGTTGCCGCCAGTGCCTCCCTTTTGCAGGAGCACGCGGTGAAATTCCAAGCATTCAAGGTAAGAATTTAAAATTTTTCGATGACTTCAATGTGAGTTTTTTTTTTAAATTTCAAGATGGTCCATGGTAAAAGCTACCTGAACCAAGTAGAAGAAACCAAACGTTTCTCCATCTTCAGAGACAACCTCCGCGCAATTGAAGAACACAACGCCCTCTACGAACAAGGACTTGTCTCTTACAAACAAAGTAAGTTTTGATTGAAATCATTTCAAACAAATTAATTTGACTCTCCTTTTGCAGAAATTACCAA
The DNA here is from genome assembly GCA_917834065.1 of Ceutorhynchus assimilis. Taxonomy (NCBI): domain Eukaryota; kingdom Metazoa; phylum Arthropoda; class Insecta; order Coleoptera; family Curculionidae; genus Ceutorhynchus; species Ceutorhynchus assimilis. Next base: position 30,566,212 of record OU892287.1, on the reverse strand, counting down.
ATTCGCCGACAAAACCCAAGAAGAATTCAAAGCTTATTTGAGTCTTCACAAAAAACCTACTCTATTGAAGACCACCAAGTACATCAAAACTGGAGTTGCAGTACCTGACTCAGTAGATTGGAGAGCACAAGGACAAGTTACTGGAGTTAAGGATCAAGCAGATTGCGGATCTTGCTGGGCATTCTCCCTTGTAAGTACCTACTTATGTAATAAAAATTTCAATAATTGCTTGATTATTTCTTCCAAATTTGCTTCTTAGCCTCTGCCATTGGTTTTTAAACTTTCTACTTTAATTGTCTTTTCAAAAATCAGCTTGTTTTTTCAACATCCTCTGTTGATGATCGTCTTCAATTGATTTTTCATGATTAATTTTCTGAATTTTTATTCCAATTAGACTGGTTCAACTGAAGGTGCCCACTACCGTAAAACTGGAAAATTGGTCGCTCTTTCTGAACAACAATTGATTGACTGCACCACTGACCTTAACTACGGTTGTGAGGGTGGATATTTGGATCAAAGTTTCCCTTACGTCGAAGAAAAAGGTCTTCAATCTGAAGAAAGCTACCCTTACGAAGCTGAAGATGGTACTTGCAGATACAACGCGTCCGCAGTCGTCACCAAAACTACGAGCCACGTTTCTATCGAAGCAGAAGATGAAAGTGCTCTTTTAGAAGTAGTAGCTACAATCGGTCCAGTTTCCGTTGCTATCAATGCCGATTACATCACTTACTATGCCTCTGGCGTATTCGAAGACGAGAGATGCACAGCTGACGGACTCGACCACGGTGTGCTTGTTGTAGGATATGGAACAGAAAATGGAAAAGATTATTGGATTGTCAAGAATTCTTGGGGTGCTGAATGGGGTGACGAAGGTTACTTCAAATTGGCACGTGGAACAAACGAGTGTGGTATTGCCGAAGACACTGTTTATCCAGTTATTGCCTAAGAATATATATACTATGTATAGCTATACTTATGTATAGCTAATTATTAAACGATTAAAAAACTTTATTCTATTTATCTGTTTTATTTTTCTAAGGCGCCTTGCAGTAAGCTTTGTTCGATTTTGTTATCTTCGTGATCGTTTCACTGTCTTATTAATATGCGATTACAAAAGCCTTGCAAATTCTCTAGAAACTTCGCTACTCTGGTAACGACGATCGGCTCTTGGACATCTCTATGATCGTGTAACCTGTAGTATAACATACCGGGGTTCATTCAGCAAGATTGAACGGTGTGAATTTTTATGACCTTTTAAACAACAAATCTTCTGAAAAACGAAATGAAAAACAAATAGGATCTACGTTGTGAAAACTTACTGTGTCATTTTAATTATAATTGTGAGTCAATAATCAATGATCAATAATTTAAGTCAATGATTCAATAATTCAATAACAGTTTAAATTAGGTACCTACCATCCTTTGTCTTTGTGCTAAAATTTTAATTCCACACACATTCAATCAACACTACCTATATTCAATACTGGAGAGTTTTTTGGTTAGTTAGCCAGTTTCACCAGCAGGTACTGAGGTCCCATACGGGAAGCTACTCACTATGGTTGTTTTTGAGCCAATATCTTCAGATTGATTATTTTAATTTGTTTGCTAGGATATTCGCTCGTTAGGGTAGGAAAATGTTAGTAAATTCAACATAGCCCTAATGCACGCTCTGAATCCCAAAAATCAAAATCCCAGCACAAAAGACAGCACTTAATATCTTTGGTTTTAATTTACCCTTTATCTGTGTTGTTTACAGCATGAAACGATTTTTGTTAAATACATGAACAATGCACATGGTATAAAAATTGTTATAAAGAATTTAAAAAAAAAAACATAAAAATGAAAAAATTTAAAAAATAAATAATATGTACTTGTATAAATTGAACTCTCGAAAACAAAATGACAATTTGGTTCCTATGGTCTGGCAACCATGTTGGATGTATCCTCTACGTCATTCGCAAAAGTCTCAGAATTTGTTGAAATAATGTGCAATTAAATCGAAAAAAGTAGTGTTGTGTTTCTGATTAACAGGTTAGTAAACCCATTTATCAAAATTCAGTGTGAAAAGTTACTCGAACCGCCACAAAAAGACTTTGTTTACGTTCATTTCGGTGTGCTGAGTGTAGGAATGTGGTGCAACGTTGCCAAATTTTGGTATTGATTACTATTGATTTTCCTTGGGATTTTGTTCTATCCTTGCCTTAGTTCTACCGATATGGATGGTAATGAGGAATTTACGGATGTTTGTTTGAAATGCAGAGAGGTTATCGAAGGTCAGGAAATTTTTGAATGTGACTCCTGTTTGAGCAAGATTCATAAAACATGTGCTGGTTTAACATTGTCAGAGCTCCGAGTGATGCCACTTCAGAAACGATTTTTGATGTTTGTCTGTGACTCATGCAGACTAATTTTGAGGAGAATGCCGATGATTATTAGCATGATTGAAGATTTGAAGAAGGATTTCTCAACTTTAAAAAATAAATTTGAATCAGAAACGAGCCCTGTGAATTTTATTCAAAATAAAGTTACATATGCTGATAAGGTCTCTGGTGAAGTCAACAAAATCAAGAATATCCCCAGCTTAATTCTAAAGCCTAAAAAAAACAAAACTCACAAAAAACCAGGGAAGACTTACACAAAAATATAAAGCTGCCGGCGCTTAATGTTGGAGTGAGAAGTACTAACGGCCAATTTCATAATCAACAAGTAAACTTTAAATTTAAAGCTCCATTTGAAGTTGAAAAATCCTATCCTAAAAGTCTATTTAGCTAAAGTAACTTTTAATTTTTTATTATGAAATTGGCCGTAAGGAGAATAATGATGGTGGAATGGTCATAAAATGTGTGACTAAGGAAGAAGTCACTTTGACCAAATATGAAAACTGTGAAAACATCATCAAAACAACCATTGATGAATTCATACTACTAAAATCGACAAGAAAAAACCCCCAGAAACAATGGATAACAAGGCCATATTCAAGGAAATAGTTTCTGGGATAGGTATAGACAAAACATTACAGTTGAGAATTATCAGTTGTACAGATTGCAGAGTAACAAATTAAAGAATACAATAGCTGAAGCAAAAATATTTTATGAACTTATGAACATGGAATAATACAATCAAAGTCAAACAAACAATTCTGCAAGTATGTGAGAGAGGCGCAAAGAACGCTGAGCAATGACTATAACGTCCATGTTACCAAGCTGAGATGCCCCAGACTGAAAATAGTTGATGTCACACCGGAAATATCACTAGACAATACATATTGAGGATGACCTCAGAAGACAAAATTCTTATATTTTGGATAGTGATTACCTTAAGGTAGTCTTTGTGAGGAATCATAGGAACAAAAACACTAAAACTATATTTTTGGAGTGTTCTCCCGAACTTTTCCATAAATGCGTCCGAAAAGGAAGGGTTTATTTGCAGTGACAAAACTGCAGAATTTTCGAGGATATTACTGTCCCAAGATGTTATAAATGTCAGGGCTACAACCACAAACGTACTGATTGTAAAAACTTTTCGGTATGTGGCTACTGTATGGATGGTCATGAAACAGAACAGTGTAGTAAACATTTTAAAAGGTGTGCAAACTGTTCTTCTGCCAATTCTAAATTTAAAAAAAATTATGATGCCGCTCATGAAGTCAATGATCCTGCATGTCCTTCCTACAAATACATGCTAGATGTTGTACGGAGCAAAATAGATTATGGAAAGCAATAAATGGCTGCAAATATGGAAGATCTTCTCGAGAGTATAGAAAACATGGAGGAAGCTGCAGACATTGCACGGGGATGTGTGTCAAGTAACATTCTTAAATCTAAAATCAATATTCTTGGAAAGATTCTGAATCTAGTGCACATAAATATCAGAAGTGTGAAAAAGAATTTTGACTCTTTGTTGGTGTCATTGGAGGCTTATGGTCTCGACTACTGTGATATTATTGTACTGAGTGAAACCTTCCAACTTTCTGGTTGTGAGGTCGAGCAGTTCAATTTGCCTGGTTACTCTGTCCATTACAACAATGCAAGTACAAATAAAAATTATGGTATGCTAATATATACAAAAGATCATTTGAATGTGCACATTACAGATGTCTTGCTTCCTGTATTTCATGTCACCCAGGATTAAATTCAAAGTGGAAAATGTTAGTGTTGGTGTAACTTGCCTGTACAGGGTGCTGCAATTCGGAGTGTTTTAACAGGAAAAACACACTTCCAGACCAGATAGAGGAAAATTGACTTAGATGTCATGGGATCGATTTTCGAGAAATGTCGATTGTCAAAAACCGTATCGCGATATCTTCCATGGTACAATTAATTCAGGGTTATTTTCGATTTTCCCCTATTATGAAAAATGGCTATAAGTTTTTTATGTATCAATTTTTTATATATATTAACTGTATGATAATGCTCGATATTGGGGGTTCCATCAGTTCATATGCAGACGACACTGTCTTGGTTTTCTCGGACGAAGACTGGGACTCTGTTAGAGATATGGTGGTTGAGGGCCTTTCTAATGTCAGAAATTGGCTGGATTATCATAAACTTTCTTTAAATTTAGATAAAACACATATAGTATTCTCTTCAACTAATGTTAATCGTCCTAATTTCTCTAGCATCGACATAAATGGAATGGATACATCGATAAAAGAGGTTTCTAATACGAAATATTTGGGAATAATTATTGATTGTCACCTTAAATGGGAACATCATGTTTTTAGATTGAAAAACAATCTTAGGAAACTTATTTACAAGTTCTATATTTTGCGTGAAATAATGTCAAAACACAGCTTTTAACTATGATCTATAAAGCACTGGTGGAGTCATTAATCAGATATGGAATTGTGATATGTGGCGGGGTTTATAGTTCTGCCCTGTCCCAGCTCAATGTTACTCATATTCTTAAGGTTATGAATAAAAAAGAAAAACGATATTCAACTAGTCTTCTGTATAATGAAAATATTTTTAATGTTAGATCCTTGTATGTGTTTTCTGTATGCTCTTATGTCCACAAAGGAGAGAACCTGAAGAAATATTTTGACCATTGCCATGCGACAAGGAGTAGAACACTGGGCAAACTGCAGATTCCAAGTTGTCATAAAAATATCAACCAAAGATTTATCAGTTATTTGGGTCCAAAATTCTACAATCTGTTGCCTGAGAATGTTAGAAGGCTGAAAAACATGAAAATATTTAGCATAGCCTGTAAAAACTTTATTATATTTATATTATATATTTATATTATATATTTATTATATAAGAACAACAAACAATTTATAAAACTACTATAAACTTGTAAAGACCTATTGGTTTCACAATAAGGTCCTTACTTGTATGCACATAGATATTAATTGTACATAACATTTGGGTTTGGGTTCTATCAGCACATACAGCTGTTAAATCAGCTAGATGCTATTATTTGTGTATTTTGACTATAATTTATGTACTATGTTCTCTAAATAATGATCAAATGTTGTTAAATTACTATTATATTATTATTAAATAAATAAATAAATAAATAAATATAAATAAATAAATTATTCAACTGACCTGTGAATGCTCCTTTTGACACACAAACTAATCACAAATTGGATTGAATAATCAGTTTAATACAAAATAAAAATAAAAATTGAATAATGAACAATGGCAGACAAGCGTCTTAAGGGACCAGGCAGACAAGCGTCTTAAGGGACCAGCTCAGCTTCTTCTCTAGTCTTCCATTCTCTTCTCTACCCTTCGGTACCTACGCTTTTTCGTGGCGGCGCGGCGTCCTCGTTCTCCCCTGATATGGGGGCCAACTTTACGGCGCATTACATTGGTGCAAAATTTACTTTTATTCAGTAAACCTTTTTTTTTAAGTTAAGATTTGAAGAAATAATATTTTAAATTGGTGGTTTTCCTCAAACCATATGTAGGATTTAAGCCTTGTAGATCATTCAATTCTAATTTAGAATCAAAATTGTAGCATTATAAGTGTTGTTAGGCTTTGTCGGCTGATCAAAATTTTGACCAACTCTTTCGATTGGTGGTCAGAAACTAGGAAATTTCATAATATAATGCACATTCTGGCACCAGGTATCCTTGGATCGGAAGTGGAAAATTTACAGTCAATTTTCATAAAATCGTCTCAATTAGTATCGTCCCTTGCCTTACTTCATTTATGCATAGGAAACACTGGAAATATTATCTAGCTTTTAAGAATGAAGGGAGGGAGGGAAGTTTTGTCAAATTCTATTGTTTATGAAAAAGAGAGACTACAGAGAGGCTGGCCAGTTGGTTTTAACCAGTGCCATATAGCTTACCCACATCACACAAACACTATAAATATTAAAATAGAAATGTTTACAAGAGGTAAGTATATGTACGCAAGGAAATTCGATTTTGAGAAAGCTACATTTTGGAAACGGAAAAACTATCAAATCAGCCTAATTTTACATCTGGACCATAGCATATATAAAAACAGTCAGCAGGCTAACTCGAGTGATAGCCCGTGTAATAAAGGAATTCATGGTCGGAACGTCACTGGCGGCCATTTTGGGATACAGAACAGGGTCTGATTAACAATAATTTAGGATTTTTCTTTCGTGTCACATAGTCGTATTAGCTTTAAATAAATTACTGTTACATGACGTTTGAAAATAAACTAATTTATTATTATTTTTAAATAATAGTATTTATAATTACTAATTTATTATTTTTAATAAATACACAAGAATTATAACACCATAAATGACTACACGAATACACTCTAAAATCACTGCTAAAATTTCGCTCTACACCGCACGCCTATGACCTCCGCAAGAACAAAACAAATAAAACAAAATTTACCGGATCGGCTGGCACCCCTGCCGTTTAATGACAGGATAGTATCCCCTAACGGTGGCGTGCGCAGAAAAGATGCGCGTGGGAGTTAGCCTGCTAATTGTTTTTGTATATGCTGTGTCTGGACTAAGACTTGAAAAAGGTAATTTGTAAAGTGTCATTTTGGGAGATTGAAGGAAAGCTGTGATATGTAAGGAGAGCTGTGATATGTAAAAGAAACGAAAAATTTGTGAAACGTCTACTTCATTATTAAAGTAAATCGTACCGTTCTCGACCTGGAATTCTCGAAGGGAAAGAGAACAGCAGAGAAACCCTCGATCCAACATTCCTCAAAAATCAAAACATACTGTGTCATTTTTATGATAATTGTGAGTCAATAATGAATAATCAATAATTTAAGTCAATGATTCAATAAAAGTTTAAATAAGGTACCATCCTTTATTTTTGTGCTAAAATTTTAATTCCACACACAACATTACCTATATTCAATACTGAAGAGTTTTTCGTTATAGTTAGCCGATCTTCCAGCAGGTACTGAGGTCCCATACGGGATGCTACCCAGCTATAGTTGTTATTTTGAGCCAATATCTCTTTCCTTTTGTTCGGTAGGATAAATACTTGTAAGGGTATCGTTAATTTTAGAGAAAAACCGATCTCACGTTCTCATCTTAGATTTTCATAAAGTATCATTTGAGACCAACTTTGAATTTAACCGGAGATTAAATTCAATTAGAATTTTCAATCATGGATTAAATTCAAACTTGGTACAAGAGTTGTATAAACGTTGGGCCCTTTTTGGTTGTAAGGATCATAATTGTTTTATATAACGTTATAAAAATTTCAGTAGGTACCTTTCCTATAAGATTATCTTACAGCTGTTTATACAAACCTTATAGAATTTAATTTGCTACTTGGGTAGGTGCGATAAATAATTAGCTACTGTAGATTGTCTACCAACTGTGGACCAAAACAAAATTGACTTTTTAACCAACCCAGGGATTATTTTTTGGCCTTGGACTGTTTTTTGAGCCTTCAGTAATTTGAAATCCCTAATTTTACAGATGACAAACAATTTTTCAAGCATTCGAATGCAATTTCAAAGATAAAAACGATTGGAGAATAAAATTATTATCACAAGTAAAATTTGCTGACGTAGAAATCTCAAGTGGCCTGTCCTCAATGTTAGTATTTCATATAAATACTGGTCCAGAACGTATAGGAAGTCAGTGTTCTTCATTTGTAAGAACGAAAAACAAATCCAATTTCATCATGAAAGTTCTCTTTTTGGCTAGTTTGCTGGTAGTTGCCGCCAGTGCCTCCCTGTTGCAGGAGCACGCGGTAAAATTCCAAGCATTCAAAGTAAGAATTTAGAATTTTTCGATGACATTAATATAAGTTTTTTTTTTTAATTTTAAGATGGTCCATGGTAAAAGCTACCTGAACCAAGTAGAAGAAGCCAAACGTTTCTCCATCTTCAGAGACAACCTCCGCGCAATTGAAGAACACAACGCTCTCTACGAACAAGGACTTGTCTCTTACAAACAAAGTAAGATTTGATTTAAATCGTTTCAAACAAATTAATTTGACCCTCCTTTTGCAGAAATTACCAAATTCACCGATAAAACCCAAGAAGAATTTAAAGCTTATTTGAGTCTTCACAAAAAACCTACTCTATTGAAGACCACCAAGTACATCAAAACTGGAGTTGCTGTACCTGAGTCAGTAGATTGGAGAGCACAAGGACAAGTTACTGGAGTTAAGGATCAAGCAGATTGCGGATCTTGCTGGGCATTCTCCCTTGTAAGTACCTACTTATGTAATAAAAATTTCAATAATTGCTTGATTATTTCTTCCAAATTTGCTTCTTAGCCTCTGCCATTGGTTTTTAAACTTTCTACTTTAATTGTCTTTCCAAAAATCAGCTTGTTTTTTCAACATTATCTGTTGATAATCGTCTTTAATTGATTTTTCATGATTAATTTTCTGAATTTTTATTCCAATTAGACTGGTTCAACTGAAGGTGCCCACTACCGTAAAACTGGAAAATTGGTCGCTCTTTCTGAACAACAATTGATTGACTGCACCACTGACCTCAACTACGGTTGTGAGGGTGGATATTTGGATCAAAGTTTCCCTTACGTCGAAGAGAAAGGCCTTCAATCTGAAGAAAGCTACCCTTACGAAGCTGAAGATGGTACTTGCAGATACAACGCGTCCGCAGTCGTCACTAAAACTACGAGCCACGTTTCTATCGAAGCAGAAGATGAAAGTGCTCTTTTAGAAGTAGTAGCTACAATCGGTCCAGTTTCCGTTGCTATCAATGCCGATTACATCACTTACTATGCCTCTGGCGTATTCGAAGACGAGAGATGCACAGCTGACGGACTCGACCACGGTGTGCTTGTTGTAGGATATGGAACAGAAAATGGAAAAGATTATTGGATTGTCAAGAATTCTTGGGGTGCTGAATGGGGTGACGAAGGTTACTTCAAATTGGCACGTGGAACAAACGAGTGTGGTATTGCCGAAGACACTGTTTATCCAGTTATTGCCTAAGAATATATATACTATGTATAGCTATACTTATGTATAGCTAATTATTAAACGATTAAAAAACTTTATTCTATTTATCTGTTTTATTTTTCTAAGGCGCCTTGCAGTAAGCTTTGTTCGATTTTGTTATCTTCGTGATCGTTTCACTGTCTTATTAATATGCGATTACAAAAGCCTTGCAAATTCTCTAGAAACTTCGCTACTCTGGTAACGACGATCGGCTCTTGGACATCTCTATGATCGTGTAACCTGTAGTATAACATACCCGGGTTCGTTCAGCAAGATTGAACGGTGTGAATTTTTATGACCTTTTAAACAACAAATCTTCTGAAAAACGAAATGAAAAACAAATAGGATCTACGTTGTGAAAACTTACTGTGTCATTTTAATTATAATTGTGAGTCAATAATCAATGATCAATAATTTAAGTCAATGATTCAATAATTCAATAACAGTTTAAATTAGGTACCTACCATCCTTTGTCTTTGTGCTAAAATTTTAATTCCGCACACATTCAATCAACACTACCTATATTCAATACTGGAGAGTTTTTTGGTTAGTTAGCCAGTTTCACCAGCAGGTACTGAGGTCCCATACGGGAAGCTACTCACTATGGTTGTTTTTGAGCCAATATTTCAGATTGATTATTTTAATTTGTTTGCTAGGATATTCGCTCGTTAGGGTAGGAAAATGTTAGTAAATTCAACATAGCCCTAATGCACGCTCTGAATCCCAAAAATCAAAATCCCAGCACAAAAGACAGCACTTAATATCTTTGGTTTTAATTTACCCTTTATCTGTGTTGTTTACAGCATGAAACGATTTTTGTTAAATACATGAACAATGCACATGGTATAAAAATTGTTATAAAGAATTAAAAAAAAAAAACATAAAAATGAAAAAATTTAAAAAATAAATAATATGTACTTGTATAAATTGAACTCTCGAAAACAAAATGACAATTTGGTTCCTATGGTCTGGCAACCATGTTGGATGTATCCTCTACGTCATTCGCAAAAGTCTCAGAATTTGTTGAAATAATGTGCAATTAAATCGAAAAAAGTAGTGTTGTGTTTCTGATTAACAGGTTAGTAAACCCATTTATCAAAATTCAGTGTGAAAAGTTACTCGAACCGCCACAAAAAGACTTTGTTTACGTTCATTTCGGTGTGCTGAGTGTAGGAATGTGGTGCAACGTTGCCAAATTTTGGTATTGATTACTATTGATTTTCCTTGGGATTTTGTTCTATCCTTGCCTTAGTTCTACCGATATGGATGGTAATGAGGAATTTACGGATGTTTGTTTGAAATGCAGAGAGGTTATCGAAGGTCAGGAAATTTTTGAATGTGACTCCTGTTTGAGCAAGATTCATAAAACATGTGCTGGTTTAACATTGTCAGAGCTCCGAGTGATGCCACTTCAGAAACGATTTTTGATGTTTGTCTGTGACTCATGCAGACTAATTTTGAGGAGAATGCCGATGATTATTAGCATGATTGAAGATTTGAAGAAGGATTTCTCAACTTTTAAAAATAAATTTGAATCATAAACGAGCCCTGTGAATTTTATTCAAAATAAAGTTACATATGCTGATAAGGTCTCTGGTGAAGTCAACAAAATCAAGAATATCCCCAGCTTAATTCTAAAGCCTAAAAAAAACAAAACTCACAAAAAACCAGGGAAGACTTACACAAAAATATAGAGCTGCCGGCGCTTAATGTTGGAGTGAGAAGTACTAACGCCCAATTTCATAATCAACAAGTAAACTTTAAATTTAAAGCTCCATTTGAAGTTGAAAAATCCTATCCTAAAAGTCTATTTAGCTAAAGTAACTTTTAATTTTTTATTATGAAATTGGCCGTAAGGAGAATAATGATGGTGGAATGGTCATAAAATGTGTGACTAAGGAAGAAGTCACTTTGACCAAATATGAAAACTGTGAAAACATCATCAAAACAACCAGTGATGAATTCATACTACTAAAATCGACAAGAAAAAACCCCCAGAAACAATGGATAACAAGGCCATATTCAAGGAAATAGTTTCTGGGATAGGTATAGACAAAACATTACAGTTGAGAATTATCAGTTGTACAGATTGCAGAGTAACAAATTAAAGAATACAATAGCTGAAGCAAAAATATTTTATGAACTTATGAACATGGAATAATACAATCAAAGTCAAACAAACAATTCTGCAAGTATGTGAGAGAGGCGCAAAGAACGCTGAGCAATGACTATAACGTCCATGTTACCAAGCTGAGATGCCCCAGACTGAAAATAGTTGATGTCACACCGGAAATATCACTAGACAATACATATTGAGGATGACCTCAGAAGACAAAATTCTTATATTTTGGATAGTGATTACCTTAAGGTAGTCTTTGTGAGGAATCATAGGAACAAAAACACTAAAACTATATTTTTGGAGTGTTCTCCCGAACTTTTCCATAAATGCGTCCGGAAAGGAAGGGTTTATTTGCAGTGACAAAACTGCAGAATTTTCGAGGATATTACTGTCCCAAGATGTTATAAATGTCAGGGCTACAACCACAAACGTACTGATTGTAAAAATTTTTCGGTATGTGGCTACTGTATGGATGGTCATGAAACAGAACAGTGTAGTAAACATTTTAAAAGGTGTGCAAACTGTACTTCTGCCAATTCTAAATAAAAAAAAAATTATGATGCCGCTCATGAAGTCAATGATCCTGCATGTCCTTCCTACAAATACATGCTAGATGTTGTACGGAGCAAAATAGATTATGGAAAGCAATAAATGGCTGCAAATATGGAAGATCTTCTCGAGAGTTTAGAAAACATGGAGGAAGCTGCAGACATTGCACGGGGATGTGTGTCAAGTAACATTCTTAAATCTAAAATCAATATTCTTGGAAAAATTCTGAATCTAGTGCACATAAATATCAGAAGTGTGAAAAAGAATTTTGACTCTTTGTTGCTGTCATTGGAGGCTTATGGTCTCGACTACTGTGATATTATTGTACTGAGTGAAACCTTCCAACTTTCTGGTTGTGAGGTCGAGCAGTTCAATTTGCCTGGTTACTCTGTCCATTACAACAATGCAAGTACAAATAAAAATTATGGTATGCTAATATATACAAAAGATCATTTGAATGTGCACATTACAGATGTCTTGCTTCCTGTATCTCATGTCACCCAGGATTAAATTCAAAGTGGAAAATGTTAGTGTTGGTGTAACTTGCCTGTACAGACCTCCCTCAACAAGAAAAATTATTTTGTCAGCGACTTGGAAAACTACTTCACCGACAATCTTACAAACCAGATTGAGATTTTTACGGATGATATTAATATTGATATTTCTGACTGTGATGATGAGAGTGTTAATGGTTATCTGTCAACCCTTGGCAACCTTGGTTTCTTCTCGTTTATCAATTGTCCTACCAGAGTCACATCAACAACAGCTACCTGTATTGACCATATTTTTGTTCGTAAGAAAATTAATAATTCCTTAATTAATTGCCAATCTTTTGTGTTAGACTCTGACTTGACTGATCACTATCCCGTTATGCTTAATGTTAGATTGAGTAACTCTAAATGCGATGGATACAAACAAGACAACGTGAAATCAGAAATCACTTCTATTGATTATGCTGCTCTATATAACTCTTTTGCAACACACAATTGGCAACTGGTTTTGAACTGCGCAAATTCTCAAGAAGCAACTAATATATTCTATGAAATCTTCCAAGAGCTGCTTCGTGGAGCAAAATCGACTAAAGTGATCGTAAATAAATAAAAAAAAATTAAACCTTGGATCACCTTTGGTATAGTAAATTCCATTGAAAAAAAAAGATAAATTAAAAAAAATATATTTGCAGTCACAAGATGAAAATTTAAAAACTCGGTATAAAAATTATAGAAATCAATTGAATAAATTATTCACTAAATGTAAATTTGACTATTTTAAAAAAAAAAAATATGAAAGTCAAAATGATTTTAAACAGATCTTTAAAATAATATGCAATGCAACAAATGAGAAAGACAAGAATAACGACAAAATTAACATCTTTGACATAAAAAATAAAGCCTTTCAAACAGACATTGACATGGCCAATTTCTGTAACAATTTTTTTATATCAATAGGAAAAAATATGGCTGAGAAAATACTACCGGCCAAGGAGCCAAAATGTACTATTAATGAACCACTTTCATCTCGCTTTTTAACACCTGTAAACAATAACGAGTTAATAAAACATATCAACTCACTTAAAAACGCCTCGGCCCCTGGTATGGACGGTAAATCAGCGAGAGTAATAAAAACTGTGCATCAACATATTTTAGAGCCATTATCTCATATTGTGAATTTAATATTTGAGACCAGTATGGTGCCTGCGGAATTTAAAATTGCTGTTGTGGCACCCATCCACAAGGCTGGCAATAAGAATCATATCAGTAACTATATACCGATAAGTATCATCAATAACTTTGGAAAAATATTTGAAAAATGTCTCAAGGAGAGATTGATGAAATTCTTGGTTGAGAATGGGATTTTATCAAAAAAACAGTTTGGCTTTGTGGGTGGAGTTAGCACCTGTGATGCTATGTATGAATTGGTGGAACAAATAACTGCAAAGCTAGATGGTGGAGAGAGGAGCATTGCTGTATTCTTGGACCTGGCTAAGGCCTTTGATACTGTGCCGCATGATATGTTGTTGAACACACTTGAGAAGTGTGGTGCAAGGGGTAGGGCATTGGAAGTTTTTGTATCTTATTTGAAAGGCAGGAGACAAATTTTAAAAATAACAAATGCTCACAGTGATCCTCTTGAAACCCTGGTTGGTGTCCCACAAGGAACCGTACTTGTTCCATTGCTGTTTATCACTTATATTAACTCTATGATAATGCTCGATATTGGGGGTTCCATCATTTCATATGCAGACGACACTGTCTTGGTTTTCTCGGACGAAGACTGGGACTCTGTTAGAGATATGGTGGTTGAGGGCCTTTCTAATGTCAGGAATTGGCTGGATTATCATAAACTTTCTTTAAATTTAGATAAAACACATTATATAGCATTCTCTTCAACTAATGTTAATCGTCCTAATTTCTCTAGCATCGACATAAATGGAATGGATACATCGATAAAAGAGGTTTCTAATACGAAATATTTGGGAATAATTATTGATTGTCACCTTAAATGGGAACACCATGTTTTTAGATTGAAAAACAATCTTAGGAAACTTATTTACAAGTTCTATATTTTGCGTGAAATAATGTCAAAACAGCTTTTAACTATGATCTATAAAGCACTGGTGGAGTCATTAATCAGATATGGAATTGTGATATGGGGCGGGGTTTATAGTTCTGCCCTGTCCCAGCTCAATGTTACTCAAAACTATATTCTTAAGGTTATGAATAAAAAAGAAAAACGATATTCAACTAGTCTTCTGTATAATGAAAATATTTTTAATGTTAGATCCTTGTATGTGTTTTCTGTATGCTCTTATGTCCACAAAGGAGAGAACCTGAAGAAATATGTTGACCATTGCCATGCGACAAGGAGTAGAACACTGGGCAAACTGTAGATTCCAAGTAGTCATAAAAATATCAACCAAAGATTTATCAGTTATTTGGGTCCAAAATTCTACAACCTGTTGCCTGAGAATGTTAGAAGGCTGAAAAACATGAAAATATTTAGCATAGCCTGTAAAAACTTTATTATATTTATATTATATATTTATATTATATATTTATTATATAAGAACAACAAACAATTTATAAAACTACTATAAACTTGTAAAGACCTATTGGTTTCACAATAAGGTCCTAACTTGTATGCACATAGATATTAATTGTACATAACATTTGGGTTTGGGTTCTATCAGCACATACAGCTGTTAAATCAGCTAGATGCTATTATTTGTGTATTTTGACTATAATTTATGTACTATGTTCTCTAAATAATGATCAAATGTTGTTAAATTACTATTATATTATTATTAAATAAATAAATAAATAAATAAATATAAATAAATAAATTATTCAACTGACCTGTGAATGCTCCTTTTGACACACAAACTAATCACAAATTGGATTGAATAATCAGTTTAATACAAAATAAAAATAAAAATTGAATAATGAACAATGGCAGACAAGCGTCTTAAGGGACCAGCTCAGCTTCTTCTCTAGTCTTCCATTCTCTTCTCTACCCTTCGGTACCTACGCTTTTTCGTGGCGGCGCGGCGTCCTCGTTCTCCCCTGATATGGGGGCCAACTTTACGGCGCATTACATTGGTGCAAAATTTACTTTTATTCAGTAAACCTTTTTTTTTTAAGTTAAGATTTGAAGAAATAATATTTTAAATAGGTGGTTTTCCTCAAACCATATGTAGGATTTAAGCCTTGTAGATCATTCAATTCTAATTTAGAATCAAAATTGTAGCATAATAAGTGTTGTTAGGCTTTGTCGGCTGATCAAAATTTTGACCACCTCTTTCGATTGGTGGTCAGAAACTAGGAAATTTCATAATATAATGCACATTACGGCACCAGGTATCCTTGGATCGGAAGTGGAAAATTTACAGTCAATTTTCATAAAATCGTCTCAATTAGTATCGTCCCTTGCCTTACTTCATTTATGCATAGGAAACACTGGAAATATTATCTAGCTTTTAAGAATGAAGGGAGGGAGGGAAGTTTTGTCAAATTCTATTGTTTATGAAAAAGAGAGACTACAGAGAGGCTGGCCAGTTGGTTTTAACCAGTGCCATATAGCTTACCCACATCACACAAACACTATAAATATTAAAATAGAAATGTTTACAAGAGGTAAGTATATGTACGCAAGGAAATTCGATTTTGAGAAAGCTACATTTTGGAAACGGAAAAACTATCAAATCAGCCTAATTTTACATCTGGACCATAGCATATATAAAAACAGTCAGCAGGCTAACTCGAGTGATAGCCCGTGTAATAAAGGAATTCATGGTCGGAACGTCACTGGCGGCCATTTTGGGATACAGAACAGGGTCTGATTAACAATAATTTAGGATTTTTCTTTCGTGTCACATAGTCGTATTGGCTTTAAATAAATTACTGTTACATGACGTTTGAAAATAAACTAATTTATTATTATTTTTAAATAATAGTATTTATAATTACTAATTTATTATTTTTAATAAATACACAAGAATGATAACACCATAAATGACTACACGAATACACTCTAAAATCACTGCTAAAATTTCGCTCTACACCGCACGCCTATGACCTCCGCAAGAACAAAACAAATAAAACAAAATTTACCGGATCGGCTGGCACCCCTGCCGTTTAATGACAGGATAGTATCCCCTAACGGTGGCGTGCGCAGAAAAGATGCGCGTGGGAGTTAGCCTGCTGATTGTTTTTGTATATGCTGTGTCTGGACTAAGACTTGAAAAAGGTAATTTGTAAAGTGTCATTTTGGGAGATTGAAGGAAAGCTGTGATATGTAAGGAGAGCTGTGATATGTAAAAGAAACGAAAAATTTGTGAAACGTCTACTTCATTATTAAAGTAAATCGTACCGTTCTCGACCTGGAATTCTCGAAGGGAAAGAGAACGGCAGAGAAACCCTCGATCCAACATTCCTCAAAAATCAAAACATACTGTGTCATTTTTATGATAATTGTGAGTCAATAATGAATAATCAATAATTTAAGTCAATGATTCAATAAAAGTTTAAATAAGGTACCATCCTTTATTTTTGTTCTAAAATTTTAATTCCACACACAACATTACCTATATTCAATACTGAAGAGTTTTTCGTTATAGTTAGCCGCTCTTCCAGCAGGTACTGAGGTCCCATACGGGATGCTACCCAGCTATAGTTGTTATTTTGAGCCAATATCTCTTTCCCTTTGTCCGGTAGGATAAATACTTGTAAGGGTATCGTTAATTTTAGAGAAAAACCGATCTCACGTTCTCATCTTAGATTTTCATAAAGTATCATTTGAGACCAACTTTGAATTTAACCGGAGATTAAATTCAATTAGAATTTTCAATCATGGATTAAATTCAAACTTGGTATAAGAGTTGTATAAACGTTGGGCCCTTTTTGGTTGTAAGGATCATAATTGTTTTATATAACGTTATAAAAATTTCAGTAGGTACCTTTCCTATAACCGGTCAAACCGGAAGTGATAGTAAAAAATTATATACGTCAAATAATGCACATCCGGGTCATAAATAATCACACCAAATTTCATTTGTTTATCTGGAAAAATAAAAAAGTTATAGGGGTGAGCGGGTTTTGAAAAACACCCGGTATATACAAATCAAGCGTTAGAAAAAAAGTTAAAGTATTTTTTAAGCTTTCGCACCTGGTGTTGGTAAATTGGCCGTCTACCCAACTTAGCGGGTATACATACGTTCATAGTACATATAGGTGCTAGCTTCGACCATTGAACACTCTCTCTCTCTCTAGACCAATAACGTTAATAATTTGCTATAGAATTTGTTTGGCTCCTGAATGAGACCAGGCCCTCTCTTTCGCACCTATGAAAATATAATGTTTATGAACCAGTCTGTTTATGTTTTGATCATCAGGGGGCTGCGTTCGAGAACTTGGTTCTTGCAGTGGAAATTATTTCTGGGGGTGCATCCTCAAAATATCAGCTTTAATTTTACTCTAGTCGGGACTAGAGAGTTCAGTGCGTGCATCAGTACGCGTCAACCACTCTTCAGAACCGAAACACTTCGCCTTTCCGAACGGCACCTGTGTGATTTTTATACGACACACCATATTCTCGAACGCAACCCAGCTGATCTGCCACAAAAAAAGGAGAGAAAACAAAACAATTACTACGTCATTGCCAAACTGTAAAAGCTTTCTTTAGAAGCAGGTAGGTAGTTCTATTTGAAACCAAATGGAGTGGTGATAAAGGGTATTGTTGATTTAGAATTATTTTAGATATAGATTTAAAACGTCCCAAATATATTTTAAATCGATTATAAGCAGAAAAATTTGAAATAGATACTTTTCATTAAATGACGATATTATTCGAACAAAAAAAAAAATCGGCAACAGGGCCTTTTTTCGTTTTGTTTATTTGATAAATCACCCCTCTGACCCCGCTACTTTATTAGGGAGCCAAACAAATATGCTTGTTGATCCCTCTAGCAGTTTAAAGCTCGATGGGTGCTAGACAATCCTACATATTCTGTCCTTTAGAAAATAAGTTGTGTCTGACTGCTCTGGGCTCTTGGACTATCAAGTTTAGAAAGCAACAGCTCATGATCAACACAATCAAAGGCTTTGGACAGATCGCAGAATACCGCTGCAGTTGATTCTCTGTCATATAGGGACCAATAAACATTCTCCAGAAACTTAAAAATGGCATCATGCGCAGGGTCGCAACTAGGGGGTGGCGAACTAGGCACCCGCCTAGGGCGCCAGAGTATCGGGGCGCCGAAGGCGCTTAATTTAATCCATCCATATTTTACAATCCAAAAAAAATGCAACGGTTTTACGCGTCATTTGTCGTAGCACGGAAATTTATTTTGCTTGTTTTACACCTCTCTTTGTCAACAATCAACAATACGAATGTCGTCGATAGTAATCATATAAATTATGTCAAACACAGTGCGCGTGCAAAAGGCAGCAGCAAATTGCAATGTCTGTGATAAATTCAAGTATTGATGACGTAGCGCCCAACATTCGTTAGCCAGAGATTAGCTTCGAGTCGAGCTTTGATCCGACCAAACTGAGCAGGAGCACTGTGGGCGACGTGGGCGCTTTGCTTCAGAGACAACCTTCGCGCAATTGAAGAACACAACGCCCTCTACGAACAAGGACTTGTCTCTTACAAACAAAGTAAGTTTTGATTGAAATCATTTCAAACAAATTAATTTGACCCTCCTTTTGCAGAAATTACCAAATTCACCGACAAAACCCAAGAAGAATTTAAAGCTTATTTGAGTCTTCACAAAAAACCTACTCTATTGAAGACCACCAAGTACATCAAAACTGGAGTTGCAGTACCTGAGTCAGTAGATTGGAGAGCACAAGGACAAGTTACTGGAGTTAAGGATCAAGCAGATTGCGGATCTTGCTGGGCATTCTCCCTTGTAAGTACTTACCTACTTATGTAATAAAAAATTCAATAATTGCTTGATTATTTCTTCCAAATTTGCTTTTAAAGCCTCTGCCATCGGTTTTTAAACCTTCTACTTTAATTGTCTTTCCAAAAATCAGCTTGTTTTTTTCAACATCCTCTGTTGATGACTGTCTTTAATTGATTTTTCATGATTAATTTTCTGAATTTTTTTTCCAATTAGACTGGTTCAACTGAAGGTGCCCACTACCGTAAAACTGGAAAATTGGTAGCTCTTTCTGAACAACAATTGATTGATTGCTCCACTGACATTAATGATGGTTGTGATGGTGGAAATTTGGATCAAAGTTTCCCTTACATCGAACAGAAAGGTCTTCAATCTGAAGAAAGCTACCCTTATGAAGCTGAAGATGGTGAATGCAGATATAACGCGTCCGCAGTCGTCACCAAAACTACGAGCCACGTTTCTATCGAAGCAGAAGATGAAAGTGCTCTTTTAGAAGCTGTAGCTACAATCGGTCCAGTTTCCGTTGCTATCAATGCCGATTACATCGGTAACTATGCCTCTGGCGTATTCGAAGACGACAGATGCGCAGCTGACGAACGCGACCACGGTGTGCTCGTTGTAGGTTACGGAACTGAAAATGGTAAAGATTATTGGATTGTCAAGAATTCTTGGGGTGCTGAATGGGGTGACAAAGGTTACTTCAAATTGGCACGTGGATCAAACGCCTGTGGTGTTGCCGAAGACACTGTTTATCCAGTTATTGCATAAGAAGGATATTCTATACTTATTTCTACTTATGTATAGCTAATTATTGCACGATTATATAAAACTTTATTCTATTTATCTGTTTTATTTTTTGAAGAGCCTTGCAGTAAGCTTTGTTTGATATTGTTACCTTAACACGTTCGCTGCCAGAGAGATTTCGGTTGATCGGGTCCAAAATGCCAATGTTGAAAAACTATATTTTATCATCGGAATAGGTCTAAATAACATAAGATATTCATCCAAAGTAGTACCTGACCCATATTTTTGCAAAAAATACCATACCATACCATACCATACCAAGGACTAGCATGTTTGAAAAAAAAATTTTTTTTTGTTCAATCATGTCTGTGTGATATTCTTATACATGTCCCGTAGGCCAGGCACCCCCATTAACCTGTATTTACAACGAATATACTCGTATTTGACTTTGAATGACACAATGCAAAATACGAGTCATCTCGTAGCTGGCACCTGTAATAAGATTGACTACTACGAGTTAACTCGTACTTGGCAGCGAACGTGTTAACCTACGTGACCGTTTTACTGTCTAATTAATATGCGATTACAAATCCTTCGCAAATTCTCTAGAAATCTGAAAGTTTCTTGGGTTTAGGAATAGGAAAGAAAACTAATTAATCTTTCGGAAACGTTTCGTCTTTGATTAAGACTTTATCAACCCCTATTATCTTTTACCTTTTCAATGGCTGTTGAAGTGACAACTCGAGGATTTAATATAATCGATAATATTCATAATATTAAAGAAAGCATGTGCTTAAATGTATCCCAGTCCTTAAAAATTTATTCACAAGAAAAAGTTTCTTAACAATAAAGACATGTGTCTTGATAGAAGGTTTATCCTTGAGATGTCTTCACCAACATTCCAGCAAACTAAGTTCATGTGCAAGCAAAACATTAACTTGTGAAAAACGGCACATTTATTTCTTTTTCTCAATAATTTTATAATTTCTATAATTATAGTTATTTTTTAATTTTGTTTTCAGTTAGATTTGGCGGCAAACAAAAATAGGTTGGGTTTTGATGTAGGTAATTTACATAGATGACAGCATATTTCATATTATGTGTTGCCTACCATTAGACTAATCTTCTGTGAGACTAATCGGTTTGCCGATTGTCTCTAACCATTATATTTCCATTTGTTATTTTTTGTCATATATTCAGTTTTAAAAATCATCACGTTCATTGTGATATCTATGATTGTATTCTCTCCATACCATATTCACTAATGTTAATATGTATGCCATACCTACATTAACATTAGTGAATATCTTGGCATCAAACCAATTTATCATATTATATAAAACAACATTATTATCAAGAATCAGCGATCTATAAAAGTGTTTTTTTCCTTTACGAAGAAAAATTCTCACAGTTTATGATAAAGAGAGGGGCTGGTTAGTTGGTTTTAACCAGTGCCATATATCAACGAGCTACCTAGAAATAGAAAAGGAGGACCCGGTATTCAACCTTATTAATTTGATCGCCGATTCGATCGGATGTTTATTGCAATTGACCAATAAATTTACATGAATAGTGGGCCAAGCCGAGCAACAGATAGACTTAAACCATTGTTAGTACCACCACCCTAAGAACACCCCTCTGGAATCAAGTCTCCCCAGTGCAAGTACCGCCACCATGGGAAAGCCCCTCTGGGAAACTGCATCGTCATCTAGAGCAAGTACTGCCACCCTGGGAAAGCCCCTCTAGATGAGGATCAGTTAAACGACGATTAACATTCTACGTAGCATTAGCATCAAACAGACATTCCTTCCTAAGTAGCGTCAGACGTGTGGCCCTACTCACGGAAGAGCATGTATCCTGGAGGATTCAAGTAATAACTTCTTAGCAAATATACACCCTTTTATATTAAAACAGAGCGAGTTTCTCTCCATCTATCCACCCTACACCCCCCGTCACAGAGAACATGTGACATATGGTAGAGTAGAGGCGCAGTCTCCAACCATTAGCAAAGAATTAGGCGTCTTTGAACCAAGCCAATTCTTAACCACGTCACGACAAGGTACGTCGCCACAGCGTGGCGAAGATGACTTCACGACACAGTGGCGAAGGTGATTTTTCTTTTCTAAAGCAGAAATATTTGAATAGCTTGCCAGATGCGATTTAGATGTCAGACAAACCAGCATACAACTTGAGGCCAAAAAACGCAGCAGCTACAACATCAAAAGAATCACTCAGACCGTCTCATAGAAGCACAGGATTCGAATACTTGTTTTCTCAGTCAAAAAGGCCACTTCAAAGATCTCCACCAGGGTCAACCAGTATCAGAAAGAAAATGAACATTATCCAGCTTCAACAGGGATCCAAGATATTGAAGCGGCGCCTGTTTTGAAAATTTTCATTGGCGTGCGTTCTCTCGGCAAGGGGCTGAGCGTCAAGTTACCTCCCCAGTAGGATTTTGTCAGGAAATGACACAATATGGAAATTTTGGCAAATCTGATACAGCACAATTCAGCACACTTCAGATTGCATAAGAGTTCATTTTTGTTTCATCTTATTTCCAAAATTTTGGAGGCTGAGCGTTAAGTTAGGCCCCCTTCCCCCCCATTTGCCTGAAAATTACCGCTAATGGAAATTTCGAGAAAAACCTGATACAGCACAGTTCAGCACACTTCAGATTGCATAATTAAAGATCCATTTTTGTTTCATCTGATTTCCAAAATTTTGGGGGCTGAGCGTCAAGTTAGCACCCCTAGTAGAATTTTGTCGGACAATGACTAAATATGGCAATTTTGAGAAAAATCTGATACAGCACACTTCCGATTGCATAAGAATTCATTTTTGTTTGATCGGATTTCCAAAATTTTGAAGGGGACTATGAGCCTTTTCTTTATAGTATTGAAGAGTAATTTCCGTAAAAAGCCATTTTCTATTTAATTTTAATTTTTTTAATGATCTGCTCGTTTATATTCCACCGCCCACTAATTTATGCTTACCATCCCCCAAAATCAGCTGAGCTCTTTACCGCCTCCCGAGATGGTTGTAGCGCGGCAGCGTCCACTGGGGGGCGTTATCGCCCACTTTGGGAACCACTGGTTTAGAACAATTTGAAAGTGTGATAGAGAACCAAGTGGATGATCAAACAGGCTACGAAAAAGACAGTGTTTTTGATAGCCCACCAGACGTTACCCTACAAGAAGCACCAAAACCCAGGCAACCATCAAAAGACAAAGTAGAATAACCTGATATAATGGCGAACACCACGATAACTGACGCTATGACAGCGGAGAAACAGGCAAAGTTGACTCAGTTTATCAGCCCTCAAACCTTCCAGCCGTGTAAAACCAGCGCGGTCGAGTTCCTAAGAACATATGACAGATCAGCGATAGCAGATGGTTGGAACGAAAAGCTGAAAATTGTTTATTTTGAAACATATTTGGACGGAGCCGCAAACCTGTGGTTTCAGGAATATAAGCGCGACCACCAAAACAACAGCTGGAAAGACATTGTCAAAGATTTTTCAGAGGAATTTGAGGATACAGATTACCAAAGGGAACTCAAGAAAAAAGTCGAAACAGAAAACAAGGCCAAGATAAGTCAGTCAAGGAATACTTGTACGATTTACAAGTATTATACCACAATTACACACATACCTTTGATATACAAGAATTTGTAAGGATTTTTAGTGAAAGGTTGACGGAGGCAAATATTTACAATAACTACTGTTTAAAAAGCCCGCCGAACAAGCCACCAACATCACTTATACAAATAAAGGAAATAGCAGACACGATAGACAAAGCCCCGAAGAAAGGTGCAACGCAAGATACCTAAATTACCAGCTGTACGGAAAGAAATACAATCACAGACACAGAACCAAAGACATGTCATTATTGTGGAAAAAGAGGTCATGTAATGGCCACCTGCAGGATCCGAATGCAAGGAGAACACACAAGAAGAAGAGTACCAATATCTAGCCAAACCTGTTATAATTGTGAGAAAACAGGACATTTTGCAGCTGTATGTAGGAGTCAAAAGATGAGAAATCATAACTCCAACTCAAAAATTGCCCCCGTTTGTTACAACTGTGGGAAGACCGGACATACTGCAACAGTATGCAGAAGCCAGCCTCAAAGGAACAAATCGTATACGCCACGAAACACCAAAAACAATCCTGGTTGCTTTGTTTGTGGAAAACAGGGCCACTATGCAAACACCTGTACAACCCGACGACAAAACGCAAACGAGAAGGGATGGCAAAATTAAAAGCCCCTGTCATCCTTACCCTGGGGAAAAACAATAACATAGGAATCTTGCACATCGCAATTAGATTAAATAATGAGTACATGTCAGCATTCGTGGATACAGGAGCATAAGATAGCGTTCTACAAAGAAATCTAATCAAAGAGAAACTAACAAGAAATGACGACACGGTTCTAGTCACTCCCAAAACTTTTTCTGGTGTCCCCCAGAAAAAGTTTTGGGAGACATTGAAGTTCCGATAGAAATACCAGGGAGTCAAAAATAGAAGGGCATACTAAACGCCAAAGTGATTTAATCATTAACTCAACCAATAATCTTAGGCATGGAGTTTTTGACCAAAAATAACGCGATAATACCACTAGCGTTATAAATAGGTAATTCTTCAAAATTAAAATAAAGAATCCAAAAAATAGCGTAAAGAAACCTAAACCAGGGGCGTGGCACCCAAAATTTTCGCGCCTGCTGCGCTTTGCCTCCGCCAGTGGTCGCGGTGGGGCCTTAAGAAACACTTCTTGCAAATCTGCCCCCCCCCTAAGACAAAATCATACAGTGGATCATACATCTCCCACGGAAAAAACTTATTCTGAATGGTCAGCATGAAATGAAAGGCAAATGAATAACGAAAAAAAATCAACATGTCAGGTGTGGTCACGACAAAACCGCGGATTAAAATGAGAGAGTTCAGACTAGACTTCAAGAGTTTGTAAGAGAGCACATTCACATAAAAGATGACCAGGTTAACGGTCTCCTGAAAGAAGAATATGGAAACATAGATGTCCTAACGAACGACACCGTTTTGGTAGTGGAAGTAACCCAAAATTACAAATTAAAAAAAAAAAACAGTTTACAGAAAATATAGGCATATGATTCCAAAAAACAGAGAGAAAGGGACCATTGGGGAGCTATCTATGTCAAAACAAAGAAAAAAATCAGTCATTTTTCTATTCACAAGAGAATTAATGAAGGAGAAGCCAACAATATCTCAAAAAATAAATCCATCAAAAAATTAGTCATGCCAGATTGGGGATTAGAAAAAGAATGGGCAAGATTTAAACAGATGATATATTTTCTATTTGAAGATGCAGGGGTCCAAATTCACACTTATAGTGAAAAACCTGGGTATAAAACTAAAGAAGAATAGCAGGAAGAAGGAATCAGGCATCTGATACAAATCGGCACAGAAACTAAGAAAAAGACATATAAATTGGGTAGAAAGAAAGATTAGTGTCTTAGAATGAGTTAAAAACATTAGAATTAGATATTTTGGGCAAACCTAGTGTGATTAAAGATAATACTACGTATACATGCAAATATAATTTAGACTGGTTAGCAAAAAATCATCTTGAACTAAAAACGCACATTCACACCAACGAAGGTAGCCTCATTTTAAAAGTACAATCAAACACAAGGAAGCCAGAAGCTATATACGCCGGAACCAAAATGGCATTTTTGGCAGAAACAGCAGAGACAAATTTTTCACACAACTTCATGTTGCAAGCAGAAAAAGACGAGGAATAACAATGGAAGTTTATAAGTTAGACAGCATCACAAACGAGAAGAACAGGCATGAATGAACTCAAAGAACTCCTTCTGGAATACAACGATGTTTTCGCGAAATCTACAAAACATATGGGAAGCTCAGGAAAGACAAACTTAACAGAGCACATAATAGACATCGGAGAGGCTTGCCCAATAAAGAGCCGCCCATACAGAGTATCACAAAAAGAAAGACAAATTATTGAAGAACAAATCCAAGAAATGCTCGATAGCGAAGTAATTCGGCCACTCTCCATGGGTTAGCTCTGTAGTGCTAGTTAAGAAAAAAGATGGAAAAACAAGATTTTGTGTAGATTACAGAAAGGTTAACACAGTAACAAAAAAAATCAACATACCCACTACCGCAGATCGATGACAATTTGTCATACTTGGGCAATGCAAAATGGCTCAGCACACTCGATATGTTTCCGGATATTGGCAAGTTCCAGTCGAAGAGAAGTCCAAGCAATATACTGCCTTCGAGGGACAAGGACATGGGACTTACGAATTTAATGTTTTAAGTTTTGGATTATGCAACGCTCCAGCCACTTTCCAAGAACTAGCAGACCAAGTTTTTAGGGATATGAAATGAAATGGAAGGAAGTGCTAATCTACCTAGACGACATCATTATATTCTCACAATCATTCGAAGAACACTTGAGCAAACTAAAGAAAGTTTTTGAGCGATTGCGACAAGCTAACCTTACTCTAAAACCAAGCAAATGCAAATATTTGAAAAAAGAATTCAAAATACTAGGATTCAAACTAAAGGAGCAAGGCATATTACCAGATAAAGAAAAAATAATTTGTATAAAAGGGTTCCCGACGCCAAAGAAAATTAAAGATGTACAGAGCTTTCTAGGATTATGTAATTTTTATAGAAAGTTTATACATAACTTTGCATCGATAGCAAGACCGCTACATGAGGTTGCAAAAAAGAACATAGGGTTCAAATGGGGTTCTGAACAAAACAAAGCATTTAACATAGGTACTTAAAGAAAAACTTGTTTCCGCACCTGTACAACAGCATTTTAATCCAAATAAAGAAACTAGTTTGCATATCGACGCAGCAACATGTGGAATTGGGGCAGTACTTTCACAAGAAGACGACAAGGGAGAAGCACATCTAATAGCTTACATAAACAGAAGTCTTTCAAATACCGAAAAAACCCATTCAATTAGTGAATTAGAGCTCTTAGGCGTAGTGCGGGCATCGAGCTATCTAAGACACTTAATTTACGGACAACCAGTAAAAATCGTCACTGACCACCATGCTCTTTGCTGGATGGACTCCATTAAGGAAAGCAACAGACGCTTGGCCAGGTGGGCACTAAAACTTGCAGAATTCGATTACATGTATGGTTGTATATAAATAAAGGCTCAACACATAGCGACGCCGACTGTATGTCCTGCAATCCAGTGCTTCAACCAGAATCCCAGGAAAAAGAAGAGCAAGAGGAGCTCCCCACATTCACACTAAAATCAGTGCAAACGGCTTCATTACAGGAAAAAGACCCAAGTCTTAAACAAATATTCAAAGCTATAAGAAACCCAGACGACCCAGAAATTAATATTGACATCAGAAGAAGAGCAAAAAATTTTAGGATTGAAAAAGACTTACTCTATAAAATAAATAAGACAAAAAAACGGCTTAGAAAAAGTATTAGTAGTACCAAAATTAATGAGAGAAGAAATTACGTGGGAGCTACAGGCATATTGAATCCTATTTCTGCTTCCTATCGCTTCACTTGTGTGGCAATTGTGTATTTTGATTTTTTATTTCCCTATTCCACCTTTTGTTTTAGATGGTGTTTTTAAATACGCACGTTCTATTTAGTTTAGTACTGGGGTCAAAACTAGCATCAGTATTACTGCCTTTTGACCCCATTTTGTAGTAGTTTGTAATTTAGAATGTAAAAATAATTCCATAACTTGTAATGTTTTAGCACTACAAATAAACTATATTATTATTATTTGTTTTTTTTTTTTGTTTTTTTGTTTGGCCTTACTTACGGTCCCGCGGCTCCGACACTTACACGGGTGCCTGGTGTTCCATCCACCGTTCTACTCCCCACCAACCGCAAGGTTAGTAGTAACGTTTTTCCGCATCGTGTGCCATGAGTAGACGCAATGATCCCAGGATTACCGCTTTCTAGATCGTGCC
The DNA here is from genome assembly GCA_917834065.1 of Ceutorhynchus assimilis. Taxonomy (NCBI): domain Eukaryota; kingdom Metazoa; phylum Arthropoda; class Insecta; order Coleoptera; family Curculionidae; genus Ceutorhynchus; species Ceutorhynchus assimilis. The sequence continues at coordinate 30,538,052 of OU892287.1, read as the reverse complement.
AGCAAGGTGTTCCGCTTTATCACGACACACTGTCAAGGTCTTGAGAGCCGAGAGCAGTGTTTGTCGTGCACCTCCAAGAGCCCCAATCACCAAAACCACTAGCTTGACGGTATTGCCCCGGTACATTCGGCGAAGGTCAAAGAAAAGATCCTGATATTTCGTCCGTTTCTCTTCCTCCTTGGCAATAATTTTCGTCTCGGCAGGGGCCGAGAACTCAATGACATACATAATTTTGTCATTTTTGTCAAGGAGTACTATATCCGGCTTGTTAGCTTTTACAAGCCGGAGAGTGGGGAATGCGAAATTCCAGTATATTCTGGCTCTGTCATTCTTCACTACGAACGGAACATCAGAGGGGACATATGGCAGCACTGGAGTGTCATCAACACCGAACGAGTGCCTTAGGTGGTAATACAGCACCCGTAACGCCGCATTATGTCGATGGATATACGCCGAGACCGCATACCATCCGCAAGCAGACAGCAGGGCCGAGTTCAGAAATAACGCACAGGGTGCGAGTGCGATTTTATGAGTGTGCCTGAATTGACAATTGGCCATTGGGCCCATAGCACTGTCTAGCATTTTTGAACAGCTAGGGCGTCGCACCGGTATCACACTCACACTGGGTGTGTCATTCCTGAACTCGCCCCAGATGATATAAGGTCCCCGGCGCCCTATGGCAGGCCCTACAACTTGCGTCAGGAACCTGTATACCCATCACGCGACTCCGGTGTTCCAAAGTGTTGATGACTCCATCTTGGCAAGCAATGATAAACCCATCAGTTTCCGACTTTAATGCACCAGACCTCAAGAATGCAAAGCTTAGCTTTTTGGAAAGCCAGTGTTTTCAATGGTTTTAAAGAAAACACTGTGCAATGGCTTATCCATATGTAGACGTACTAAATAGTCTACCTCTGCAGACTTTAAGGTGGTTTTAAGTCTTTCGCTGGTAAACTCTGTAATAGAGTTTTCCTGCCGCCGACTTTTGTCGAAAACTATTTGGAGCTCATCCGCTGCCCTTTGTGCAGCCTTAAAAAGAAATGCCCCCACCCCACATGTTTCATGGTCACGCACCATGCATAGCAGGGGATCCTCGTTTCTGATTACTCCGCACACGGCACTTAGGACCAACCGTCTATGCAGACACTCCAAACTTAAGAGTCCACGGCCTCCCTGATAACGTGGGAAGTAAATCCGTTGGACAGACGTCTTAGGATGATGGCTTCGGCATCGCGTCATCATCTTGCGGGTTTTTACGTCAATTTCACGCAACTCATTTACATTCCACTTTATCACTCCAAAGGAGTAAGTGAGTAGAGGGGTGGCAAGCATATTTGTAGCAGCGACTTTGTTCTTTCCAGACAGCTCTGAATTCCAGATCTGTCTCAATCGCTGCTGATACCTGTCGCGGAGAGACCCTTTTATTACGACACTATCCTGGATGTGTCCCTGAGGAACACCCAGGTAAGTATAAGTCTCCCCGGCATCCATATGTCGTAGGATGCTCCCATCTACGAGTTGCGCGTCCTCGGCCTGATCCGCATAGCCCCCTTTCTTAAGTTGAACCGTCGCACACTTATCCAACCCGAACTCCATCCCGATCGTATGAGTATACTCCTGTACTACCCGAAGAGCTTGGTCGAGATCTCTCTTCGTCGACGCGTAGAACTTGAGGTCATCCATATAGAAGAGGTGGGTAACCCTATGCATTCTACGGCCGGGAGCACCGCACATGTATCCCTTTGTGTTCCGCAAAGCAACGGACAGCGGAAGTAGCGAGACACAAAAGAGGAGTGGGCTAAGGGAATCCCCCTGAAACACTCCCCGGCGGAATGATACCAATTTAGTCGACACCTTTGTGGTACCGGTGCCTATTGTAAATCGGGTCTTCCAGAGTGGCATCATTCCTGAAATGCATCTCGCCACGGGATCTGGCACCGCAAGGCTTCTCAAAAGGTGGATAATAAGTTCATGAGAAGTTGTATCAAAGGCCTTGCGGTAATCTATCCAGGTCATCAAAAGGTTTCGCTTGTAATGGAAGGAGTCCTGTGTGACACATCGGTCTATCAGTAAGTTCTCCTTGCAGCCTGCTACACCCTTCTTTGACCCTCGCTGTTCGTATACTCCATTAAACACTGGACCCATGGCTTGGAGTATCCGCTTTTACAAGAGTCGCGTAAAAATCTTGTAACAAGCGTTTAAACATGTTATCGGGCGATAGTTCTTTGGGTCGGACAAGTCTCCATTCTTGGGGAGTAGGACGGTTCGCCCCTCAATAAACCAGGAAGGAATTGGCTGCCCCTCATTAACCCAGGAGTTGAAAATTCGGGCTAGGGCCTCATGGGTTGATGGAAATTTTTTCCACCAATAGGTGTTAATTCCATCAGGCCCAGGAGCTGCAAAGTTCTTCGCGCCCATAAGAGCACCTCGAACTTCCTCCACAGTTATCGGTGGGCACAGTTGCTCAGGTTGTGGAAACCCCCTCACGAAGGTTTCGAACTGTGCCAGGGCTGGTGTGCCTGCGTTGAGCGGACGAGTTACCTCATACACACCCTTCCAAAAGGTTTCCTCCAGAAGGCGAATTATTATTATTATTATTATTATTTTTTTTTTTTTTTTAGGGTGGACAAAAAAACCTTCAAAAGGCATTTGGACCACCCTAGAGCATCAACAGCAAGGTTATTAGCTCATAAAACAAGTACTATGTATATAAATATTTTTGGTAGTATCTAGTATCACAGATGGCGAGTATCCTAGATGGTAAGTATCACATTATGGTAAGTATCACAGATCTATTTTTGTTCCTAAATTTTATCAAATAGATTAATATCTTTGATGTAGTCGAGTATGTTTCTTATGTTTTCTTTTTTCAGGTTATCTTCTGAGCATGGCCCTAAACCATAGAGTTGCCTTCGAGCATTGAAAACAGGACATTCACTAATGATATGACTAATTGAGAGAGTTACATTACACTGATCACATGTTGGTGCTTGTTCTCCTTTAAGAAGATGTTGGTGTGTTAGATTTGTATGTCCTGTACGGAGTCTAAATGCTTTTACCGTTTCGAGTTTATTCGAACTTATCGATTCATATTTCTGTTTAATTGTTGGTTCTATTCTACGAAATAACGTATCTGTTCCGCTACATATATCCTGCCACTCATCTCTAATTTTGCCTTTCAGATTGTTTATAAAGTCTATTATTTTCATGGTACCGTTATTTGCTACTTGGGCGTCATTTCGATCATCAACAAGTATGTCAGGGAGTTCGACACCGATTTTCCCCAAGTATTCTAGATAGCGCACTGCAAGAGGACGAGTGATGGTGTTTCTATTGGAATATTGGTTTTCGTCAGGAAATAAGAATTTATTGTTCGGATTTTTGGGATAAGATTTGACACCTGTTAGGTAAGTTGTCATTAAGATTTTTCTTCTTTGTTCAGAGGCATTATAGCAGATTCACAATAAAGACTTTGGACAGGGGTAGTTGGAAAGGCATTTAAACAATAGCGTAGTCCTATATTTTGAATTCTGTCAAGTACTGCTAAATAACTTTTTCTTGCTGAGGAGTAAGCTATACTTCCGTAATCTATTTTGGACAACATTAGAGATTTATATATCATGAGAAGACTTTTTGTATCAGCTCCCCATTTAGTATGCGCTCAGACTTTCAGAATATTAAGAGATTTCCGGCATTTTGTGTTGATTCGATTAATGTGTTCGCACCAGGTAAGTTTGTTGTCGAACGTTAATCCCAAGAACTTAAAGTTATTAACACACTCAATAATATTATCATTTAAATACAGCATTGGGTCGTAATGAGGTTTTCTGAGTCGGCAGAAATGCACACATTTAGTTTTCTCTTTGGAGAACTTGAAACCAACTCTTTCGCCATTCTTGATTATGGTGTTTATTGCCGGTTGTAATATGCGTGTAATGTCTCCCACCTTCTTTGCACTACAGAAGATTGCCAAATCATCAACGTAGATGCATTTCTTGATTTCCTGATTGACATCTTTACAAATTTCGTTTATGGCAATCGCAAACAGTGTGCAGCTAAGCGTAGATCCTTGCGGGACTCCATTCTCTAGTGATCGAGTTGATGATAATTCCTTGCCAACTCTTACTTTGAAATTTCTGTCTTCAAGAAAGGATTTTATCATCAACGGCAATCTTCCTTTTAGTCCAAACTTAGACAGTTTATCGAGAATTCCATAGCGCCATGTCATATCGAAGGCTCCTTTTATGTCAAAGAAAGTAGCCACTAAGTGTTCCCTTTTTCGAAATGCTTCTTGGATTGAATGTTCTAGTAATACTAAATGATCTACTGTTGATCGCTTCTTTCTATACCCTGCTTGGTAGGGAACTAATAAGTTATTGACTTCTAGATAATTCTGCAATCTGTTGTTTATCATATTTTCAAAGAGTTTGCCCATACAGCAGGTAAGACTAATAGGTCTTAAGCTGGATGGTGTCAGTCTATCTTTATTAGGTTTAGTTATAGGTACTACCAGAGCCTCTTTCCAGGATTCCGGGTAAGTATTTTCATCCCATAGTTTGTTGTAAAATTTTAACAATATCTCTTTCATTTCAGGTGTTAGATTTTTCAGCATATCGTTGGAAATTGTGTCTGGACCGGGAGCACCTGCTTTAGACTGCTGGAGTACCTCATCAAGCTCTTTCTTACTGAAAGGCAAATTATATTCTAGGTCATTTTCTGTGGTAAAATCTATATTTATTTCTACATTGTTTTTTATGTGTAAAAAGCTTGGATCATAATTGTTGCTGCTACTGACTCTTTCAAAGTGTGTTGCTATTATGTTTGCTATTTCTACAGGGTCGGTAGTTATGGATCCGGTTTCTGTTTGTATAGAGGTAATTGGGTTATTTGTGTAAATACCCGATACTGCTTTCACCTTATTCCACACAGTTTTTATTTCCGTATCTGGCGTGATTGTTTTGGTGTACTGATTCCAGGTATCTCTTTTGTTTTTAAGTATGGTTCTTCTTGCGGTTGCTCTAATTTTTTTAAATTTTACTAGGTTTTCAGTAGTAGGACTTCTTCTAAACTCGTTAAAAGCCTGTTTTTTGACTTTCGTTATATTTTTTGTTTCTTCATTCCACCAAGGTACAGATTTTTTGAAAGGTTTACCTCCAGATTTCGGTATACTTAACTTTGCTGCGGCCAGTATGCAGTCTGTTATATTTTTCACGCCAAGATCTGTTGGCAGTTTAACAGAGTTTCTAAACTTATTCCAGTCAGCTTTATGTGTGTTCCATTTAATACGTAGAGTATTTATAGTTTTTGGTGTATCCAGTTCAATGTGTATTGGAAAGTGGTCGCTGTTGTGCAAATCATCATCCACAATCCAGTTAAGTTTCGTCAGCAGATCAGAAGTTGCCAAAGTTAGGTCGATTGCTGAAAAGTTATTGGATTTTTCATTAAAATGCGTTGCAGATCCCGTATTCACTAGAACAAGATCATCTCTCTCTAACCATCTCTCCAGAACGCGCCCCTTTGTGTCTGTTATCAAAGAGCCCCAAAGTGTATTGTGGGCGTTGAAGTCTCCCACCACAACATAGGGGGGGGATAGTTGTTCTATTACTTGATCAATTTGTTCAATTGTCCACGCTATATTAGGCAGGTAGACATTACATATAGTTATCTTTAAAGGACTGATCACCTTGACTGCTACAACCTGTAGATCACTACGTATTTGAATATCGGTGAAGATGACATCGTGTCTCAAGAACAGTGCGACACCTCCATGCGCCCTCTCACCACCTTCCGCCTCTCGTCTTATCATGGAGTAATTTTTCAATGAATATGCTTGATTTGGTTTTAGGTGCGTTTCTTGTATAGCCATACATATCGGATCGTGCTCTTGTAAAATCAGTTTGATGTGACAATAATTGTGTATACATCCTCGACAATTCCATTGAATGATTTTGTTGGACATTTGTGGTATTGATGAGGTACAAACAAAACATGTAAATATGAGACAGGTACAAGAACAGATAATGTAGAATTATTAATTTATCACAGATTCAGTAATTTACTTTGACTAGTCATTATTGTTAGGTGGCTTCCTGGGTCTCCCCTTTGGCCACCCCTTAGGTTTCTTAATTTTGTTGTCGGAGAATTCCGGTTCAAAGGCAGAACTTTCTCCTTCGCTCGATTCTCCAGTATTTGTAGGTGGTCTTTTTCTTTTTTCATACGGTACCTCAGAGGCAATCGAAGAAGCCGATTCTCTTCGACAACGTTCTGACGGAATCATTTCAGTTTTAGAGACAAATACTACCTACCTACCTCAAAAAAAAACAATTTTTGTTACATCACAGCCTTAATCACACTGGTAAAAGTATACCAGAAGGGTCACGTACAGTACATTCAAATTAGAACGAAAAGTTTGACGGTACATGAAAGGAAGAAATAAGAAATTAAAACGAATAGGGGTCCTTTGATATGGCTTAGAGCCAGACAACATCAGGGTCACCACGAAATTGTGCTGGCAAATTGCCTTAGTAGCAGCACCATAACTAAACAAGCAAGCAAGCAAGCAAGACCAGAGCTATATGCTATATACATTTTCAATTAAGCGGTAAATTATTCCTAAGTAAAATCGATAACCATTCAGACGAACAAATATCGTTATTTTTTATATTCTCCGCATTCGCCTCCCTCGTCCCCTACTATGAATTGTTTAAACTAAAAGTCTAGAAGACACTGCAGGACGTTGAAATGACATCCGGAGCATGCAGTAACGGAACGGCAAATTCATTATTCAAAGATAAAAACTTTTGGAGGACTACTCCATATAATCTCAAGTAGAATTTGTTGACGCGAAATATTAAGTGTCTTTGTTTGCATTTCATATAAATATTGGTCCAGGACTTTCAGCAAGTCAGTGTTCTTTAATTGTAAAAACGAAAAACAAACCTAATTTCATCATGAAAGCTTTCTTCTTGGCTAGTTTGCTGGTAGTTGCCGCCAGTTCCTCTCTTTTGCAGGATCATGCGGTTAAATTCCAAGCATTCAAGGTAAGAATTTCAATTTACATTGACTTTTTCTATATAATGGGTGGTTTAAAATTTTAAGTTGGTCCATGGTAAGAGCTACGCCAACCAAGTAGAAGAAACCAAACGTTTCTCCATCTTCAGACAAAACCTTCGCGCAATTGAAGAACACAACGCCCTCTACGAACAAGGACTCGTCTCTTACAAACAAAGTAAGTCCTGATTCAAATCCTTCGAAACAAATTAATTTGACCCTTCTTATGCAGAAATCACCAAATTCACCGACAAAACCCAAGAAGAATTCAAAGCTTATTTGAGTCTCCACAAAAAACCCACTCTATTGAAGACCACTAAGTACGTCAAAACAGGAGTTGCAGTACCTGACGCAGTAGATTGGAGGCAACACGGACAAGTTACTGGAGTTAAGGATCAAGCAGATTGCGGATCTTGCTGGGCATTCTCTCTTGTAAGTACCTACCTAAGTACCTATATAATGAAAATTTCAATAATTATTGTACCATTTCGAAATTGGTTAGTTACTTCTTCCAAATTTGCTTCTAAAGCTTCTGCCATTGGGTTTTTAAAGCCCTTCTTCTTTTATTGTTTCTTCAAACATCAGCTTGTTATTTCAACATCCTCTGGTAATGATTCTTGATCATCGTCTTTGATTGATTTCTATTGATTAATTTTTTTTTCCCAATTAGACTGGTTCAACTGAAGGTGCCCACTACCGTAAAACTGGAAAATTGGTAGCTCTTTCTGAACAACAATTGATCGACTGCACCACTGATATTAATGATGGTTGTGACGGTGGATATTTGGATCAAAGTTTCCCTTACGTCGAAGAGAAAGGTCTTCAATCTGAAGAAAGCTACCCTTACGAAGCTGAAGATGGTACTTGCAGATACAACGCGTCCGCAGTCGTCACCAAAACTACGAGCCACGTTTCTATCGAAGCAGAAGATGAAAGTGCTCTTTTAGAAGCTGTAGCTACAATCGGTCCAGTTTCCGTTGCTATCAATGCCGATTACATCAGTAACTATGCCTCTGGCGTATTCGAAGACGACAGATGCGCAGCTGACGAACTCGACCACGGTGTGCTCGTTGTAGGTTACGGAACAGAAAATGGTAAAGATTATTGGATTGTCAAGAACTCTTGGGGTGCTGAATGGGGTGACAAAGGTTACTTCAAATTGGCACGTGGTTCAAACGCCTGTGGTGTTGCCGAAGACACTGTTTATCCAGTTATTGCCTAATAAGGATATTGTATACTTATTTCTACTTCATGTATTATTGAACGATTATAAAACTCCATTATATTTATTTGTTTTTTTTTTCATTATTTTTTCAAGAAGATTGTAGGCAAGTGCCAATGGACCTCTTGCATGAATTTTTTTTATTTGCTTATTGGAAAGAGGAGTCAAAATTAAGCTCAACACTATTTTTTTCCGATTTTTTTCGGACTTGCAAAGGCTCTAAATTTCGATTTGAAGTTCAAATTTCTTGGTGTTGTGACGTCACGGCACCAAATTTCTGATTGGTCAGTTTTTGCCAGTGTTGCCCAGATGTTATGGTTTTCATGTAAACTTTTCCTGGCGGGAACAATTAAATCGATATATCGAATCCACAGATCGGACGGAATATGAAATCGATTCTCATTCCTATGGGAAACTTAACCCAACTTTTCAAATCATTAGGCCGGCTTCTTATGAGCGTAAACTTGACATAACTGGCGCAAATGCTGAATACGTGAATTTTGGCGCAACATTCACATGGAGTGGAGAATTTACGCCGCCGCGTATGTCAAAATTATATTTGTTTCCTAAATTTTGAAATATTTCTTTGAATTTTGATTATACAAATTTGTATTTGTTTTTGCTTTAGTTCCAAATAGTTACAAATATGAACAGTTAATCACAAAAATCAAGAAAATGAAATAGTTGCAACCTTAACCTTTAAAAACACTGAATTTTTACGCGAAAAGTTGAACTTTGCTCAACTTTTGGCGTATCTGCGGCAGAGTGTCAGCGTATCCAATATGGTGGGATTTTGTCCAATCAGAATTCTGCATTCAGGTACGCTGTCACGCCATAAATGTCAAATTACGCTCATGAGAAGCCGCCCTTATAATCATTATTTATTTTTAGGGAGTGACTACTGCACTGTCCAGACAGTGCCGATTGAAAACAATCTGCACAGACCAGACAGTGTCAAGTAAAATATATCAACACTGTCTAGACAGTGCCAACTGAAATCTATCTGCACTGTCCAGACAGTGCCGAATAAAGCCATCTGCACTGTCCAGATAATTTTATTATCATATCATATAAAGTTATACCTAAAGTCCGTTTTTTTTTCTAAAGATAAAAGTCAAAATGACATTATGTTGGCAATACAATGTAAAATTGTCAATGCTTTCAAATTTTTTATCATTTTTATGTAGAAAAGACTTGTGTTGCCAACATAATTACAAATTTTTTGACTTGGAGAATTATCTTTAAAAAAAAAACAGACTTAAGTTATATTGAAAATGGCTTGCATTTCTCGGGATCCAGTGTATTAATAGTTATTTTTGTATTTAGTTCGGAAAATGAGTGTTTTTTCAATGGTACCTAAGAGTGTCAATTTTCACAGGTCAGGTGGAGGCCTAAAATTCATTCAGAGTTGCCAATAAACACAAATGTCGCATACAAAATACAGTACAAACAAGATTTTTCCTACGAGCGTGCGCAAAGTAGTACTTTTCCGCACGCACTTACGTGCTCAAAGTAACACTTTCCGCACTTGTTACGAAAAAAACTATATGGCCTCGACCTGACCTGTGAAAATTGACATTCTCATTTCTCAGGTACCATTAAAAAAACACGTGCTCCGTGCTCATTTTGCGCACTTAAATACAAAAATAATAACATATTAATACACTGAATCCCAGCAAGGAAGTCCAGCTATTTTGAATATAACTCTATGATACTGATATGATGATGAAATTATCTGGACAGTGCAGATGGTTTTTAGTTGTCTGGACAGTGCAGATAGATTTTAGTTGGCACTGTCTGGTCTGGGTCAGTGCAGATAGTTTTCAGTCACCACTGTCTGGACAGTGCAGTAGTCAGTCCATTATTTTTATTTTTTATTATTAGCCTGTCCAAAACTCCAAAACAGACAAAAGGCAGAGAAGGCACACAAACCATCAAGAAACAAACCATAACCCCGAGCATAAGGCCATTATGTCATTCATAATTGAATACCTTAGGTATTCATTTTCTAGTGTGTGCTTCTAAATTTTAGAGGTTTCTACCTGATAAGCATATAAGGGAATGATTATTTGTAGAAGGTTGCTCTACTCCACCTGCATTTTACTAATACCTATCTACCGAGTACCTACCCTTCATGTGATTTTTTTTTCCGAAAGCATATGTATGTTCACCTCTGGCCAGTTTCCGGAATCGGTTTTTACAAACTCTTCCATCCTCCATCGCACAAACAAAATAAAAAATAATTACCTAACTATTAAAATTATTATTATTTTTTTCTACGAGTGTGCGGGAAATAGCTCTTCCCGCACGATTTGCTGTGCGGGAAGAGATTTCTTCCCGCACTCAGTGCGGGAAGAGTTTGAAATAATCATTGTGACATGGAATGGTTTGTATTGTTGATACACCTATACCTGTACCTTTACCTTTTTATAAATACCTTTTTCTACGAGCGTGCGGGAAATGGCTCTTCCCGCACGATTTGCTGTGCGGGAAGAGATTTCTTCCCGCACTCAGTGCGGGAAGAGTTTGAAATAATCATTGTGACGTGGAATTGTTTGTATTGTTGATACACCTATACCTGTAACTTTACCTTTTTATAAATACCTTTTAATACATTTTTAATTCTACCTTCTGCATAATCGCATTTTATTTAAATTAAACTCTTCATAACATCAGCTTTAGTATGCTCGTAGAAAAAATATAATTCCTAACTCTTGCGGGAAGAAATTTCCAGCACTCGTTAGGAAAATAGCTATTTAATACATTTTTAATTCTACCTTCTGCATAATCGCATTTTATTTGAATTAATCTCTTCGTTACATCAGCTTTAGTATGCTCGTAGAAAAAATATAGTTTGTAACTCTTCCGGGAAGAAATTTCCGCTCTCGTTAGGAAAATAGCTATTCTTGTAAGTGGTTTATGGGAAATAAAACACGAGTATAATTTTTATGTGTCTGTATTCCATACCTTCCAGTTTCCCTGAAGACCCTAATAGTAAACAAAAATCACTTTTTCGTTTTCGTACTTTATACTGTGCCGGATTAGTACAGATATCGATTTCTTTGTTTAATTCGCATTTATAGACAAGGACAGAAAAGTCGATACTAGTCGATACTTCAATTAATAGATGTCGTTCTTCTACGGTGACTCTATTACCCACAGTGGCGACAATTGCTGTCTTATTTTTGATTGGTTCTAAAATCCCATATATTTATATTGGAGACGCGGCCATCTTGTTGCCACCTATTGCTTATTTCATTATTATATTATCATAAAACATGGAAAACAACGTATTTGATGGACCTAATAATAGTCATCTAATACGTTGATTTCAATTTTTTATGATAGATGTCCATTTAAATCCTATAAATTGATATTTAAAAGTAACAAGAGTTTGGGAACAAAATAGTGGCGGGACCTCTATTGTCGCCACTGTATGTAAAGGTTTATTTAGCCACTGTAAAGTTCCAAGTCAAAAGTAGGGCTGTACCAAAGTCGATACGCAAAGCGATTTTGATAAATATATGCCTCCTTTTTTGTTCGATGTGTTCAAAAAGAAAAAAAAAAGATTCGTTTGGAACATGGAAATTTGACAATCAGTAATTTTTGATTGGTGCAAAAATCTGGCGCAAAATTCAAATAATCTGCTTTTTTTTCTTTCAATTTCTGGCTTCAAGATTTTTAAAAAAATTAACCAACCATACTGTTATGTAGTACATAAAATACACTTTCGTTACAGATAAATTATATACCTAATTTTGATTGAGTGCAAGAGGTCTATTATGCCGTCAAAGTCAAATTCAAGTAGGTATCCCAGTTACCGGAGACGATCAATGAGTAGTATAGTATTTTTAATACCTATTTAGAAGTACCAGTCGTTCTAGTGGCAAAACGTATGTTTCTTCTTGAACACACAAATAAAATTAGGTTAGGAATTTCCTATTTGTACATGAAATTGACGTATTATCAATATTAAAAATACTATACCAGTACCTACGACATGCAGGTTTGAAGTGAGAGACACCTTCACGGTATGGCTTACTTTTTTTGGAGTCTCACGATTAAATCGCTGGTGAAAACTGTTCTCATCTTGCAGAAAAGGCTCCGAGGTAGGTACGTGAGTGGAGATATTTTGATGGAATGTCTTCACTATAAATATTTTCTGATTTCGAGCGCTCCAGGCGCCAGACCTCGGGGGGCGCTTCCGAATCTTTGATGATAAAAAAAAGAGAAAAATATATTTCTGCTTTGAATCCTGTCTTCGCTTTTCGATATCCTGCTATTCTGCTTACGAGCAAGCGTGTGGTTAGTATGTGAATCCCATAGAACGTTAAGGCCCGGTTACTTCATTTCCAGATAAATTTTCTGGTGACTGTCTGCAAGACAAATTCACGAATCTATAATCCTATTGGTCGACGGATAACTGGCCGACCAAAGGGATTGCGAATTGCCTTTTCATCCGTCAGATTGCATTGTTTGACAGTTTATCAAAAGGTGAATAAACCGGCCCTAAAAGAGAAATAATATGTTTGGAGAAGTTTTAAGATAGTGATACAGGTCGATTCAGGGCAATAATTGGCAAGATAAGTTCCCTTATATGCGGACAGCACTTCTTTTTGTTGTAACCATAACCATTCCTGTAGGCGGCAAAGATGAACGGAGCTTTAGCAAGCTTAGGTTAATTAACCGTGCGTTCAGTATTGTGATCTGATTTCTCCGAGCTTGAATTTACTGTTCGTTTATTTAAAAAGTTTGCTCGGTGCAGGCTCATTCGCGTTCGTTTATTAAAATTTCGAGGGCCCTGATCATTAGCTCCGATACAGCGTTTAGCTGCTCTGTGCGCTCGTTGGTCACGTGACTACTACTCCGCTTCAGCACGCTTTGCTCGTTGAGCAAAATACACAACGCAACGTAAAACCAATCAACGGTGGTAACACGTATCTTCAGGGGTCAGCTCTAGCAGAAGACAACCTTTCTGATCTGGCCCTGCTGTCCATTGGATATGATATAGCTCAGACATTGTCATATGAGGAGATCATACAGATTTACCTGAAATTTTGTATTTTGTTTGTTCTATTTTTATGTTTATAAGTGTTCAATAATAATTATTACCAAAGTTGATTATTGATTGATCTCATCAAAGAATGTGGAACAAATGTTAGTTAAAAAGAGAGCTTCCTACCTTATTGTTAAAGTGGTGATCAATGATCTCTGTAAAAAGTAAATATTAAGTATAATAAATAAATACATATTTCACACAACTTTCATTATTTGCTAGTCATTCTACTTTGAATCCAGTCTCAAAAGGAAAAGAGCAGATACCAACGGTACCAATGAACATGGATGTTTTCAAATTTCAGTTGTAGATAGGAACATATAGGTTTTGGGCAAAATTCATGCGGATTCGATTCACATTTGAATTAGGGGCGCCAAAGTCGGATCTCGCTCCATCCTAAAAGTAGGCTCGGGCCGGCACGATAGCACCTCAAATTTGGGAGAACTTCTACAAAGTTTAAAGTCTGAAAAACTAATCTCGACATTTCCCAATATCGAGGTACCATTGAGAAGGTATCTTTGCCTTCCGCCGACTAACGTGTCTGGAGAGAGGTCCTTTTCCAACCTAAGGAGGAATAAAGCAGAGATGGGCATCTACGCGTAAACAGAGATTGTCTACGTCTGGTGTAAACAACGCGTGAACAATGTAAACTATTGGCGTTTCCGATTGGTAGATTTAGTGCGGAACTAGTGCAATTTTTTTTATATCTCTCGTTTTCTTCTACAGGTCGATTCAAAGGATGCAAATATACTCAGTGCGCACTGAATCTACCAATCGGAAACGCCATATGTAATCTATGTAGACAACGTGTAAAATATGTAGACAACGCGTAAAGTATACAATTTTTGACAGTTGGCAGGCCTTTAAGGTTATGTTTCTGTTTTTGCTTTGTTTTATTTTGTAATGTTAATTAAACTGCAGATGTCTAATTTGATACAATATAAATTTAATGCAATGCAAACTTTCAAAAAAATTACTCAAATTTCAAATTTTCTGTTATCTACATTGTCTACATAGTTTACATAGTCTACATGGAAAAAAGTGGATGTAAACAATACGTTGACAACGAGTAGACAAACCGCGTAAAGTAGATTTTATAGTCTACGGCACATCCCTGGAGTAAAGACTATCATAGAAACACACTTTCAGATGAAAAGGCAAGTGACTTCAGACTTGGCACTAATCAACTTGTCTCATGCCATTTTTAATTCAATATACTAAGTATTTGTCTTTTTTGTATTGAAGAATTTTCAAATGACAAAATAAAAAATTTTGATATAGGCCAGAGCCTGGAAGGGGGCGAAATAATTTTTATTTTCTACTTAACTATTATAGATCCATAATACCTAGGAAACGAAATACGTTAACACACCTATAACAACCTGATCCATAACGCCCGCTTTTGCGGGCGTTATGATCTATAACGCCCGCTTATAATACTCTTAGGTATTTTTGTTGTTGTCGTTCTATTAATTTGCACTTTACCCGCGACAGCCACTAAATGTCTGACCGAAAATAATTTTCGGTCTAGCCAGGATTCGAACCCGGTCTACCATCAACGTTTCCCATGTAGTCTAGCGCGTTAACCCACAGGACCACCACCGTTGCCTTGCCTTATGAGATGTTTATAGATATATTAATTTATTTCGTTTCTATGTACAGGTACAGGTCACAGGTACAGGTACATGTCAAGATACAAAACAATATTCTGTCACACAAGTTTAACTGATTTTGGTAATAATAAATTGATGAAAAAACATTGTGTTGAGTAGAAAATAAAGCATTGTATGCACCACGGGGATTTTGAGATTATAATGCCCTTCAGGCGAAATATATCCCTCGGGCCATAGGCCCTCGGGCTAGTTTCGCCTTCGGGCATTATAATCTACATAATCCCCTTGGTACATAAATAGCTATTATATCCTACTGAACTATTATGATCATATAATACCTACCTTGGTTACGATAATCATAAACAGGGTCTTAACTCCCGCGCGGGATTTGAGGATTTCATAACTCCCAAGGGAGTTAAGGATGGGAGTTAAGGATTTCCATAACTCCCGCTTTTACCTTGAATAGGTAAAAAAAAAGAAAAAATATAAATTTTGGTTTAGAGTTTATTCCTTTATAAAAATAGACAAAATACATTAAATCCAGTAGCATATAAAATTATCTATGTACCACGGGAATTATCAGGTGTTAATACCCACGGGCAATTGGTTTCCCTTGGGCCAGAGGCCCTCGCGACACAAACTTTGCCCTGGCGTATTAACACCCTCATAATTCCCTTGATACATAAATTACTATAATTGCACAGGGGCGAAAAAAGGCTTAAACGGCCCCCGCAGAATCCAAGGAATGCTTGCAGTATTTATTAAAAACAATGATTCACATTAAAAGTTGCTAAAAATTACGATCACCCGCCTCAATGCATGCGTGATAGCGCCGTAGCATAGCGTCCTGAACACGTTGAAAAATTCCTGGCGTTTCGCGAATTTCAGCAGCTGCTGCAAGAATCCTTCCCACTAACTGTTCCTCTGTTTCAACTGGAGTGTCGAACACAAGAGCTTTCACGTGACCCCATAAAAAAAGTCACATTACGGTAAGGTCTAGTGAACGTGAAGCCCGTGGAGACCATGCAATAGGTGCGCCTTTACCAATCACTCTCCAGATTATGTTTCGTTGAGATGTTCCCTTACGGCTAACGAGTAATGTGGTGGAGCTTTGTCGTGTTGGTGCCACATGCTCTGTCTGGTATACATGGGAACAGTTTCTAACAGTTCGGGAAGGGTTTCCTGCAGAAATCTACTCGATGTTTCTGCTACGGCGCTGTCACGCATGCATTGATGCGGGTGGTCGTAATTTTGAGCATCTTTTGATGTGAATCATTGTTTTTAATAAATACTGCAAGCATTCCTTGGGTTTTCTATTATTTAATAATGCAGGTTCTGCTCCAAACATGTCTCTCCGTGGGTAAGGTGGCTACCACAGCGCGGATTGTTATGTGCTATCATCACCTATAACCAAAGCGCATGCGCCTATGGGTTTATAAGTAAAAAATGTTTATTTTGGCGAGATCTATCATCCCTTAATTTTTGGCACAATAGTTTCGGAACACCCTGTACAGATGACAAACGATAATAGGCTCCTTGCATCAAATTTTTTTATTGCCGATTTCGATAGTCCATGAAAAATAAGTCAACACTTGTTTTTTCTTTTTCTTCTTAGTCAAAAATTGACGGAGATACAACACTATGAAATCTGCCTATGACGTCATTTGTGTAATAAATTAGTGACGTTGCACATGCTCAGCATATCTATATATACAAAACTTAATATTTGAATACCTTCCGGAATAATCATATTTGGGCGAAATAAAAAAAAAAGTAACGATTTTTTTTCGATTTCCTACAGTTTGCAATAAACAATAATCAATTTAATGTTCCATGCAAGTACCCTCAGATCATCGCAAATTCCTTATCATATTCAAAGATAATTTTTTTTTTTGAGGACTTCATATAATCTGAAGTAGAATTTATCGACGCAAAATCTTAAGTGTCCTCTTTATTTGTATCTTACCTAAATGGTCTAGACTGGATATATCAAAAAAGCTCTCCGTTTTAATTTTAGGAGCATTTTATATTACTTTTGGGCGAAAGGTTTTACCCCCCCCTGTTTTGACCCTGCTGAGTCCGAAAATGCCGATCGCCCAACAGAAATTCCGACCGGAAGTGCGATATAAAAGATAGCGGCTGATATGGACACGAAAAACGCATCCAAAAAGTCTAGTATGGATGACGAATTCAAAAAAACCTTTTAAAAAGCGTTGGTTGAATTTTTGTACCACATGCAATATTAGGACCATATTTGTGTAAGTTATAGTTGACTATTTCTTGTACAGGTTTATAAAAGTTTTTTTTCCACAAAATCATAGGAAAATGGCCCGCCGTAGGATTTGGCTGAAATTTACATATGTTGTAGGAATTGAGTTTCTGATCAAATGCTCTTATTGGTACAATCCTCTAAGACCATTGATTTAGCTCTCAAGGCCGTATTTAGTATAGGTGCCCAATAAACAATGTCACTTTTTCTCAAACCCATAACTTTTCATTTCCTATACAGGTTATGTATTTAAACGCGAAAAATTGTATACCTAATCTTAGTATTTTTCTTTTAGCACAAGTCCTTTGTGAATCATGCTTTGTCCTACAGGATCGTATTTAGTAAAACTGTATTAGCTATACTCAAATATATATATCTATATAATCGAAAAAAAACCGAATTAATTTATTGTGTTATACCTTTTTAATTTCTTGTCCTATTTTAATGGTGGATAGTTCGTTTGATAGATAAATGTAGCTTTCTTTTTCAGTTTCAAAAAATCGTTATTATCTTAATATCCAATATGACGGGCTCAACCAATATACTTATATGTAGTAGGACATGTCGTAGCATTTTAAGGAAGAAAGTAACAGAGGAAAATATGAATAACAAATGTAAACATGACAACGTTTCACTTGATTGAAATAGGTCAAATACTTACTGAGTCACTTTAAAAATTGTTAGGTCATGTTCCTTTGGCCATTCTGCCAAAATCATGAAACTACTGGATTACGTTTCAGTTTTTAGTTTTAGCTTTGGACAGAATAAAACGAGTTATGATTTTTTGAAAATCTATTGCCTTTTATCGCAAGAAGAAAAACAAAATTGCAATCAAAATAAAGAAAGCAGTCAAAGTTGCATGTGCATTTTACTATAATAAACTACAAAACTACAACAAACACTATACTATTTCATAATTAACAAAGTTGAAACCGATATTTCCAGGGTAGTGAAAGAGAACAAAAAAGTTAACCTTCAAAAAAGTTAAGCACACTTTAGTCACCTTTAGTCCTATCATTTTGGTTATATTTCCAAAATAATACCCGAACACTTACAGCTAATGGGGTAGGTATATTTGGCACATGTTCCTAATGTCCTTGCCTCTGATTTGCAACTGCAGTAGTATCCTGCTACCAATACCTCTTCTTCATTATTCTCATCAGGCTGGTTTTCATGCAAAGTGTATTGAATAAATACTTGGTATATTTTTTTCTTCTTCTGAATCGAGAATATACCCTCAATCTAATAAATCCAGGCTCATTCAGTCTAAGGTCAATTTCGAATGACTCGTGATCATCTCTAAATATTCTGTCTTGGACATAAGAAGCTGATAATTTAATTTGGTAGGTTCCAAAAGTTAACTGTCTTAAGTTATCCATAGATAGAAGTGGAAATTGAGGTACATGCTCATTATTAAGTTGCTGCCATAATCCATGTCGATTGAGTAAACATTATTCTTCCGCCAGTTGTTGAACAAGATTAATATGTCTAGACCTGCCTAGCTTGTTACAACCGGCTATCGTTTGCTGCTTCCGTTGAGAGCTGATTTTCTCCTGGTTGCATAAACGCTGGCATTCTGTAATTAATCCCCTCTATTTAAAAAGGGTATTGCATTTCTGTACCCTCTCTCGACGAGGAGTATGTCACCCTCCAAAAACCAGTTTCTCATACCCTGAACATCATTTTCGTATTCATTTTCCAGAATCATGCTTCATGGGTCAGTTTTACCAAATGGCGACCTTTATGTTTATGTCTGCCTAAGAGTCCGAAAATTGAAACTTTTGTCGATGTAAGCATGAGTAGCGTCTACTAAGCATATTGTTATCGGATTTTCGGGTGTGGGGTTACAAAGCTCATTTGAAAATGGAGTTAAGCTACATCCTCAATCAATCTGGTAGCAAAGTGGCACTTTGGCACGCGTGCTGGAAAATTAATACCCATCCTCAATGCTGTCAATTTATGTAATGGTAATTTAATGTACAGGGTTATTAGTTAAAAATGCCATCCCCCTCTATCTTTTTTATTTGACATTTTAGAAAAAAGTTTCCCAAATAAAAGTTTTATGGTTGAAATTAAATTTTTTGAAAAACTCACTTTCGCATATACAGGGTGTTTCAGAAAAGCTGGTCGTGCTCCAAATTTTTTATTTCAAATAGAATATCCTGTATATTATAGGATATTCGGATTCTACGTAAAATTCTGAGCAGATTTCATGTGGTATACCCTATACCTAAGTTCAACTGTTTTGGGAATATTGACAGTTGAAAATTGACTTTTTTGCAACTTTGACAGGCTGTAACTCCTAAACGGTTAATTTAAGAGCAAAACCGATCTTACATTTTTATCTTAGATTTTTTAAACTATCAGTTGACATTAATATTTGACATCAACTTTGAATTTAATTCCTGATTGAAAATTCCAATTAAATTCAATCTTCGGTTAAATTCAAAGTTGGTGTCAGATGATAACTTGTGAAAATCTTAGAAAAAATGTAAGATCGGTTTTGCTCAAAAGTTAACCGTTTAGGTTTTACAGCCTGTCAAATTTGCGAAAAAGTCAATTTTCAACTGTCAATGTTTCCGAAACAGTTGAACTTAGGTATAGGGTATATCACATGAAATCTGCTCAGAATTTGACGTAAAATCCGAATATTGAATAATATACAGGGTGTTCAATTTAAAATAAGAAAGTTGAAGCACGATCAGCTTTTTTGAAACACCTTGTATATGCAAAAGTGAATTTTTCAAAAAATTTAATTTCAACCATACATTTTTTATTTAGGACACTTTTTTCTAAAATGTCAAATAAAAAAGATAGAGGGGGGTGGCATTTATAACCAATAACCCTGTACGTGACACAAGTTGTCACGCATCGAAAAAGTTTGCAGCTTGCAAGCTTGCACTTCGGAGTCGGCGTGCATGCTAGCACGAAATTGAATTGAGGATTCCAACGGTAAACAACATTGTCCTTGCATGCGTGCCGAAGTGCCACTTCGCTACCATATTGATTGAAGATGGGCCTTAACGTGTCGCTCTATATACTGATGATGAGTGATTGCTTGAAATCCAATATTATCTATAAGAAATCTGATCCTCCGGAACAATCTCACTTTGCTAATTGCCAAGCTTACCGACTGTCTTGGGGTATAAGCGAAAATTATCTTCAAAAATCCGTCAGATACCTACGCCTTATTTTAGCTTGCACAGAAATGCTAAAAGGTCTTTGTTGAATCCACCTCCACCGGGAATAGGATCACAATACCCAAACAATTCTTGAAATTGATTTTTTGAAATGGAAGTCAATATTTTAAATTCGTCAGCCGCATAGGAGTTTTCATGACAAAAATCTTGGGTTTTTTTAATTTGCTACGCTACGAAGACCTTGCAGGAAGTCTTGGAGAGTTTTTCCTTTCAAAAGGTATGGGCAATTTACAGACTTCATTTAATCCAGGCACAAAGCATTGAGCATGAGTATTTGTTCGTCCAAATGATGGTCGCAACATCTTACTCCCCCAGGAATGTAAATTTTTGTTTAATAAATACACTAACTCGGGCTGCTAAACATATTCTTACAAGATTTTCGAGGGCATTGCATACACAGCATTTTTGGTGGGATTATGATGTTTAATGGTATATTTGCGGGATCTTGTTCGATTAAAGCAATTTCATTTAGAATTCCTAGATTGCAATTTATACACACCCTTGTCTCAGGGCTTACCTCTAAGTTTATATGGCCTCTTTCATTTCGTCTTGTGACAGCATTTTCCCTTTTATGGCCGTCACCCACTCTGTCGACCGTGCCATTCTCCGTACATCAAATACCGTCACACAGACATAACATGGAAATATGGGATCCATTTTCACTTTTTAAAGATAAGTGTTTCATAAAAATCAAAAAACAACTTGAAGAATAGGCTTAAACTCAAAGAAATTCACAAACTGCAAATGTGACAAATAATAATAGAAAGTGTGCTAATTTTTTTTCCAAGGCAGATTTGATTGATATTGATATTTTTGGTTCACAATTCACAGTGACACCTACTTTTATACTCTTAATATAAATCACATTAAACTGAACCGTTTTAAACAAACTTTACGTTACTATTTTAATGCTTTGATCTGCCCACTATTTTACTCTGGTAAATATTTGCCCCATTTCGACAAGTGAAAAGTTGCCATATTGCATCTGTTGCTAATTTTTTATCCATTTCTCTCTTCCTTAAAAAGCTACAAGATATGTCCTACATATGAACAAGAATTTTGGCTAGAGATAATGGCCATTTTTTGTGACTGGAAAAAGCTATATTTATCTTCTAACCATTGAGGTAGTATATAGGGGAGGAGGCGACGTCACTTGACAAAAAGCGGTAGCGGGTTCGCCATACTGGTGCTGGTTTTGTGTCATTACTTACTGACATTACAACTGTCATACTCAATTTCTGATTTCGAGACGTAATACGCAATTTTTGCTTATTTTGGTGTTTTTTCGACTTGCTTGTGTTATGTATGAGAGAAGTATAATGTCTTCATGTGCAGTAAGAAGTTTCTGCAGCAGGTTTGGCGTAGAAAAGAAGAAATCAACGAGAATATCCTTTCATAGGTGACTATAAACAACATTCAGGATCGGACTTCAAATTTTCTGTTGTAGTTTTAATATGTAGTTATGTTTTGAGAAGTATAGTTTTTTAACAATTTCAACAATTTTTAAGCCACACAAAAACAATTAAATACATGTACAAATTGAAATACTAATAGAGTCTGAATTTTGAATATATTTGAGCTATATGAAGTTAACAAATATGATATTTGAGCTGAATCCAACCCTGATAATGCGACCATATTGGTGCTGGAATAAGCTCCTCCTAATGATCCCGTTATCAATGCATACTCTTATACGGCAACAGCGTCTCCTTTTATATACTATCTCAATGCTTCTAACAAACGAACTATCAACCATCAAAATATGACAAGAAATAAAAAAGTTATAATATGATACACAATCAATTTTTAATTCGATTTTTTTCAAGTACCACTTGGCAAATAGAGCTTTACTAAATACGGTCCTGCAGGACAATACATGATTCACAAAGAACTTGTGCTACAACACAAATACTAAGATTATGGTCTTAGAGGATTGTGCCAATAAGAACATTTTGATCAGAAACTCGATACCTACAACATATGTAAATTTCAGCCAAATTCCTATTGTTACGTGTCCAGTTTTCAGTCAATCAAGTTAGGAGATTGTTCGACATATTTCTGCTGCCTTTGGTCTTTTACTACTCTGTCCTTGCCTGATTTTGCGTAGCTCTGAAAAAAGGGAACTATTAGTATAAAATCTTTAATATATATTTCACATAACAGTTACAATAATTATTCTCCATGAAGATATCCATAGCTTCTGGCGATCTCTGAAAATAAGATTGATTTGAGATAAGATAATATCATATAAAGCAAAATAATTACCTTTTTTTTTGAGTTTTTACTATTTTGTTCTCTGTTCTGTGTTCTGTTCTGCAGGTAAATCAGCATTTGTTTTTTTTGCAGAGATTTCCATTGTGCAACTCTAGCCTAAAATAATAAGAAAATTGAGATAGGGTTAGAATAGGAAAATGTAAACAAAAATGTTTGTAGGATTAGGAAATTGTTTAAGTGAGACAAGGAACTAAAGTCAAATGTTGCACCAAAATTTGAATATTGAGTATCGAATGCGCAATATGCATTAATTCAAACTGTTCGAGAATAAACGAAAAATTCCCTAAAATTCGATTCGTTTAACCAGAAATTCGACTGTTGGAGGAATTTTCCTTTTTCTAGAATCACGCAGAAGAGAAGCCACGTTATAGCTTTCTTCTGAGGCATTTTGGCCAATTTGAATGAATATTTGGGAAGTAATTGAGTCTTAAACGGTGGCTATTATTCTTATATAGCACCACAGCAAGTATTTGCTAATTTAACAAGATTTTAGTACGTAAAAACCCAAATTCTGGAGAATAAGTTTGATTCATGTCACGTGTTGTGTCGAAAAGGCCAATCCACATTGGTAAGTCCCTATTATTCATCATTTTATTTTGTATTCTGATCCCTGTTAGAGTTTTATGTCCCCAAAAACGTAATTGATTGCAATACTTACCTCAATTCTTATTGAAATTGAGTTTTTATAGTGTAAACTCTCTCTTTTGGGCCTTTTATATTGGGTAACGTTACATCCTTTTCTGCTGTTGCTGTCGTTAGATGCACAAAGGCACCTGATTGCTGAATTGCTGGTGCTCAATCCTGGATCTGATAGATTGCTTGTGGAGCTTTTGGGGCCTGTGAATCTCAATCATCCCCCAAGAGGTTCCTAGTAGTACCACTCCATCAAAAAACTACATACTCAGATTTGCGTATTGTTGTGCCGTTTTGGGAACCATCCACCCCGTCTGTATTAAGGGTTCCACCATCTCCTTGGGAGCTGGAGCCTCTCACCTGTAACCACTTGTACTCTTCAAGATTATAGCCAGTTGAATTACCACTACCTGTCTTGAAAATTACCTTATCATCCTTAAGATTTAAATTAAGTTAATTTTTCGTTTACTTACCATATTATTTCGATTTCCTGGAACATTCCAAGTAGTCCAAATTAGTGTAAACACACGTCTAACACTCGCAATCTTCAATTATTAGTGGATCTGTACACCAGGTTTAAATAGATCTATTTACGGCGGTATTTTGAGTATTTTGGTATTGATTTAAGGGGCGTGAATCGTACTTAGTTACCACCCTTCAGTTATTTGAACTGAATGAATGTAATTAGGAAATTAATTATAACTTTTGATCACCATAATGAACCAGAATGTAAGGTAAGGTTTGGGAACTTCAAGACTGTTTTCGTATTTCTGTGTAGTTAGGTATTTAGTTTTGCTGGCTTTATTTACATTATTTGCTGATTTGGGCCAGTGATTATTTTTCTTTAAATTATTGAAATTCTAAATATTGACGTATCCCCTTATCAGGGCCGTACTAATGTTCATTAAATATTGAATTGAATAATAAGAGAGTTATTTGAATTTCAGGCTATTATTTTGGTTATTTCCTATTGGAAGTTTTAGGTCGGTGCAGTATTAGTTGGCCTCAGAGATTTCCTGTTTTCGGATTCCGTTTAACTGTAGGGCACTTAAGCAGGTGGCGCTCATTTCTGATTTTAGTTACTCACACCCCTCTCCACAGTGAGAGCTAGTCGGCCGCCCTGAAAACGGAGGTAGCCTTTCTGTTTTTTTTTTTTGAACTGCCACCCCCTCACATAGGTAACTCATCCACCCCTAGTTACCCCTGTCTATTTAACATCTCTTTCCCCTTCTATATATTTTCATTAAACCAGTATTATTAGGGTTTTGTTGAAAGAACATAACAAAGCCTTCTGAGCCACCTCTATAAACTGTTCACAAAAATAATAACAACGAGACTTGAGAAAAAACTGGATTTCTATTAACCTCTAGAGCAGGCGGGCTTCCGTGCTAAATTTGGAACAAACGACCATCTGCAAAGCATAAAAACGTTGATTGAAAAAAGCATCGAATACAATAGACCACTAGTCCTTGCTTTCGAAGACTTTCAAAAGGCCTTTGATACGGTAGAGCTGAATGCGGTCCTCAGTGCATTACAGGAGTGTCGAGTTCATTACAGATAGTCAAAGTTGATTTACAATATCTACAAAAATGTTACAATAATGGTAATAGTTAAACTCCATGAAAATACTAAATGCATTCAAATCGGCAGAGGTGTCAGACAGGGAGACACGATGTCGCCCAAACTCTTTATCACAGTTTTGGAGTATGCTTTCAAAAAACTCATATGGAAAAATAAGGGCCTAAACATAGATGATCGAAACTTAACAAATCTACGTTCAGTCGATGATATAGTTTTGCTCTCAGATAACCCTAAAGATATTCAAGATATCCCAAGCAACATAAATTTGATTAATTGTATAATATAAGTATAATCAACCATTTTTAGGTAATATTTTAGTTTTGGTATATTTATTAAACGTTTACAAATGATTTATCGTCAACGTATAATTTGTAGACCTTAAATAAACATATATCATATACTACTTTATTACCAGCAAGTGTAGATTTGGGAAAACTAGATATGCTGTCACGAAAATTAGCAGTTAATTGTTAATAAACAATGTCACTATTTTGTTAAATTTGACGAAAGGCTCATTTTTCAACATCATGATATTTTAAATGTATTTATTTGTCACTCATTTGTAAAACGTCACTTATCAAGTCAAAACATAACCAGCGAAAATTGATTTTTACAAGCTACTGGCTCTACTGACTTGTAAAATTGACAGCTAAACTGTAAAAACTTTTTACAAGTCAGTAGAATTATTTATTTTTGAAAAATCGGTTTTATCACAAGAATAATTGCTTGTAGGTACCTTCTGGGAGACTTTTCTGGTGATAAACTGTTGGCTACGACTGCAGCTTCATTAATAATATCTTGTAATAAATTCATTTCTGGAAAAAAATTGCAAAATGGAAATCTGTCAAAAAACCTATTTATAACTAGAAACAACGCCTTAACAACGTATCATTCTCATAGTTATACCAACTACCAAAACTTCTGTGAGAAAAAATCAAGGAAAAACATATAAATTTCAAATTTTTGTTATGTATTGATTTTTTATTTGTCCCTATATCTTTTACAAATGAGTAACAAATAAATTATTGTACATTATACGCCAGGTAGCAGTTTTTACTGGCTCTTGAAGGTGACAAGCTCGCCTGGCGGCTCGCTAGTCATTTCCTTCAATCGCCAGTAAAAACTGTTTTACCTGGCTAATAATGTAAAATACTATTAATAGACGTATTACATCCAATAAAATTTTACTTGAAAATAGATGTCTATGGTAGACGGAAAAGTTGGGTACATTATGGGTATATAATAGTATAAATATATACTTGTTTATTATACCTGCTATATTATATGGCCATACACAACATTCTTTTACATTTTACTCACGATAAGGGGTAAATAATCCCGTTAATCACTGAGGCAGTATACCATGTATTATATTCGTGTCAGAAGTTTACTGAAAATCCAGGCATGAGATAGTTTATAGTTTATCATATATTTGTATAATCAAAGTATAGGAGCGACCAACAACAAATGAAAATTCAAAGAAAGGCGGCAAACATGCGAACTAATATTTCTATCACGCTCTATTCCATCGTAACTGTGTATTTCCATATCGTTTTTTCCTCCCCCTTCACCTCAGACCGAAATACTTTTCTCTTATTTGTCAGTTGCCATCGCCATTGCCATGCCAACCTATCCTATATCCTATGAGTATTTTTAATACCCCATCGGAATTTTCATTTGTTTTGGAAAATATGTTACCTACACTGAATAATAACTCGACGTGCCTTTTTTTCTAGTGATTTTATGTCCCATTCAGTTTTCATTTGAAAGAAAAGGGAGCAATAATTGATTAAAATTCAAAAATTGTATATTTCCCGCGCTTGTGTAACCAACATGGAGTGCTGAAAGCACAGACCGGCCAACCAATCAGGTGCTGTCTCTGGCTGAACTACGCACGCGTCGTGCCGATCGGCTTCATCTTCATCGATTGCGATCCATTTTCGTTAGTCGTTGTTGATAGCCGGTCTACAATGTGCCCGTGAGTGCGTAGTGCTTGCTTGCATGCTGTGACTTGTGAATCGTGAATTTTTAGCTATCCCTGTTAATAGCAGACTAAAGAATCCAGTACCTAAGTGGAAAATTATTGGTTGTTTAGAATTAGGAATATTTATTTGAAAACCCTGACATGTGTGCTATTTTTTTACAAAATTCAGCCATTTCGATACTTGATTTACAAGCTGATATTTCGTCGTTTCGTTTTCCACACAGGTACAAACAATTGACCATTCCAGTATTCCTCAGGCTGAGGGAAAACCGATATTTTTTTTGTAAATTTTGAAGTTTCCTAGGTTAAAAACTTATCGGAAAATGCCAAAATTGTAATTTTTGGTTATATTATTTGATTATGTGTGCCCCCCAGAGCAAATTGTCATAGTAAAGTCATCTCATCTGTACTGGAATGGTCAATCCTTGTCGATTTTTTTTTTCCGTTAATTAATTATAAATGAGTCGCGGGATAAATCATGTAGGTAGACAGGTACATAGGTAATATGTTTTTTTTTCTCCAAACGTCAGAAAAACGTCACTTTGTTAACCCCTGTCAAGATATCAGAAATTTGATTTCTATGCTGCTAGGCAAAATTAGCGGGTTAACACCTGTCGAGGTGGTAGAAATTTAATTTCTATGCTGCTTGGCAACCCCAGCGGCAGCAAAAGTACTTTTAGTGCCGCTGGAGCGGCAGTAGAAGTACTTTTAGTGCCGCTCGTACTTTTAAAGCCGCTTAACCATTCACTTGCCCCCGCGCTCACCTTATTCGTCTGGAGAAAAAATAGCGTGTTGCATACGGAGTAGAAGCACTGTTTTGTGCTTCAGCAGTATTGCAAGCCTCACTACAAACCAACCGCTTCAGCACAAAAAAGTAAAGCTTCTACTCCTAATACAACAATATACTATTTTTCAATACTTAAATATAAAGTTATTGTTGTTTTTTTGAGAATGGTATACTTCAAACGTAAAATCTACGTATTAATACCGTACAGTTGCACTGCCATGAGTGACCCTCATGGAAAATAACTCACTTATAATATGTAATTATTTTCAGAAGCTACAAAAATTTACTTCCAAGGAGAGGACCAAGTGGGCATCAGGGCAGGAGACATAACAGATAAAAATATTGAACAAGCATGCCAAGATTTATTTTTTTAAATTTTTTTGTAATAACTATGCAATAACTTTTCGAAATATATTATTTGTTCCATAAATGAACTCTTCCATATATTTTATTTAATTAAACGTTACTGATAAAGAACAATATAAACTTTATCAAATTCGTTGCTTCAACGTATGATATAGTTTATATTTCAATGTTTAAATTATATCAAATTATAACGTATAATAATATGATTATTAAACGTATCACATATACAATTATCATTGGTGTATTATATCAATTGAATTAACGTAAGTTTTAAATCAAATATACACGTTTTAAATAGTAAATTATTAAACATAATTTCTATATATTTATTATAAGTACATCATAACAATTAAATTAACGTAAATTCTATGATAAATATATATGTTTCATACCATAACCTCATAAACATATTTTGTATACGTTTATATTTGGTACATAATTATGGTACATATCGACCTATATCAGGCGGACATTTTAACTTATTATAGCAGGCAATAGTAAACCTTAAATATACTTGTGGTATAAACAAAAATTATACGTATATTAAACAATTTTGTGTTGCTTGGGATGTTAGATGAACTACAAAAGGTATGTGCTGATGTAGGTCTAAAAATGAATATTTTAAAAACAAAATATATGACAAATTCAGTTCCCAGTAAGCAAATTTTCCTTGGTGATGAGGAAGTAACTCTGGCGGATAAGTACAATTAACTTGGTCATGAAATCCAAATCTCACGAGACAACCAAACGTGGAAAATGAAAAGAAGAGTTACACTATCTTGGGCAGCCTATGGAAAATTTGCGAAAGTCTTCAAAAGCGGCATACCACATTGTTTAAAGAGGAAGGTGTTTGATCAGTGTATGTTGGCAGTCGTGACCTATGGAGCTGAAACCTTAACACTAACCACAGCAAGTGCTACAAAAATATGGTAACACAGCGCAAGATGGAAAGGTCTATGCTCGGAGTGTCACTGCGGGATCATGTGAGAAATAAAGATTTACGAAGAAGAACCGGCGTCACAGATGTAGATTCCCAAATTAGCAAACTCAAGTGGAAGTAGGCTGGACATGTGGCACGAATGACGAACGGGAGATGGGCAAAAAGCCTGCTCAAGTGGAGACCGCGCTTGGATAAAAGAAGTGAAGGAAGACCCCCCTACACGCTGGACGGACGATCTAAAAAGATGTGCAGGCAACTGGATACAGAAAGCTCAAGACAGGAGAGAATGGGCAGAAATGGGGAGGCTTATGTCCAGCAGTGGACACAGAGAGCTGAATGATGATGATGACGTAGAAATAACGAAATTCGCCGACAGAACCAAAGAAGAATTCAAAGGATTTTTGAGACTTCACAAAAAATCTACTCTATCAAAGACCACTAAGTACATCAAAACAGGAGTTGCAGTACCTGACTCAGTAGATTAGAGACAACAAGTACAAGTGACTCCAATTAAGGACCAAGGAGATTGCGGATCTTGCTGGACATTCTCTATTGTAAGTACCTACCTAGATAATAAAATTTATTCGAGATTGTGTAGTTAACCTAATTTTTCTTCAAAAATAGCTTTCAAAATCCTCTAGTATCGATTCTTGAATGTCTAGAATAATTGATTTCGCCCTCTCTAGGGGAATCAATACTTTGTCGTGGTGAGAGGGCTCAGTAACCCTATATCCAGGGAGCGATGCGGGCGGTAGCGTAGGGCATAAAAGAAAGTGTAAATAAAACTATTCCAGGAAACAAAACACCAAACAAGAACAGTAAAATTTCAGACAACACTAAAGAAATGATTAGGGACAGAAATGAAAATAAGAGGTCTATGACGATCGAGCAGCTGAAAATAAAAAACAAACAAATCAGAAGACAAATGAGATAGGATATGTGGCCAGGTACAACGAAAGGCTACAAGTCCTAGAGTATTTAGGAAAAAACTATCGGAAGAAAAATCAGAAATAGAGTAACACTGAAAGAGAAAAATGGTAATAAAATTAAAACCCGAACGGACATCTTAGAGTTTGTAAGGAAATTCTATGAAGACTTGTATTCCGAAAAAGTTCCAGAAAGGCAACACGAAGTAACAGACAAGAGAGATAAACTGACTAGACACAACACTGAGGAACTACCACCTATACTTAAGTAAATATGAGATCAAATCCGACCCGACGACATAGTGATCGAATACAACAAAATGGGTGGCCGAAAACTTTTAGTGTAGGTACCTGGAGGGACACTTCAATCGCTCCCTTCACAATAGAGAAATACCAGACTCCTGGAAAAACGCAAATGTTAATATATTGTACAAAAAGGGCGATAAAGATGATATAAGGAACTACAGACCTTTTTTACTGCTGTCCACTGCTGTCTCATCTCTGCAAATTACTAACAAAAATATTAAACAACAGAATCGCTAAGAAACTAGATGCGTTCCAGCCTGTGGAGCAAGCAGGCTTCCGCGGAGGTTATAACACGGGGGATCACTTGCATACAATCAACATATATATCTTGCCTTCATTGACTTCGAAAAGGCCTTCGATACTGTTGAAAAATGGGCCTTTCTGAACGCTCTGAGGAGATGCCGTATAGACAACAACTACATACAACTTATCAAAGCCCTCTATGATAACGCCACCATGACAGTTCAGGTCTACGACGGAACCAATTCTATACCCGTAAACCGAGGGGTGAGACAAGGCGACACAATCTCCCGGAAAATATTTACTGCGGCTCTAGAGAGAACACCTTAATAATTTACGTTTTGCAGATGACATCGTACTCCTCGCATCGCAGACAAAATGAAAACCTCCAAACTATGGTCTTAGCCCTAAACAACGCTGCAAAAAGCCATGGTCTTCAGATGAATGCGAGTAAAACAAAAATAATGTCAAACTCAGGCGACGCTACGATGGTCGATTTGGGTGACAACAAGGTATTAAGGACGGTCGATGAATACATATATCTTGGACAGAAAATATCCTTCAATAAGAACGTGCAACTAGCAGAAATCAACAGAAGGATACAACTTGGATGGGTAGCGTATGCAAGGCTTAATAACGTATTTAATACCAGTTTTCCGTAACACCTCAAAACCCAGGTCTTCGACCAGTGTGTGCTGCCAACTATGACCTATGCTGCAGAAACGTGGACCCTGAACGGCAATTTAATCAATAAACTTGGAACAAAAAATATGGAACAAAATATGCTGGGAATTCGACTACGAGATAGGAAAACCATCGAGTGGATCCGCCAGAAAACAAAAGTAATCGCCATTGCTGAACATATAGCAAGATTAAAATGGAAATGGGCCGGACAGAGGACAATAGGTGTCTAATCTTGAGAAGTATTCAAAATTAGCCATAAGAGAAATTTATAGGATTTAGTTAAAAAACCATAAAGTGGACCAGTTTGATTATATTGACCTGCATTGACGCAACCATGTAATACAAACAATAATCCAATATTGTTATTAATTAACTAGCAAGTTTTACAATACCAACCTAATTGCAGCAATCTGCAAAATCATCATCATTCCAAATTACGTTTATTTTATTAATAATTTTTGTGTATAAATATCGGCTCATTTCAAATAATAAATTAATATCAAACCTTTACTGGTGTATTACTCACTTACCACAAAACCCTAAGCCTATACCCAGAGTGTGAGGCTGCACTCTACCTAAAGACGAAAACCCTTCACAGTCGTCACCTCTACAGGGCACTGTGAAAATACCGACACCAAGGTTCTCCCATATCAAAAGGGAAATTCTTTCATTGGTCCTTCGAGCAAAAGAAGAAGAAGATAAAGGTTGAAAACCAGACCTTCCCAACAGTCCCCCCCTCATTCCTACTCCTCAAATTACCCATACACTCGCTCCCTTCGGGGTTAACGTTTAGACACCGGTCTAAACAACCATCCAAAAATACCTTCTTTCCTTGCTGTAGCAAGTGCTTTGTCTGGCTACAGCATCCCGACTGATTAGGATTCTCTCAAGCCTGCGCGGTGCCCAAGCAAGCCCTTGGGTGGGAGTGGTTCTTTTCAGTCAATCCCTAGTATAGCAAGTGCTTTGTCTGGCTATACACTCATTCCTACACTCAATTACATACACTTTCGCGACCTTCGGGGTTAACGCTTAGATACCGGTCTAAGCATCCAAACCTCAAAGCCTCCACTGCCCTATACCTATAAGGTCCTTCCAAACCTCAAAACCTCCACTGTCCTATACCTATAAGGTCCTTCCAAACCTCAAAAAAACAAAAAAAACCAGAAAACCTTCGATCGCCACCGACGGATCACGTGCACCAGCCACCGCCGTCCATTCTCAACTTCAAAAGAACTTCAATAATATTACACTCCAACGTCATTTCCAAGTCACATCGAGCAGACAAACCATCATCAGTAGTGGATCAAGTCAACCAGTCGGTCAAGTGCATCAGTCACCGCCGTCCAACAACAAGTGAAAAAACACAACTTCACCCAAATTCAGAAAAATGCCTACCATAGGCGAAGAGATGGACCGTCTTGCGCTGGAACAACAACAACACGGGCGAGACCTACAACGTATTCTCACGAATATGAAAAAAGATGCCACAAGCCGAAAAACAATCCAATACTTCGAAGGAAAAATCAAATCAGTGGAATCATTATGGACCACAATCTATGAGAATGACAAGAAGATCAACGAATTGAGTTGCCCCACCCACAATTACCATACCACGAACTACATTGAACAACTCAAGGAGGTCTACACTGACACAGTGGATTACATAGAAGACGGTATAAAAAAGGCCGAAGCCCGAACAAAACAAAACGAGATGACATCAAAACTAACAGCACTGCTTAACCAGATGGAAGAATTCCTCAACGACACTATTGCAGAAATAGATGATCGCACCCCAACCAATCGCCGTCAGCAGCTCCAATACAAAATAATCGAGAAATGGAGACAGATTTCGGACCTGTACCTACAACTCGAAATTCAATCGGTCCATACACCTTACAAAATCGCATATAAAGCACTTGAGAAACAACACGAGCAGATACTCCTACAGCTACAGCCGAATACATCTACAACCAATCATCCAAACACTCCAGCATTGCCACAAGCCATGCCCACTGTCATTATCCAACAACCAAGGTCAAACAACATATCTCTGCCTCAAGTGAAGCTGCCAATGTTTGACGGATTATATGAAGAATGGGCCACCTTCAGGGACATTTTCACGAAAATTGTTCATGAGAATAATGACCTCACCGACATCGAAAAGATGAAATATCTGAAGACTCACGTACGAGGCACGTACGAGGTGAAGCCAGTAAAGTCATTCAACATCTACAGATAAACAGTGACAACTACAGTACAAGCTGGAACATTCTCGAGAGAAGATACTACAACGAGAGACTAATCATCAACAAGCTGATTGATAAGATATTGGAAGCACCATCAATCACTCACGAATCAGCATACAAGCTGAAGCAACTACATGACGCAATGATAGAATGTGTCGAAGCGCTCAACAACATGAAGGTAGACACCAAATCATGGGGACCATTAATCTCAAGACTAATCTGCCGCAAATGGGACTCCGAGACAAATCGATTATTCGAGCAATCGTTGCGAGAGCGAAACAAAATGCATCAGCTAGACGACGTACTCAAATTTCTGCAAACAAGATTTCAATCCCTTGAAGCTTGGGTACAAGGTAAAAAGAAGTCCAGCGAGCAAACCCACAGCACAACTGAAAACTGCGGATACTGCAACGAGTCTAACCACAGCATCTACAACTGTCAGAAGTTCCAAGCACTAACTCCAGCTGCAAGACTTAAAGTCATCAAGGAGAAGAAGATCTGCATAAATTGCCTGAGACACCCAGCGCACATAAGATGTAATTCAACCGTCGTCAGCAAGATGCATTCATCTGTGCACCGACTACGATCGCAAAACACTTCGTGCGCACTACGAAAAAAGACCTTGATATCTAGTATCATATGGAAACGTTTGAATACACCTAATGCTTGGATGTTCATTAGCGCAGACCAAGTCAAAGTAGCAATCATCTGCGATGGCATTCGTGAAGAAGTGACACTCAACAAAACAGGGATTGTGGTCATATCCCAGAACTGCATCATAAAAACCAACAAAAACATTTTAACTCCAAAAAGAGCTGAATCAGTGACTGTTCTGGCATCCATGACACAACCGATCAACCCAAACACAACAGATGCGTCGGTTTTCCAATTAGGACACGAAATTCTAGAAGAACCAGTTCTAGAAGCCTCAGCATCTTTGGATAGAATTGAAGAGGAAGAATCAGATATTCAACAGCAACTACAAGAAACGCATTGGGCTTCCATACACCACCTAGCAGTATTCGGCACTGTTACATCGAGTACACTTATCACCATCATAATCTTGGCACTCTTGGGATATCTCGGGTATCGAAAACATAAGACGAAACCAAGACGTCAAGAAGACCACAATATCAACGGAATACCCTTGGAACCGCTTCGAAGCTACAGCAGGAACCACGAAATTGACACCGATGCCAGCAGCTGACCAAGATTGCGGCGGCCAGAATGTCTAATCTTGAGAAGTATTCAAAATTAGCCATAAGAGAAATTTATAGGATTTAGTTAAAAAACCATAAAGTGGACCAGTTTGATTATATTGACCTGCATTGACGCAACCATGTAATACAAACAATAATCCAGTATTGTTATTAATTAACTAGCAAGTTTTAAAATACCAACCTAATTGCAGCAATCTGCAAAATCATCATCATTCCAAATTACGTTTATTTTATTAATAATTTTTGTGTATAAATATCGGCTCATTTCAAATAATAAATTAGTATCAAACCTTTACTGGTGTATTAGTCACTTACCACAAAACCCTAAGCCTATACCCAGAGTGTGAGGCTGCACTCTACCTAAAGACGAAAACCCTTCACAGTCGTCACCTCTACAGGGCACTGTGAAAATACCGACACCAAGGTTCTTCCATATCAAAAGGGAAATTCTTTCAATAGGTGAACAAGAAAAATTACCGAATCGTGACCAAGAACTAGCAAAAGGAACCCAGGAAGATCAAAGACCAGTTGGAAAGATGATATCCAGAAAGTGGCAGGAGTACAGTGGATGAGTAGAACAGGCGACAGAACCGGATGGAGACAACTTGGAGAGGCGTATGTCCAAATGTGGACCGAGACGCGCTGAGAATGATGATGATGATAATGAACTGTTTTTGCAGAAGTATACACTTACCTATTAATTTAATTTAATACAACTGAAGGTGTGTATTATCGTTAACATGGTAAAAATGGTCTCTTCTCTCTCTCTTCTCTGAACAACAATTGGTTAACTGCGCTACCGATACTAACTATGGTGTATTTATGACTGAAACTTTACCCTACGTCGAACAGTACGGTCTTCAATCTGAAGAAACTTACCCTTATACGTGGCTCAAGACACTGCCTGTAGTTATAACTCCTCCAAAGTCGTTACCAGAATTAACAACTACTTTCCGCTTCCAGCAGAAGATTGAAAGTGCTCTTTTAGAAGCTGTAGCTGAAGTCGGTCCAGTGTCCGTTGCTATAAATGCTGCTTACATAAGTTCCTACGCCTCTGGCGTCTTCGAAGAGGCTGAGTACTCACCCGAAGACCTCGACCACGGTGTGCTCGTTATAGGATATGGAACATAAAATGGAAAAGATTATTGGATTGTCAAGAATTCTTGGCGTGTTGATTGGATTGAAGAAGGTTACATTAAAAATGGCACGTGGAAAAAACATGCGTGGTATTGCTGAAGTATCTGTATAAAATTACATTCTACTTATCTGTTTTATTATCTTTTCAAGAGCGTTACAAGCAATAACCTTTTAGTTTAAAGAAAGCTCCGGTTTTTTTTTTCAGCTGAAATTAAATCGCGACCGGAATCGATCAATAAGTGCCCACTTACGACATGCGAGTTTGAAGATTATCCCTGTTATCATGTAACAATATATATGATTTTTTCCTCTCTTTTCTTTTAGAGCATTCAATGCTAATTTAGAATCAAATTTGTAAAATAAGAAGAGTTATAACAGACTTGTTAGGCTTTGTGATGATCAAAATTTTGACCAACTCTTTCGATTGTTGGCCAGAAACATCCACCAGTATCCTTATGGATGAGAAGTGGGAAATTGATAGTCAATTTTCATCAAATCGACTTTATTAGCATCCCTCCATTTTTTACTCAGATGTATCATCTATAATTGAAATACTAGAAATAATAAAATAGAAAGGATTATGTATGAGAAGAAATTCGATTTTCTAAAGGCTAGATTTTGAAAATAGGAAAAACTATCATAAATCACTCTAATTTCACATCTGGACTAAGGCTATAAATAAAGATTATAGGTACCTCTGATGCATCTGGGCATTGACGCTTTGATTTCGAGATATTCACTAGAAACTTTATCAGAAATTTGAAACAAAGTTTTTCTTTTGCCACCCCATAGTCTTATACTTTGGTATTCAAATTATGTCCAGAAGTCACTGGAGGATGTTGAAATGACATTCAGAACAACATGTCAAGCCAACTCAGGGATTTTTTTCGATCCCGCGCTGTTTTGTCCTTCATTCTATTATTTATATAGGATTATCCAAGTTCACCTTGATAAAATAAGATTTAAAAAAAGACCCTAAAGATGGAGATTGCGATAAAGTTTTCATGGCATTATAAAGTGTGGTTATTGCCATTATGTGTTAATTAGGCTCTCCAACCACGTGATTTTTCAATATGGCGATCGTGGAAAATTTGGCGCTTGTTTGTTTATCTTGAGTTTATATGGAATATTTTCAAGTTAATTACAATTTACTTTTTTATAATAT
This sequence comes from Ceutorhynchus assimilis, assembly GCA_917834065.1. Lineage (NCBI taxonomy): Eukaryota > Metazoa > Arthropoda > Insecta > Coleoptera > Curculionidae > Ceutorhynchus > Ceutorhynchus assimilis. The sequence goes on along the minus strand of OU892287.1, from coordinate 30,501,153 downwards.
ACCTTTTGAGATGCAGAGTGAATATTTAAAGACTTGAATGCAGGAAAATCGGGATCTGGACGAACAGTTAGTTTAAAAAAATGTCCAGATGACATTTTGATCCACAGTCCACATTAATGAGCAAATGAAAGCCTACAAAAGCTTAGATTCTTACGAATATTTCGAAAATGGCGTTATTTCAGATACAGGTGCAAAAAAAAAAAAATGAAAATTGAGAAAATTGGAGAAACGAAAAAAGTTTTAAAAAAAAGTAGTGAAAAATTTTCACGTTTTAATTGGAACATTTTAAAACAAAGGGCAATGAAAAAAGCCTAACATCATCCTTGTTACCTTGTTGAAACTACTTCCACAATCAACTTCAAGACCCGTTTGTGGCATTTTTAATTGGAAGAAACACTAATGAAATCAATAAAATAAAAAAATAAACAGAGTTCATTCACAAAACAACAACGAAATGCACTTTAAAAAGCTCTAAATTACATACTCTCATATCCGGGATAATGAACTTCCGCCACAACGCACTTTTTGACAGGTCGTTGGAATGCCTAATTATAATATCATTTGAATATCCTATACAGGACCTCCTGCAGGACTCAATCCTGTTGAGGTGATTTTGGTAACTTTTTGGCACATTTCAGGCATATCCCGGTCATAACTTGACGAATATTGTTTTCCAACGCGTCAATCGTTAGGCATCCATCCAACTAAACAACTACCTACCTATTTTGTTAAAATGTGTCCCTGACCTCTATCGAATGTCACGCATGGTGACGCGTATGTATTCTCAAGCACAAAATGGATAACCCTATACTTTTCTATATAGATGACAAACGATAATTCTTCGAGGATTTTTTCGCACATCAACGCAAATTCCTTATTCAAAGATAATTTTTTTTTGAAGGACTTCATATAATCTGAAGTAGAATTTATCGAGGCAAAATCTTAAGTGCCTTCATTGTTTGCATCTTATATAAATGTCGGTCCAGCACGTTTATAGCAATAGTCAGTGTTCTTCAATTGTAAGAATATAATAAACATGAAAGCTTTCTTCTTGGCTAGTTTGCTGGTAGTCGCCGCCAGTGCGTCCCTTTTGCAGGAGCATGCGGTGAAATTCCAAGCATTCAAGGTAAGACTTTGAAATTTTCCGATAATAAGATCTTTTTAAAAATAATTTTAAGATGGCCCATGGTAGAACCTACCTGAACCAAGTAGAAGAAGCCAAACGTTTCTCCATCTTCAGAGACAACCTCCGCTCAATTGAAGAACACAACGCCCTCTACGAACAAGGACTTGTCTCTTACAAACAAAGTAAGTCCTAATTCTATCTAAATTGAATTATTTAATTTAACCCTTCCTATGTAGAAATTACCAAATTCGCCGACAAAACCAAAGAAGAATTCAAAGCATTTTTGACACTTCACAAAAAACCTACTTTATCAAAGACCACTAAGTACGTCAAAACAGGAGTTGCAGTACCTGACTCAGTAGATTGGAGACAACAGGGACAAGTGACTCCAATTAAGGACCAAGGAAATTGCGGATCTTGCTGGGCATTCTCTATTGTAAGTAGATACCTACCTAGATGGTGAAATTTATTCAAGATTGTGTAGTTGACCCAATTTTTCTTCAAAAATACCTTTCATAATTCTCTATTTAGTATCGATTCTTGAATGTCTAGAGTAATTGATTTTGCAGAAGTATACAAGTACTTACTTATTAATTTTCTAAATGTTTCTTCAATTTAGACTGGTACAACTGAAGGTGCGTATTACCGTAAAAATGGAAAATTGGTCTCTCTCTCAGAACAACAATTGGTTGACTGCGCTACCGATGTTAACGATGGTTGTCAGGGTGGATTTATGACTGAAACTTTACCCTACGTCGAACAGTACGGTCTTCAATCTGAAGAAACTTACCCTTACGTGGCTCAAGATAATGCCTGCAGTTACAACGCCTCCAAAGTCGTTACCAAAATTTCCAGCTACGTTGTGCTCCCAGTAGAAGATGAAAATGCTCTTTTAGAAGCTGTAGCTACAGTCGGTCCAGTTTCCGTTGCTATAGATGCATATTACATAGATTCCTATGGTTCTGGCGTCTTCGAAGACGCCGACTGCTCACCCGATTTCCTCAACCACGGTGTGGTCATTGTAGGATATGGAACAGAAAATGGAAAAGATTATTGGCTTGTCAAGAATTCTTGGGGTACTGGTTGGGGTGAAGAAGGTTACATGAAAATGGCACGTGGAATAAACATGTGCGGTATTTCTGAAGAAACTGTTTATCCAGTTGTATAAACATAACGATATATACCTAATGGATTGAACAATTATAAAATTCCATTCTATTTATTTGTTTTATTATTTTTCCGAGGGCATTGCCAACAATAATCTGGCGTAGATAAATGTGGATTTTTTAGCTGAAATAAACCCCCGTTTGAGTATAATATTCAGGTTTGATTAATCCGAGTATTCGAACCTTATCCAAACCAGAGAATAGTTGAGGATGTTGATTATTTTTCAATAAACTATCACTCACTCTTCTTTGGTGGACGGCTCCGTTTAATAGCGCGTCGTTGCTTCTAAATAATTCGCTTTCGTTCTTTTGGATTATTGCGCGGTAGAATTTCATTGGCGAATTTTCTAGTTAACAGAAAGTGTTGCAATAATTTCCCCAAATTTAGAGATGATATATTTATAACAATATCTTCGATGTTTTTAAAAGTTCCTTCAGATTCCTCAGTATCTTGATTATCATCATGGGGGCACAAAAATTAATACTGCCAAACCAGAAAACGCTAAAAACGCGTCGTCGTCAGTAGAAGCCATGATGACTGAGACTGAAGAATTTTCAGATTCGACTGAACATTTGGAGAGGCATCAATCTATCCGGTGAACTGTTCAGTTCGAACTAACAGGCCTGCCGGACCGTGTGTAGCCGGCTTAAGGGGGACAGGATTCAAAATTGATGATGAATGGATTGGATCGTTACTTGGCGGGACTTCCAGATAAATATTCCCAATGATTATGGCCATCGAACATGGTGGAATCCAAATTAAAACTGATGCCATAAAGACTAAATTGCTAGAAATGGAAGTCGATGATAACACAGGTTACGCACTAATCGGCAGATTTGTTCCCAAAGGAAAGAAAAAGTTTAGCAAAAGTGGAAGGAATACGGCAAACGAGTCACTGTCGCAATCCGGCTCGAAGGACAGTTCAATCATTGCTCTAATTGTAAACAAAGAGGGCACTCACTACAAGAGCCAATGTACTCATTTGAATTCAAAAAATGGAAATTGAGGAAATTCTGTATTCAGTGTAATATTTTTGGGCGGACATATCTTCCAAAAAGATGAATGGTATTTGGATTCAGGGGCTAGTGTCCACCTAACAACAAACAAGGACTGGACAGTTGATTTAAAAAGTATTCAAAGCCTGAGTGAATTAGATTTGTAGAGCCGACAAATTGAAAATAGCCGTGGAGTATAGAGGAAATGTGAACATCAATACAGTTGCTGGTAAGAAAAATTTCGATATAGAAATAAGAAATGTTTCATAGGTGCCACAAGTTGCTGAAAATTTATTGTCAGTCAGCCAATTCATTAAGAATGGTAATAGAGTTATATTCAGTGGCGCAATTAGGGGGGGGGGGGGGGCTGGGGGGAGCTTAGCCCCCCCAAGCTCAAGATTAGCCCCCCCCCAAATCCGATGGTCACAAAGATAATGGTAATGACACAAATTAGCCATCCGCCCTCCCAAACCCGAGCGAGCAGATCTGGGTCGCTTTCCAGTGACGCACTTTAAGCACTCCTGAGCTGCTCTAGAGCGCCCTGGACTGTTTATAGGCGTTCCAGTGCATTAGAGTTTCACGCAACTGAACTTTCGTTTTTCCTCTCCCTTTTCAAGCACCTGCTATTTTATGGAGGCATCAAAAACACGAAGCTTAAAGTAGAGTGCGTTCCAGTGACACAACAGTTTTTAACCCTTTCGTCTGCTGGTCCGTGTCTGTTTGTGAACTTAGGAGGAATTTAATTTAACAGAACTTGTTCAGCTTTTAAATTGTTTTTAGTACCGATTTGATTAGTTTAAGAAGTTTTAAACTCAATATATTTTTACTTACATATTATGTATGTATGTACACGGTATTTGATTATATTTGGCACCATACCTACAGCCTTTACTATTTAAGATAGAAAAAAATTGTAAACACAAAACTTGACAGTTTTTTTCTATATTTTCTTTTAACGTTATCAGAAAAAACAAAATCGCATCGGAATATGGAGAAACGTAGACAACTTCGACTTTTTTAAATGGAACACCCTGTATATTTTGCGATAAAATTGAAGACCTTTTCTTCCTGATTACAAATATATATATGTTGATCATATTTGCATGAGCCATTTTTGACATATCTCAGCTCAAATTCTAACTGAATTGCAAAGAAATTTTATAAAGATAGAGATCCTTATGGAACTTCTCTGCAAATTCTCTATAATTCAACCTGAGATATGTCAAAAATTGCTCAAGCAAATGTTATCAATATATATATATTTGGAATCAGAAAGAATAGATCTTTAATTTTATCGCATAATATACAGGGTGGTCCATTAAAAAAGTCAAAGTTGCCTACGTTTCTCCATTTTCCGATGCGATTTTGTTTTTTCTGATACTGTCAAATTTTGTATTTAATTTTTTTTTCTATCTTAAATAGTAAAGGCTGTAGGTATGGTGCCAAATATAATCAAATACCCTGTACAAAAATACTACTAGGCTGCATATATAAAACAGATTATGTAAGCAATACAGAACTGGTCAACACAATTAAAGCTGCTTTTTCCCAACAAAATAAAACAATTATTTTTGGTGACTTCAACTATCGAGAAATAGTCCAAACAGTCAAGCATGATATTTCAGCTTCAAAGAAACAAATGCTTACCAAATAGTGAACTTTCACACTAGAATAAGGAGACCAGCAATCGCTTTTAGACCTGATGTTGGTAAGTGAAAAGAACTTATTCAACATTAAAAGTAACTCTCCAATTGGAGGCAGTGATCATGTAGTTATCACTGGCACATCCTAAATAAAGGCAAAAGGGAAGGAGACTTTTAAAAGACAAACAAGAAACATCTGGAAAGCAGACTCTCTGTGGAAATGGAACTCTCTGAGTGAGGAGATCGTGAGTGCCCCAAGCATCAACAGCTTCAAAAATCGTCTGGACTCAGCAATGGTGTTTTTGTGCATTATGTGCCATAAAAAAACTGGAACGTATATGATGTGACCAACTGGAAAATATGTTCCGTTCCACCTGAAATTAACATTGACATATTCTCGATTATCCTAGAGCAAATATAGTCAGGAATTATATCCGTAGAACCTCCAAAAGTGCTGACAGGTGAAGATACACAAAGTTAGCCCTGAAAAAACCAATTGAAGATGTCCAAAACGCTAAGAGAACAATATACGATGCTGCCGTTTTCTATGACATCCCAAGATAAGACTCTTTGTATTTGGATCAAGAGGGAAAGTTATATTGTCGGTAGCAGGATAAGGTGGTGGAGGAATATATGAATGGATTAGAAGAAGAACTGTCAACTGTGCTGAACACCACGCAGAAATTGTTTTGTTGTAGACACGGTTTAGAGTTTTATTAATTTTTCTGTATATTTTATTATTGAAACACTTACTTTTTATTAGAATATTTTATTATTAACTTTGTTCTCATGACAAATCGTGAGAGTAACTAGCTGCCATTCTCTAAAAACTACCATCTATCTGATGACAAATATGACCTGTATGTTATTCCAAAATACCAAGTAAAATATAAATTATGTGATGTGAGGTTATGGCATCGTCAACAGGTGAAAATTTCGAAGTAAAAGAAAAGTTTTGCAAACATTGTAAAAAAAAAGTTAGTTCGCCGTTAAACTGTGAAATTTGTGAAACATCCTACCACCCAAGTTGTGCAACCCAGGCAAAAGTGGTGCATAGGGGTGGAAAAGTAATTTGTTGCAAATCACAACAAAGAAGTGAGGTTAGAAAAGGAAAACTCGAGGAAAATCTTTGTAATATGGATGAAGAAAAATTAAAAAAGATTGTTAGAGGCCTTCTCGTGGAGTTCCTAAATCCTTTCGAAAAAAAACTGGAAGGAATGGAAGAATCTGTCCAATATATGTCGAATAAGTTCGAAGAACACAAAACTGCCACAGACAATTTCATGACAGAACTAAAAGCTCTGAGACAGGAAAATAATGATCTAAAGGAGCGAATAAGGCTACTGGAGACCAGGGCTAACAACAAAGACCAGAAAGAAAAGCAAAACAACATCATTGTCGCCAGAATACCAAAACAAAAAGAAAGTGATATAAAAAAAGTGATTCAGAAAGTAGTGTCAACTATGAAGATAAAAATTGAGAGTGAGGACATCCTGGCAGGCTATAGAATCAAGGAAACCGATGATGCACCAATATTGGTGAAGCTGAAGAATACAGAGTTGAAAGTGCAAATATTCAAGAGAGTGAGAGAACTGAAGGGATTGAAAGTGAAAGAATGTGGCTTGGACGGAATGGACAAAAATATTTACTTCAATGAGGACCTAACATATCAAAATCAAATGCTGTTTAAAAAAGCAAGAGAGCACAAGCGAAATCATCAGCTCACTGCAGCCTATTGCAGAAATGGGAAAATATATATTAAAAAAACTCCGAATGAGCCATCCATTCTGATAAGATGTGAGCAAGATCTCAAACAACAAAATTTGTAAAATAAGTAAGCCAAAAGTTGCATATAAATAATAATCTGTTAAAATGGATTTATTAACGAAACTCAATATTTTATATATTAACATCAGAAGCTTACGAAATAAAATCAATGATCTCATAGAAATAGTCAATAGTAGTCCAAAGGAAATACACATTGTAACCATAACTGAGACATGGGTATATCCCAACGAAACAAACTATTTTAATATACCAGGATATGATGCAACCCATGACTGTAGAGACAAGAGAGGGGGAGGATGCTGTATATTTGTAAAAAATGGAATAAAATTTAGCCCTAAAGATGTTAAATTGCTGTAATATTGTGACTATTCATATAAATAAGACTAACACCATTATAAACTGTATATACAGAGCACCAAAGAGCAATGGTACAATATTTCTTAATGAGCTGAGCACTATAATTGAGAAACAAAAAAGCCAATCAGTAATTATTGGGGATATGAATCTCAACCTTCTCGAAAATACAACTACAGTGAAAGAATATAAAAACCTCATGGAAATGAATGATTATGAAGTCCAAAACACTTTAAATATTGAAAATGCAACAAGACGTACTAAAACCTCAGCTTCAATATTAGATCATGTATATACAAATAAAAATCTAAGGTGCAATATTAAATTAAAGGATCACATAATATCAGATCACAAGATTATGTACATAGAGCTTGAAAAATATGTGACACAATATACAAATGAAAGGATAACTAGACAAAAACTTGACTCCCAAAAATGGATTAACATGATAGAGACAAAATTACAACAAGAAGACATACATAGTTTTCAAAGACTGACGGAAATGATGAATAATACAAAGAAAGAATGCACAAGAGAATATAGCTTGAAAATAAAACAAAATAATTATTGGATAACACCAGAGTTTATAAGGATAATAAAAGAAAGTGATAAACTTTATACAAGATGGAAACGAATAGATAACGATGAGACAAAAGAAGCTTTCAAAGGAAAGAAAAACGAAGTGAATAACCTAAGAAAAAAACTAAAGAAATCATATATTGAAAAACGGCTAAATGAAGCTGGAAATGATTCAAAAAAGGCATGGCAGGTCTTAAATGAATTATGTGGAAGAAGGAAACAAAAAACAAACAAGGTCGAACAAATTAAAAGTAGAGAAGGAGTAACTATAGAGAATGAAGCTATTATTGCCAAAGAGTTCAATGACTATTTCTCAGAAATTGGAATAAACTTGAGGGAAAAAATTACTGACAGAAATGTATATATGTTCAAAGAAGAAAATGTTGCTGAGGAAATCAAAATGGACCAAACAAACATTATAGAAGTAAAAAATATAGTGCAGGAACTCAAGGAAAACCGCTCACCTGGAGAAGACAAAATCACAAAAAAAGATGTAATACTGCTGATGGACATCATAGGAGAAAAAATAGTTACTCTGACAAATGACATATTGGCCAACGGTACATTTCCAGAAGAACTGAAGGTTGCGAAGATTACACCAGTATATAAAAAAGGTTCGCATACAGATCTTGGTGATTATAGACCAATCTCTGTATTAAACACTTTCTCAAAAATAGTAGAAAAAATCGTTAAAAAAAGACTTGTGAAACATATCGAAAACACATTCAAATTTGATGATTATCAATATGGTTTTCAACAGAAAAGCAACACCCTAGGCGCAACAGCTGACCTTATCGAATATGTAACAGAACAGCTTGTCCTCAAGAATCATATAATAATAATATTTATAGATCTGCAGAAGGCGTTTGATACAGTCGACATAGACTTGCTCTTGGAAAAAATTGAAAAAATGGGAATCAGAGGAACAGCATATAAATTACTAGAGACTTATTCCAAAAACAGAACACATTATACAGTAATAAACAAAAGCCAAAGTGATAAAACAAAACTCAATGTTGGTGTCGCGCAAGGATCGGTATTGGGTCCTACTCAGTATCTCTTGTATGTCCACAGCCTGAAATATTTGGAGCTTAAATCAAGATACTTTATGTTCGCTGATGACACCGTGCTTATACTATCACATAGTGACCCAAAAACTCTTGAGAAAAGTGCAAATGAGGACTTAGACCTGTATTATAAATGGTTATGCAAAAATAAACTTTCTATAAATGAAACCAAAACAGTATATATGAATATACAACAGAAAAATAGAACCAAAAGTGATCTTCAATTGTTCCTTAACCAAACCAAATTGAGGGAGGTGACTGAATATAAATATCTGGGTCTAACATTAACAAGTGCCTTAAATTGGGACCTACACATAGAAGGCGTGATTAGCAAGATAGTTCCCATGGTTAGTGCAATAAGGAGAAGTACTGAATATTTGAGCCAAAAATCGAGACTTCTATTATATAATAGTTTTATCTTACCCCACATAAAATATTTAATTCCATGCTGGGGAAATTCTGCTAATTGTCATATAGAGAAATTGCAAAGAGCTCAGAATAAGGCAGTAAAGACAATTTTTCAAATAGACTTCTATACGTCGACAAAGGAAGTATATAAACAAACAAAACTCTGGGACATTAAAAAAATAAAAGAATTTGAACAAACAAAATTCATTTACAGTATAAAAAATAAAGTCATAAAAATCAATTCAAATATACAACAAGTTAAAAACTACCATAGCTATGATGTACGCAATGCCGATCGATTAAGAAACCCCATGGTTAGGACTGTGAAAACTCAGAATTCTCCACTCTACAGAGGAATCCAAACATATAACCACATACCACAAAATCTATTGGAAGTGAATAATATGAAAGAACTTTGCTATAACCTTAAAAGACATTTTTCACAATCAGACTAAATTATTTAAAACAGTACAAATTAATATGTGAATATGTAGTTATAGGAATATTGTGAAAATTATTATTTGTAAATAATTGAAAAATAGGCTCAAATACCAGTGTATTTACACTGATTCTGAGTCATAAATAAATAAATAAATAAAAAAAAAAAAAAAAAAAAATTAATAAATAAGTACACATAACAAAACTAAAAACTAATATTGTTGGGTAACAAACAACTTAAAAACTAATCATAGAACAGAAATGGAGAAATGGATTACTTGTATGTATGTATGTATGTATGTGTTGGAGGTGTCAGTTGCACTGCGACCAAGGTTGATCTATTGTACCCCTCCTTCTGCTGCTAAGTTCGGGTTTCCTGCTTAAAGCAGCCCCTCTAGTCCTAGGTCTTTTAGGAATTTTAGGATGTCTAGCGGTTCCAGGGCTGGAATGTCTTCCAGCTGTATAAGGGGACTTCCCAAGTTTTTCATTCTTGAGCGGCTTATGGCATCGCAGTTCAGTAGAAGATGGTGAGGTGTTTCTTCACCGTCTTCACAGAATCTGCAAGTGTTACCTTCTTCCAACCCCAGATTATGTAAGTGCTTATTCAGTCTGCAATGTCCCGAGAGAAACCCGGTTAGAGTTTTGAGACTTTTCTTGCTAACGTTGACCAGCAGATCTTTTTTGGTTGTAGCTACCCTGTAGATCTTTGACCTGTCGTAGTCCTGGTTGGTCTAGCCATTGTTTTTTCATAAGCCGGTTCTCTTCCTTTTTGAGGATTTCTTACAGGTGCGCAGTGCTGGGCAAAATACTTTTAAAAAGTATTTAAATACTAAATACCTAATAAAGACTGGAAGTATTTAAATACTAAATACTATTTGACTTGAAAAGAAATAAATACTAAATACAAAAAGTATTTAAATACTTATTTAAGTATTTAAATACTTTTTAAGTATTTAAGTACTTTAAAAAGTATTTAAATACTTTAAAAAGTATTTAAATACTTTAAAAGGTATTTAAATACTTTTATTAGGCAAATGCCTTATCCAAAAACTTCAAATAGTACATTTCGTCACTAGTGCGAATAGACGGGCAGACGGCCTTTTTCAAATGAGGGCAATGATTTTGGAACGAGTCGTAGTTCGTAGCAGAAGGAGCCATCGGCGGAGGCGAGTTTAAAAAAGAAAGGCGTCCATTCGCACGAGTGACGAATGATATTTTTCATAACGAAGTGTTGAAGGGCATAGATTCATTCCCACCATTAAACACAAGGTAATTGCCAAGGTCTAGCGAAAACAATAAATTCCTATACTAATCAAACTAGAAATATTCAACCAAGATTAACTCTGTCACAACAGTGTTATTATACCGATAAAGTACGATTGATGTGACTCCTGGAGGCCCTTTTTTGCACTGTCCAAATCAAATCAAATCAAATCATGACTTCGTTATGAAAAATATCGGTCGTCACTCGTGCGAATAGACTAGTCGCTATTCGCACTAGTAACGAAATGTTCTATAAATGCTGATAGCTGAAATACTCTGGCAAAAGTGGAAAACTGGCAGTGGCAAATACATCAAAAATTTCCGAATTTCGAACATGGCTAATTTTACCCGTTCTAATAAGTAATTAACTTACTTGCTTTTTACTTACCATTCCTTGCCAAACAATAAATACGACCGACCGACGTGAAAACAGAGTCGGCAAATATTGAAAATAATCAAATCGAAGAAAAAATTATTTATTTGATTAATATAAATACAACAAAAATAAACATTATCTTCTTGAAAAATAAATAAAATAACAGTTCAAAGAAACAAATCAACTGATCAAAAGAAGAGTATAAAAAGAACAAACAGTAGTAAGCACAGATAAAGCCTAAAGGTGCTTTCAGACGAGCGCCATTTTGCGAAATTTCGCGGTGATCTATCATTTTGAACTGTCAAAAATAATCGCAGCGACTAAACTCAACTTTCAATATTCTATCGCAAGTCGCCACAAAAGAAGAAAAAGTATTTAAATACTTTCAAAAGTATTTAAATAATTTTGATAGGAGTTAAATACTTGAAAGTATTTAACTACTTTTGAAAGTATTTAAAATACTTCAAAGTATTTAAATACCAAATATTTCAAAAAGTATTTGGATTCATAAATACAAATACCAGTTTTTCAAAAGTATTTAAATACTAGGTATTTAAATACTTTGAAGTATTTAAATACTAAAAAGTATTTAGAATTGCAAATACTGCCCAGCTCTGCAGGTGCGCATTTCCGGCGCCGCAGAATGGTTCTGGCCGAGTGAAGGGAGTGGCCCGTCCCGTTTTTGTAAGTTCATCTGCGCATTCATTGCCCTCGACTCCTATATGTCCAGGAACCCTGAGTAGGGTTACTTTGTTTTCCTTCCCCAGCTCATTGAGTTTCTGTAGACATTCCCATACTATCTTAGAATTGATTACCGGCGAGCTCAATGCTTTGATAGTTGCTTGGCTGTCAGACATTATTACAATTTCTCGTTTTCGGTACCTTCTGTTCAGGTTGAACTGCACGCATTTTCCGATTGCATGAAGTTCGGCTTGGAATATGCTTGGTGATTTGCCCATTGGCTCCGAGTATCTGGTTCGTGGCCCGAATACTCCGGCTCCTGTCCCCTCAACAGTTTTGGAGCCGTCTGTGTACCATTTGATGGTGTTTGCTTTAAGGGACTGGATACATTCTATGTTTCATCTGTTCTTTGTACTTAGTTCGATGGAAAAGTTTTTCTCGAAACTGAATTTATCAACAATCGCGTCTTTTGGTAAGTCCATGAGGTGTGCACAGTTTGGGAGAGGGAGAAAGCTCTGCCAAAGTGCGTTTTCCCTTGTAGACATCTTCGCCAGTCTTAGACATGATTCACTGGCAACCCGCTTTACTATTGTGTGAAGTGGTGTTAGGTCTAGGAAGACTTCCATTGCCGCGGTTGGGCATGTTCTCATTGCTCCTGTTATGCATAGACATGCGAGTCTTTGTACCTTTCCTAGGGTTTTCTTAGCCGTTACTAGCTGGTTTCGGCTGTACCAGGCTACCGCTCCGTAGGTGATCATAGGTCTCACTATCATGGTATTCATCTATCGTAGGATCGATGGGTTACAACCCCACGTTTTGCCCGCAATATTTTTACATACCATGAGTGCCGAAATTGCTTTGTTCTCTATGTGTTAGTTCCAAAGGAGTTTAGAGTCTAGAGTTATTCCTAGGAATTTAACTTCTTGTTTCCAGTGAAGCCTGCTTCTATCGAGGCGAATGTTCCTCAGGTATGGGAGTTTCGTCCTTTTTGTAAATGTTACCAGTGTGGTTTTTGATGAGTTAAGATTCAGTCCCACAGTCTGACACCATTCCTTCGTGGTTCGAAGTGCTTTTTCTATAAGGTCACAGAGTATTCCTTCGTGTTTGCCTCTGGCTATGATGACAATATCATCGGCGTAACCAAGGCAGTTGAAGCCCTGGTCTGTCAGTGTATTTAGTAGATCATCGACTACTAAATTCTACATCAAGGGTGAGAGTACCCCTCTTGGTGGCTAACGTTTCACACATCCAGGTGGATGTGGTTTTGTCCACTCCTTTTCTGACAAGCGCATTCTTTATTGAATCATGAGAGGTGTTATCGAAAGCCCCCTCTATGGCGCAGATGGCTACTTCTTTATTCAGCAGTGTGTTTTGGATGCTGTCAGTGAGTTTCTGTTGATCTGCCCGCTCTGTAAGTATGTTACCTAGGATGTAGTGGCGTCTTTTCTAGAACATTTGTTCTGATATAGTTATTTACAACTTTCTCAACTGTCTTCAGTAAGAACGACGTGAGACATATAGGTCTGAACGACTTCGGTAGAGTGGCATCCTTTCTCCCTGCCTATGGGATGAAAGTTACTTTAGCTCTTCTCCATTGACTGGATATGTATCCGGTCGCTAGGCTGTATCTAATGAGTTTGATTAGTCCCTACGGGTCCCTCGTGATACCCTGAACTCCATACACAAAATTATTCTCAGATTTGAAGCCGAAATCTATGAAAAAAGGCACTCAGAAAAATTGAAAAATTGATAAATCATCCCAAATTGCTTAACACGATTTTATCTCAGGAACTATAAGTGCAAATGAGCTGAAATATTCAGGGATTGTAGTCCTTTGAAAAAGATAAAATTCAGTGAAAGTTTCAGCGTTCTATCTATAATAGAAAAAAAGTTATGAACTTTCACAGTATTCCAAAATCTAAATCATAAGGCAGGTAACTTCTTACTAAAACGATGAAATTTCAAATTTTTTTTTGTCGAGATTTTGTATCCAAATGGTCAATCAATATACCCCAAACTCCATACACTAAATTATTCTCAGATTTGAAGCCGAAATCTATGAAGAAAGGCACTCAGAGGAATTGGAAAATTGATAAATCACCCCAAATTGCGAGCCAAATTGCTTAACACGATTTTATCTCAGGAACTATAAGTGCAAATGAGCTGAAATTTTCAGGGATTGTAGTCCTTTGAAAAAGATAAAATTCAGTGGAAGTTTCAGCTTTCTATCTATAATAGAAAAAAAGTTATGACCTTTCACAGTATTCCAAAATCTAAATCATAAGGCAGGTAACTTCTTACTAAAACGATGAAATTTCAAATTTTTTTTTGTCGAGATTTTGTATCCTAATGGTCAATCAACATACCCCAAACTCCATACACTAAATTATTCTCAGATTTGAAGCCGAAATCTATGAAAAAAGGCACGCAGAAAAATTGGAAAATTGATAAATCACCCCAAATTGCGAGCCAAATTGCTTAACACGATTTTATCTCAGGAACTATAAGTGCAAATTAGCTGAAATATTCAGGGATTGTAGTCCTTTGAAAAAGATAAAATGCAGTGAAAGTTTCAGCTTTGTATCTATAATAGAAAAAAAGTTATGAACTTTCAAAATATTCCAAAATCTAAATCATAAGGCAGGTACCTTCTTACTAAAACGATGAAATTTCAAATTTTTTTTTGTCGAGATTTTGTATCCTAATGGTCAATCAACATACCCCAAACTCCAAACACTAAATTATTCTCAGATTTGAAGCCGAAATCTATGAAAAAAGGCACTCAGAGAAATTGAAAAATTGATAAATCACCCCAAATAGCTTAACACGATTTTATCTCAGGAACTATAAATGCAAATGAGCTGAAATTTTCAGGGATTGTAGTCCTTTGAAAAAGATAAAATTCAGTGAAAGTTTCAGCTTTCTATCTATAATAGAAAAAAAGTTATGACCTTTCAAAGTATTCCAAAATCTAAATCATAAGGCTTACTAAACTTACTAAAACGATGAAATTTCAAATTTTTTTTTGTCGAGATTTTGTATCCTAATGGTCAATCAACATACCTCAAACTCTATACACTAAATCAATTTTTTTTTGTCGAGATTTTGTATCCTAATGGTCAATCAACATACCCCAAACTCCATACACTAAATTATTCTCAGATTTGAAGCCGAAATCTATGAAAAAAGGCACTCAGAAAAATTGAAAAATTGATAAATCACCCCAAATTGCTTAACACGACTTTATCTCAGGAACTATAAGTGCAAATGAGCTGAAATTTTCAGGGATTGTAGTCCTTTGAAAAAAAATAAAATTCAAAAGCAAATTTGCAGTCAATCTGAAGCTCAGAAATGAAATTATGAGTTTTTTTCCACTAAATATCAGAAAAAGTTGGAAAATTTACATTCAATCACCTTTGAAAAATCCTGAAAAATACTTCGGAGTATCAGATCGATTACAAACTTTGAGTGAGGATTCATGAATCAATATGTTTTGATCAAACAAGGCAAATTTGAAGTCAATCTGAAGCTTAGAAATCAAATTAGGAGGTTTTTTTCGGAGTACCACATCGATTTCAAACGTTCAGGATTCATAAACCAAGATGTTTTGATCAAACAAGGCAAATTTGAAGTCAATCTGAAGCTCAGAATTAAAATTATGAGGTTTTTTCCAACATAATACCAGGGAAAGTTGGTAAATTCACATTGAATCACCTTTGAAAAATCCTGAAAAATGCTTCGGAGTATCAGATCGATTTCAAACTTCCAGGATTCATTAACCAGGATGTTTTCATCAAACAAGGCAAATTTGAAGTTAATCTGAGGTTCAGAAATAAAATTATGAGGTTTTTTCCAACCCAATACCAGAAAAAGTTGGAAAATTTACATTCAATCACCTTTGAAAAATCCTGAAAAATACTTTAGAGTATCAGATCAATTTCAAACTTTCAGGATTCATTAATCTGGATGTTTCCATCAAACAAAGCAAATTTGAAGTCAATCTGAAGCTTAGAAATAAAATTATAATGTTTTTTCTAACCTAATACCAGAAAAAGTTGGAAAATTCACATTCAATAACCTTTGAAAAATCCTGAAAAATACTTCGGAGTATCAGATGGATTTCAAACTTTCAGGATTCATTAATCCGGATGTTTTCATCAAGCAAGGCAAATTTGAAGTCAATCTGAAGTCTAGAAGTAACATTATGAGGTTTTTTCCAACCCAATACCAGAAAAAGTTGGAAAATTTACATTAAATCACCTTTGAAAAATCCTGAAAAATACTTCTAAGTATCAGATCGATTTCAA
>OU892287.1:30267485-30484712 GCA_917834065.1 Ceutorhynchus assimilis | reverse complement strand
CTCGTTTTTATAAATATTTCAAGTTTGATTTATATCTTTTGAAAAAAGGGCTTCTTCTATGTAAACCCTCGTCATAGGTGGTGTTTTTCAAACAATCTAGGAGTCCTGATTTTGTTGTAACTTGTTGGTAATCTGGTATGCCTATGGAATAAAAAGATTAGGTTTTCTAAGATTCACTTCAGTTTTGGCCTACTTGGACGACGTTCTTCTGCCTTCCGTGGACATTGAAAATGGTCTGAAACTCATAGAAAAAGTACTAAACCTATTTAGTGAGGCAGGCTAAGGTTGGACAAATGTAGATTTTTGCAAAGGAGAATTGAATACTTGGGACATGAAATCAACAAAGTTAGGATTCGACCTGGTGCATACCTGATCAACGCAGTTTTCAAAGTCCCTACACCAAAGAATGTTTATGACGTGAGAAGATTTCTCGGTTTGGCTAGCTATTTTAGGAAGTTTATCAAGAATTTCGCCATTATTGCCAAGCCATTGATAACTTCAATAAAGAAAGACAAAGCTTTCACTTAAGGTGAAAACGAAGATAACATTTTCCAAAAATTCAAAGTGAAATTGGTAACACGTCCAGTGTTAGCAATATACGAACACAACGCCGAAACTGAAGTGCACACGGATGCCAGTAAATGAGGCATTGGTGGAATTTTGCTGCAGAAACAAGCAGGTAGATCCTTGGACCTGGTACAATACTTCAGTCGAACCACAACTGAAGCAGAGCAAAAATACCACTCCTATGAATTAGTTCAAAATATATCTTATTGGAAAATCTTTAAAGGTTGTGACAGACTGTAGTGCTCTTCGCACTACCTTGACTGATGGAGTAGACCCAGGAGTTTAACTTTGGTATCCAGTATAGACCAGGATGCAAAATTAACCATGTAAATGCTTTGAGTCGAAGCCCGTTGGAGAGTAGAGACGGACGAAATCCAAATGCTTTCCGCCAATGTTGATGAGGATGACTGGGTATTGGCTGTGCAGCTGGAGGATGAAAAGTGTCGTCAAATACACGCTATTCTAAGTCGTACACCGCAAAGTTCAGATGAAAGAGAGATCCACAAGAATTTTGCACTAAAAAATAATTGTGTTTATCGCAAAACAGGCCAAGAGATGGGTAGTACCCAAAAACTCCAGGAGGCGGATTTTGATGTACTATCATGATGGTGCAGGACATTTGGCAGTTGAGAAGACTTTTGAGGCCCTTAGAAGCCGTTATTGGTTTGCAAGTATGCGCAGACATGTGAAGAACTACATATTAGCGTGTTTGGGATGCCTATATAATAAAAAAACCGTCTGGAAGAACACCTGACAGAATACATAGCATTGAAAAGAAGAGTAAGCGTATGGACACAGTACATATTGACCACTTGGGGATCTTTGTCAAGAGCGTCAAGACGCGTTTACCAAATTCAGCATGATCAAACCAGTCGTAAGCACGAAAACTTCTATGGTGATACGAAACATGTTTGGGATGCTCAGACGCATAATCTGTGATTGTGGAACTGCCTTTACTAGTAAGGATTTTACAAAATTTTGCGACGAATTGGGCATCAAGAGAGCTTTATGTGCCACAGCGACTCCTCGAGCAAATGGTCAAGTGGAAAGAATGAATAAGGTCTGCTGCTCTACATGCCTCGACGGAAAATGAAGAAAGCTGGGATGAAAATGTCGATCGAGTACAGTGGGGTATTAATACTATTGTTAACTCAACAACTGGGCAAACTACGAAGTGCTACTAGGCTTTCGACCTAGAGGAATAAATGACTCTTTTCTTGTTCATGAGGTATGTGAAAACGAGCCTCAGGACATGGAGGAGAAGCGGGCTAATGTAGCCCACAACATAGAAAAGCAACAGAGGGTACAAAAATTATACTATGATGCCAGACATGCATGGCCTAAGAAGTAACAAGTTGGACAAAAAGTTGTTGTCCTCCGAGCAAAGTGCTCGATTGAAGGAAGAAGTAGGAAGCTCGAACCAAATGATGATGGGCCTTTTGTGATCACACAAGTTTAAGATAACGCTCGTTATATTATTAGAGATATGCCTGGTTCGAAAACGTTAGGAAAACCCTACAAGGGCATATGTCCATCGAAAAAACATGAAACCGTTTGAGCCGGTAGTTAGTTCTAACCCATCAGAAAACTCTGAGAGTGATCTATCAGAAAAGATTGATGATCAGCTAGAGAACGCTGATGGAATGTCAGAAGGATAATAAATTAATAATATACGTCAGAAGAGTCTGACATTCCATTAGAAGCTCTAATGATGGAGATAATAATCATTGGATAATAAGAGGCTCTATTAGCTAAATGTTAATATTTAAAAGTGTTTTTTTTTTGTTTGTTACAGATCGGAAGCAAAATTCTTTATTCCCGAGGACGTGAAGGGTCAGGTTAGGCCGACTGTAAAGGAAATTTTTCAACTCAACCCCAAACCAAGGCATTCGATTAGTCACGTACCTGATAATACAAAAAGGCATCGGGCGACACGTCATTATTACCAAAGTCTTTATTACCTTTTTTTTGTAAACCCAGCAAAAATATCAGATATAACTTTCGGGATGAGTCAGTCTAACCGATATTATGATTGTATGCGGTGGATTTAATGTACTTTCGATATTTTCTTTTGTTCGTTCAAAATAGATTTTTTCTATTTTGGTTTCATATCGAAGTCTTTTCGACACTAAAAGTAGTTTCGAAAAGAAGCTCTTTGTGACACTCCTTTTTTACTTGTCAGAAGTTGGTGACACTGGCTGACTGATGGCCATCGAACTGTCATTTACGATTTTATTATTGGTAAAAATAAAAATAAAAAAGAAGATTTCTATATTTGGCGTGTAGTTTTACCAACCTAAACATGATATCAGAAAATATGAGAATAAAATTTCCAAGAATTTTTTTTTTTTTTTAATTAAACAATACCAAAATAGAAAAAATAGTATAAAATATTCGTTTCATAAGACATTTTATCGCACTCGCCCTTTAGAAAACTCGCCTCCGGCTCGATTTCTAATATAGGGCTCGTGCGATAAAATCACGTCTTATGAAACTTGTATTTTAATGTACTATTCCATATAGACAATTGAAAGCAATTGTATTATTTAAGACTGAGTTTACGAGTTCTTTACAATAGATTTGGGCCTAAACGAGCCGTCAAAGATAATAATAGGTTTCCGAAATGGTATAGTGCTGCACCAAAAAAACTTCTTAGTTCCAGTAACTAGTACCTACTATACAAAAAATACAAATACTCCAGGAATCCTTACGATAAGGAATACCAATAAAAAACCAATAAATACAGGAAATCGCAACAATATGTAATTCGAGAAGGAAAAACTAATGAAAATTAATTAATTTTCATGCACAGAATACAAAATTGGGTTTTCCTTATCTATGTACATACATATAAATGTGCACACAGCCTTGACTCACCAATATGTATTTCAGCAGGAATATAATTATTATTTCTCTCGTAGGTGAACACAGCTTTAATTGATATCAGTGTTATAGCTTCGGCAGATCATGCCTCATCATTATGAACACGATAATTAACTTTAACTTCAAATAACGACCAAACTATAACCGGGCCATATTTGATGACTTTCCGGAGTGGGGACAAGTTCCCATAGTAAAAACAGAATGCTTGCTGGCACAACATGCTTGAATGTATGTTCAGAGTAGTAAATTCGGATGATCTGGGAATAAACAAAAACGACAAAAATTTTAATCCCTGTAATGTAAGCTGACGATATCGTTCTAATCTCAGATAGATTTGACAAAGCCACAAGGATGCTGAAAACTCTTCAGGTAGCATTCAGCAAATTCCTCGAAAACATAATATATGACAAACCACGTAGTAAGAAGTAAAGTTGGAATGGTGGATGGAGCCTATGTCCGGTATCCTATTAATATCTAGGATACGAAATTCGTGTGAGACGAGACAATCGAACTATGGTGAGCTTCAAACGGATAGGTTTTAGCTTGATAATAACCATAAATACTTCACTAGTAGAAACGTCCGAAATCATGTCTTTAAATAATTCAACATTACCTATTACTTTTAAACATTAATATGTGCTGTTAAAACACATCTCTATACAAGTTTATCAGAATATTTTTTGTCTCCATCGGTTTTTCAGCAACCAAAAATCAAATACCTACAATGACAAATTTTCAACAAAAATAATCCAGCTTAAAGAATTGGTGAACGGCTTTAAAATTACCCATTCACGTGCCCATAAATTCAACACTGGGGAAAATCCTGAATGGAATTCCAAATCCAGATTAAAAGTTATTTGCAGTAAACCAAAATGTTGAGCTGCGCATCCTGGTTGAAACCAAGCCAAATTTTCCGTAAAATTATATGGCACATATAAGCCCCAGAATGATTGCCATATGTTCCATCCATGTTGGTGATTATGGAAATCCGCTTTAATTATTGTATTGTCTGGGTACTTGTTGATTATAGGATTCACATTATCCATTCAATTGTTTTTTATGTCTTCCATGACTTATGGTCCGATATTTTGTTTTCAGATCGGTCAAAGAACTTTCGTACCCCAAATTACAACTTCGAATTCTGACCTGTTTCTGTAGCTTCACGTAAAGCATAAATCACCGATGGGATTTGGCTCAAATCCCAAAATGCAGATTAAACCTCCGGTTTTATTGTAAATAACTTTAAAGCCGGATTTCGCATATTGCTCCAGGATTGCCAATGTCAATTTTATTGAGATAATGCAACGTCACTCTGGTCAAACTTTTAATCCGTGTTTAGTTTTGATCGGGTTATCGGACTAGGCTGGACAAAATCGGTTAGATTTTTTAGGGGATCGAGGAAGATTTGGCAACGTGACGCTAGCAAATGGGACAGTTTAGCGTAATACGAGAATGTAAGGTTCGTATTGGATAAATTAATGCTAGGTTTAATCAAATTCTGCCGGAAATTATCCCGAAGCAAAATATTTTATGTAGGTATCTAATAGCAGCACATGTCAGTTAAATTTCAAATGATATAAGCTTGTTCAATTGAAAATGAACCATGGATATTAAATTTATATAGTTTTGACTTGATTAAATATGAAATCTGATTCGATTATTTGTATTAAATAATGATAGAAATAAATAATTGAATTATTTTTTATCTATATTTTCAAGCAATAAATTCTATAAAAATTAAACTACATGTATTGGAAAATTTTCATTTATTTCATTAATAAAAGCAGTAATTATCAACCTAGAAAATGGATATGATTTCAGTATACTAAATAATTGAAATAATAAATTGTGTGAGTCTAATTCAATTAGGAATACATTGATAATAAAATCAAATTTGTTGTAGGTTAGGTCAGCTATGAAATCGAAAGGAATTAATTGAACCTATATTTTTAATTTAAAAAAATATCGTTTCGAAAATGTCTGCAAGCGTCAGTAATGACTGACGAAATTTAAATTCAGAACTACAGAATGAAAATGCGGTTTTAATAATTACAAAATGGAAAATTTATGTAAAAAAATAATAAAATAGAAAAGTAAGGTAACTGCAAGATTTTCGCCATGAAATAGTTTAGCAAAGATATATGCTGGAAATCGGGCGAATACATAGGATAGAAAAACAAAAACTATATTGAAGATGTATTAGAAATAATTTCTTCAAATATTTAGGAAGAGACAAGCAGCAATGAGGCATTTCCTGGGAATTTCATCAAATTTACGGTACTTCGAAGGGAGTTTCGAGCAAAACGTTACGTTGAAAAATGGGAAAAGACTCAGTAAAAAAAAAAATAGATTAGTACCTACTACCTATTAATAGGAGCTTTTTTTGTTTCCATCAAAATTCTATTTATGGACACTGGTTACAGTTTCAAAATTAATTTCAGCATACTGCTGCGATTCTCACTGGGGAAAATAAATTATAAAATTTTAAAAATTGTTTAATTGCCTGACAGGCCCACTTTCTTCTATGTCAAGATCAGTGAAAAGGCTGAACATTTCTCGTTCTTCACTTTTATTGAATTCCTTGATGCAAGAAAACATTGACACACTAAGTCGGAAACAGAAACTTACCATAGTAACAATTAAAAAATAAAAAATCCAAAACAGATACCCCTGAGTATAGATTGTTTAGAGACTATTTGGCAGACTATATCCAAATCAAGGGGAGAAATTCTTCAGCGGGTGAACGCACCGATAGAAATTATTGAATCACATTTATCGCGGGTTCTCGACAACATAGTTTCGGCAAACAAGGGCCTGGTTAGATTTCTGACAGATGGGGGACCATCAAATGCTTCCCATCAGGAAATTTAGCAGGATCTTGGTCGTGAGCGGGTTGCAAAGGCAAGCGGAAATACATTATCTGCTAATCCTATTCCAATCCTATAAAGACTAAAACGTACATGGCCCCCTGGGTACTACCACACTGAAAGCTGCCAACAAATATGTTGAAGGTACTAACAAGAATGAGAATAACATGCAATCCGCTCAACAGCCAAGACTCCAAGACTCCTGCTATCCAACACCAACCTGCGTTTGCATTCGGTTTCTACTGCCACGTCTGAGCATAAAATTATTGAAACGGATAATGGGAATGGACCTTTCTCGGCCGGAGAGAGACGCCAGTGATTATATCTTGGCCGATGTGATTCTGCAACCATTGAAAGAAATATAATGGATTATATGTTTTGTGTATCCAGCTTCACTGCTCTCCCCTTCTTGCGATGAGTTGTGAAAGATGACAGCGGCCAGACTAGGCGCGTTGTCATTTCAAGCGGTCGTTTCAGTCGGTCATCTTGATAGGTGAGCAATGCATTTAACGTCAGCTAAGACCAATTGGTTGACAAATGACGCTTAATTAATGGTTTATCTGTACAGAATCTCAATGAGTTAGGAAAAGAAAACAAAGTAACTCTCCTCTGGGTGCCTAGGCACATGGGAGTTGAGGGCAACGAATGCGCAGATGCTCTCGCAAGAACGGGAGCTTCTACCCCCTTCACTGGGCGAGAACCATTTTGCGGTCTCGGCAATAGGCACTTCCAAGGAATCCTCAAAAAGGAAGAAAACCGGCTAAGAAACAAACACTGGCTAGAACAGCCAGGACTACGGCAGGCCAAAGATCTACTCGGCAACTTTAACCAAAAAAGATCTGGGAAGCCCCACCATACAGTTGGAAGATATTTCAACTTTGGAACCGCTGGATATCCTAAGATTCCTTAAGGACCTAGGACTGGAGGGACTGCTTTGAGCAGGAAGCCCTGACCTGGCAGCAGGAGGGGTACAATAGATCTACCAGGTCGCGGTGCAACTGACACCTCCAACAGCATACAACATACAATGGTTTATCTGGCAAGATGACCAATCGGTCAATCGCTTAAAATTGGCTTTTGATCTAGAAAAGGGTAATTTTAAGAGTTATGTTGAAAGATTGCGACATTTGTTTATTGTGAATGAAGTGCCCGATAACAGAAAATTTAGTTATTTCATAACCTTAATTGGCCCAAAGGCGTAGGAAATTTAAAAAAATCTTGTAGCCCTTCAGCCACTTACTGCAGTTACGTTTGAGAAGGCTATAGCCAATCTGGGAAGTCATTTTGTTCCTGTAACTCTGGTGATCGCAGAGCGATTCAAGTTTTATAAGCTCACCCAAAATGAGAACGAAAAATTATCCGATTTTATAATCAGACTTAGAAATGCGCTCAGAAATTGTAATTTTGGGGCTTTTCTTGATGATGCGCTGAGAGACAAGTTGATCTGTGGTCTATGGAGGGAAGTCATACAAAAAAAGCTATTGGCAAGGGATAACTAAGATTTCGTAAATGTGTAGAAAGCCTAGGGAAGTTAGAAAATTGACAATGCGGCGACAACATCAAAAGAAAAATCGTTACCCGAGTCATTAGTAGAAAAACTGGGAGAAGATGCGGACTAGGAAGACCCTATAGAAGTTGTCAATTCGTTGATGGTAAATAGCCCTTTATCTGAAAACATTTTAATAAACGGTAGAAACATCGAAATGGAAGTTGATAGGGGCGCCAGTGTATCTGTCATGTCAGATTATGATTTTTTTTTCCAACTTTCCAGATATTTCTACTTTTTTTTTTTTTTTTTTTTTTTTACGGATATGCGCACTCGCAAGGAAATGTCCTATCACGCTCGAGAAGCGGCAAGTGCGCGGAAATGTCGGTGTATGTTGGTCTTGAAACGGTTCAGGTTGTAACCTGCAGGGAAAACCGTCGCAGGGAGTTTATTCCACAGCGATGCTGTCCTCCAGAGATATGAATTCTGATATAATGAGGTTCTTGGTGCCTCTAGTTTGACAGTAAATTCATGGTTACCGTCTGTTTGACGGGTTCGCCTGGTAGGTGCTACTCTCGGTGGAATCATACGTGCCAACTCTTCAGAGCATTTTCCGTGATAGTACCTGTAGAAGAGAGATAAATCGCCCACAGATCTGCGATGTTCGAGACCATCCAAGTTACGAGTAAGTGCGGGGTCATTGATCAGCTTGATAGCTCGTTTTTGCACGGTATTCAAAAGCATTAAGGTATGTTTGGGTGCTGCACTCCATATATGTGAGCAGTACTCCATAGTTGGTCGAATCTGGGCTTTGTAGAGTGTCAGCAATTGGCTTGGTGTGTACAGATGTCTTGTACGAAATAGCACCCCCAGCTTTTGGGAGGCCCTTTTAGCAATATCTGCCACGTGACTGTGCCAAGACATGTTGGTCTCTGCAGTAACCCCCAAGATGTTCAACTGACTCTGTAATGTGACAGCACTTCCAGATAGCATGATGTTTGGCTCACCGGTGCTGGTCTTTTTTGAAAACAGAGCTGCTTGGGTTTTCTGCGCGTTGAACTGTACAAGATTTTTGTTACCCCAGTCCTCTATTATCTCCAGGTCGTTATTTATCTGCGATATTTGAGTTAGTCTAAGATGATGGAATTCACGTGCGGAAAGACCTGTGGGTGGTATGAGTGAGGAGACTACATTGCCATCGTCTGCAAAGCAATAAAGTGGATTTACTGTTTTATCTATGAGGTCATTTATGTAAATCAGGAAAAGAGTTGGCGAAAGGATTGCTCCCTGTGGCACACCAGCATTTATTTGGTAAGAGTTGGAGTTCTGGCCATCCAGTGCAACATAAATGGATCTGTCCTTTAGGTAACTTTCAAACCAAGTGCAAAGTTTCGGCGATAATCCCATTGCTTTGAGCTTGTTGAGCAGATTTTCATGCCAAACTTTGTCGAATGCTTTAGATATATCTAAGGCAATTGTTCTTGTTTCACCCCGCAACTCAATCGCTTTTTGCCATAAGTGAGTGACGTATGTAAGTAAATCGCCAGTTGACCTATATTTTCGAAATCCGTATTGCTTATCGTTGATAATTTTGTACTTTTCCAAGTACTTGGTTAGGTGATTGTTCACAACTCTTTCCATTACTTTTGATATCACCGGAAGTAGAGCAATTGGTCTATAGTTTAACGGATCTGTCTTTTTTCCTTTCTTTGGAATGGGTTGTACTGCGGCAGACTTCCATGATGATGGATATACTCCTTGCCTGTAAGACAAATTGAATAATTTAGCGAAAGTTGGGGTGAGTTCGTTGGCGCAATTTTTGAGTACTATTGCGGGAATGCCATCCGGACCCATTGCTTTGTTTGTATCCAGCTTTTTTAGGGATTTTCGTATTTCTCTGTGACAAAAGTGTACCTCTGGCATACTATGGGAAACCCTTTCAATGAACGGTGGAGTTTTTCCGTTTGGCACTGTTAGGTTGGAGTTGGAGGAAAACATTTGGGCAAGCATATTGGCTTTTTCCTCTGATGTTGTGGCTAAGTGATTATTTTTATCTGTAAGTGGTGGTATGGATGACTTGGTGAAGTTAGATCCAACAGCTTTTGCAAGAGACCAAAAAGACCTAGAACTACTTGGACAATTCAGCAACCTGTTTTTTATTCTTTGATTGTATGTTTCTTTAGCGGAGTCAATAGTAATTTTGCAACTATTTCTGGCTTCTATAAATTCTGTGTGGTTTTGAGCGGTTTGTTGTCGTTTCCAAAGGTTATATGCTCTGTGTTTTTTCTGTACAGCCGTTTGACACTGGCTGTTGAACCAAGGTTTTGCATTAGCTCTACGTTTAGTTGTATGTGGGATATATGCGTCCATTCCAGATAAGATTACTTGTGTTATTTCATTACAGCAAATAGTGGGATCAGCTGTTTTAAAGCAAACCTCTTGCCATGGAAAATCCAGGTAATACTGTTTTAGGTCATTCCATTTTGCCGATTTATAGTGCCACATTTTACGAGGAAGTGGTTGTAGGCTTGGTGGGATGAGCATTTCGCACTTTGTTATTATAAGTTTATGATCGGACGAACCAAGTGGAGCATCTACTTGAATTGTGTACGAGTCAGGATTGGTGGTTAGGAACAAGTCTAAAAGCGCTGCAAATTCGCCCCTTTCTGAGATACGGGTAGGTTCATCGACAAGCTGCGTTAGACCACAACTTATGGCAAAAGCTTCTGCTTCTCTGCCTTCGTTATCTGTTTTGTTGTGGTGTTTCAGCCAGGGTATATTATGGACGTTGAAATCGCCTAAAAAGACAATTTCCGCCTGTGGATAGTTTGACTGTATACTATCACAGCTTTCGGATAATGTCGCGAAAAAGTTTTGGTAATCGGTGTTACTTGGCGGTCGGTAGAGGCAGCAGATAAACTGTAAACTGTAATACTAGAGTGGAAACAGTCTCAGGATATGATTTAAAAATTATTGGGTAAAGCGTTTTCCCATGCAAGTTTGATAAATAGCAAAACAAATTTTAATATAGTTATTTTTATTGTTAAATCAATAAACCATTCAAACCTTTGATTGGAAGAAACTGGTTAGATTTTCTCATCCCAAATTGGAGGAAAAAAATATCTAATGAATCTGAAGCGCGTAAAACCATTTATGTAAATGATTTTATTTCCATAAAGCAACCTTGGTACTGTTCGAAAATGCAACTCCTGTTTTTCACAAACCCTTTTCTATGCCATATGCCCTGAGACTAGTTGTTGATGAGGAGTTGGATAAAATGGTTAATAATGGGATTTTGGAACCATCCAGATATGCTGAATGGGCTAGCCTTATTGTAATTTTCCCTCGTAAAGATAATAAAAAATTTCGAATTTGCGTTGATTTCAAAAAAACGTTAAATCGGTATTTGCAAATGGATCATTACCCATTACCTTCAATTGAAGATATAATAAACAGTATGGCTGATGGAAATTATTTTCGTGTAGTTGATCTATCAAATGCATCTTCAATTGGAGGTTGATGGAAAATCAAAACCCTTGTTAGTAATTATTACTCATAAAGGTTTTTTCCGTTTTGCTAAGACTTCCATTTGGGGTAAAAACTGCGCCAGCACAGTTCCAATATGTAATCGATTCTATCTTAAATGGGTTTCCAAGCACATTTTGTTATTTGGATGATGTTATTTTTTCTGGAAAATGTCTCGATGAATGTAAGTTAAGATTGAAGCTATTGTTTGAACGATTACCTGAATACATATAATATTCGAGTTAATATCGAGAAGTGCAAGTTCTTCTGCAAAGAAGTAGATGTTTTAGGTTTCAAATTGAAAGGTGAGGGAATTTCTCCCATTTGTTCCAAAGTTGATGCTGTTATGAAAGACCCCACTCCCACAGACATTACACAGTTGACCTTATCACGGATTGTTAAATTTTTATAGAAAATTTATTCCAATGCTTTCTTCCGAGTTGTACCAATTGCATGAGTTATAAAAAAAGTATGTTCCATTTGTTTCGACAAATGAATGTCAAACAGCATTTGAACACAGCAAACAGTTATTGGCCCAAAGTATATTATTGTCCCATTACGATCCTTCTGTACCGATAGTAGTTACTACCGATGCTTCACCTTATGGGGTGGGAGGGGTACTTAGTCATATCATTGATGGCCTGGAAAAACCTATTCAATTTGTATATAGTTTCTTATCGAAGGCTCAACAACATTATTCGCAGACCCAGAGAGAAGCTGTAGCAATCATATTTTGTGTCGCAAAATTACATAAATTTATTTGTAGGCGAAAACTCACATTACACACCGATCATCGGCCTTTGAAGGCTATTTTTGGTCCAATAAATGGGGTTCCGGTTCTAGCTGCGGCTAGGCTCCAGCGATGGGCTATTCAATTTTCGGCCTATGATTATGAGATTACCTATAAAAAACCTAATGAGATTGCGGTAGCTGATGCCATCTCACGGTTATCGTTGCCATTCCTTACCAATTAGGTACGCCAAACAATCCTTTTGCTTCTTCACGAACAGCATGCGGGGATGATGGGAATGAAAATGCTTGCTAGAGGTGAAGTTTGGTGGCCTTTAATTGATGATACTGAACAATTTGTTAAAAAATGTGAACCTTGTTTGGTTCGTTCACCTTGTCCAAAAACAACAACTATTCCTTGGCCGATGACTATTCGGAATTTTAAGAGATTTCATGTTGGTTTTTTTCAAAAAAATAATTTATATTTTTTAAAAATGGTGAATAATTATAGCAAATTGCTAGACATTTACTTGGTTCCTTCCACTAATTCTGAAAGTACCATTAACAAGTTTCGACAAAGTAATGGTCCGCTTTTCAATATGGACCGCCTTTCAATGGCGAAGCATATAAAAAGGTCTGTTTGGAAAGTGGCATTAGGTGTACTCTAACTTCACTAAATCACCCACAGTCAAATGGGTTGGCTGAAAGATATGTCTCAATTGTTAAAAGAAATTTCTTAAAACAAATCATGGAGAACGAGTAGTCAAAAAAAAAAAGATTTCTATTCAGCACATAATAGACAATTTCCTTTTTTCCTTTAGAAATACACCAAGTTCAGTGACTACTGGGATAAAACTATCTGAGTTCATTTTCAAACAGGCTCCTCGAACAAACTTTTCCTTACTTCGTCCGGAATTTTTGAATAGGGAAAAAAATACTTTATGTACGAACGTGGGAAGATTCATTGAGGGTCAAAGAGTATTAGTGTTGATCTTTTCGGGCAATTCAAAAAAATGGGTTCCTGCTAAGGTACAAAAAGTTGTAAGCTTAACTACCTACCTGGTTAATCTAGATAATGAGATTAGGTATGTGCATATTGACCAGATCAAACCATTTTTGGAAACAAGTAATGATCCATTGTTACCAATACATGAGAGTCAATTGCAACAGGAACATTCCTTCGATTTGCCATTATAATAGAAATCAAATAGGTACTTCCAAGTTGACAGGGAACTCTAAGCGAGCCTGGTGATCCAAATGCAGTGACACCATCACCAACTCTTCCGCTATGCTTGGAAAGTGTGATACAGAATAGTGAGCCTCATGCTCCCGGTATGTGCGCAGTAACTGCTACTAGTGGTTTTCAAAAAATTATTGGTGTAGAAAAGCAACAGTACTTCATTGTCAGGTAAACCTACAATTTCTTTAACAACAAAAACCTATTAAATTTAATTTGTAAGAATTATACTCGGAATCATATGTTTGTTTCTTTTCAATTTCATTTGTATTGTGAGAAATATCTTTTTTATTCGGAATGTATTTTTTGGTTTACTGCTATCAAATCATATTATATAATTATAAGAATTATGTAATGTTTTTGTATATGTTGACAGTCAACACTTATGGTTTATTTTATGCTAAAAGAGTGGGAAGGAGTATTGTGTACCCAGCTTCACTGCTCTCTCCTTCTTGCATTGGGTTGTGTGCCGGATGACAGCGGCCAGGCTGGCAAGCAGTTTTGTTGTTTTGTAATGTTCGTTGTGAATTAATTGATAAATAATTAAAATCAAAGTTGGTTACGTTGTTTTTATGTGTAAAAGTTGAATACATATTGATATGAACCAACAGCTTGGTATTTCCAACGTTAAATGTTTTACTCTGGATAAAAACAATGATGTAGTATCATTCAAGATACGGGAATCATTCTTGAAGGGCCTGCTGGAGCCCAATCTTTGGCCCATTGGTAGGGCTGTTGAAGAATATCGATTCCGTCGCCCTCCATATAATGTTAGGTCAGCGAATTTTCAACAACGGAATTTGGGAGACAGTCAGAAATGGAATGTGCATCAATCTTCTATCAAAACGTCAGAGGCCTGAAAACAAAGCTCAAGGACTTGTTCTGCGCTGCACTCATCAAATAATATTATGTCATTACATTCAGTGAGATCTGGTTGGATTTCTCTGTAAATGATTCTGGATTCGTCATGCAGTGTTTACCGTATTGATCGAAATGCCATTGATAGTTAGTCTAAAAAGTCGTGGTCGTGGTGTCTTACTCGCAGTAAAGAGCTTCTTGAAATCTATAACCTCCTGTCAATTGGTGATTCTACAATCGAAGAAGTTTGGGTATGTATAACGATTGGAAATTCGGAATACTGTGTGGGTTGTGTATAATGTGCCTCCATCGATGGATATTTCATATTATGAACTTCACTTGAAATTGGTATATTCCGCTTGTTGATAGATGTGAAGATATTTTGGTTGTAGTCCATTATAAATTGACAACAAATAACTTGGTGTCCGGAAGAAGATTGTGTCAGGCCAGTAAATGTCAAATCGGCAAAAAAAATCTTGCTGTGCGATTCTTTTGCATTCTTGGGCTTGTCTCAAATAAATAATTGCATGAGTCGATAAAAATAACTTTATAGTTTTGTTTTGCTAACTGGTGACCTAAATTTGATTGAGGAATCTGTTGGTTTAGTAAATTGTGATCTGTGTCATCCCGCGCTAATACTGTAAATAGAATTTAAGAAAACAAATTATTCAAAAACTGCTATTAGCTTTTTTACCACTGTCCGCTGGTTTTGAACTAATAAATAATTATTTTTGTCCTATGAATGATTATCGATTCTAAAGGGCGATTTAGAGATGACCATAAGTAACTTTTACTCTGCTGCCTTCATCTGTTTTGATATGTTTGTGCCTGCAAAACACTGTCGCTCAGATTTCCTATCTGATTTTCAAGTGAATTGAAATCCCTAATCTTTCAAAAAAAAAGCTCACAAAAGGTACAAGCAGTCAAATACGGTTGTGGATTAAAACACATCTCTGTGACGTGGACAATGTTCATCCCTGTCCGAGGAATGCTACAGTCTTTACTTCTTTGTTCGTTGGCAGTCAAATCAAGGTTCCATTCCTAAGGAAATATGTTTTGGCTCAAATAAGGCTGATGATGGTTGTGACATAGCCAACCTCTTTGCTCAATTTTTCTGTTCAGTTTATAACTCTATAGCTATCTCTAACGAAATTGTTTTCTCCACACACACCTTTCAATCAATTTCAGATATTCACATTACTGCATTTGACGTTGACAAATCGCTCTCTGAACTCGACATGAACAAGAGAGAAGGCCCTAATAGAGTCCCGAACAGAGTGTTTAAACTTTGCTCTTACTTCCTGTATCTTCTCCTTTAGTACATATATTCGAAGTCCCTGACCTCTGTGTTCTTATTCTTGAAACAGGGGTTCAGCGTTCCCAGGAGAACGAGTGTTCCGTCTTTGTTACTTATATTATGATTTTCATATTATTGAGAAAGACGGAACGCTGCTCCCCTGTTTCATAAGGACCCTGGGGTGTTTCCAAAAGTCTGGAAATTGTCATATGTTTGTCCCATCCACAAATCAGGGAGCAAAAATAATGTGACATTATTTCTCAGTATTCTCTCAGCTATACCTAACATATTTGAACACTGTATTGAAATAGTATATTTCCTAACAAGGGCGGAAAGTGCCACTTTTCCGCACGCGATTGCAGTTTGCCGAACGACGCGTAGCGGAGTTCGGCAAGCAATCAAGTGAGGAAAAGAGACTTTCCGCACGAGTTAGGAACACTATTTTTTCTACGAGATAGAAGGAATATACCTGTAATGTAAATTTTAACACCAATATTTTATAATATTTCTTCTGCAACACCTGGTATTAAAAACAAATCGAGTAATTTTTTCTTAATATAAATTAAGTACTCTTAGAAATAAATCTTATTTATTTATTGATTTAAAAAAAAAACTAATTCTGAAATAATGTGCCTTATTCTGAAGTCAATAAAATCGAGAACTTTTAACAATAATTTGTACGTTTGATGTATCTACTATGAAATTTTCGAAACTTTCAGGCATAAAGTAACCATTCTATAGTAACTTCACAAGAAAAGTTAAGTTTAAACCAAAATAATTTAATAAATAACATTATTGTTTCAATAATTCTTAATGCTGATATTTGTGTAAGTGTGTCAGCTCAGAATTTAAAAAGTAACATCTGTCACTTTTCCGCACTAGTGCGCAAAAGTGAAACTTTCCAAACTAAAATGCGTGCGGAATAATGCACTTTTCCGCACGCTCGTAGAAAAAAGTTTTGTCGGGGGCCTTTCATCAAATTAAGTATAGTTTATCAGCTACATGGATTTAGGTAAATCCGACCGCTTCATCACTACCAACCAACCTATTTATTAACTTTATCAATAGATCCTTTGAAAACGGTTCCATTTATATTGACTTTAGTAAGGCCTTTGACAAGGTCAATCATAGTCTCCTACTCTCAAAGCTATCCGGCTATGACTTTTGTAGGCTGTTCATCTGTACTTGCTCTACCCGCTTGAAAATTACAAAGATCTGCTAGGAGCTACTATTTATGAGCTTATAATATATGGGACAAGTGAACGCCAATCTGCTGAGATATGCTTGAAGTTAGAAAAACAGGAAATTCCTCATTAAAATTTTGAGAAAAACCATGAACGCTTCGAGTATCAATAGACTTTGTCCATTTCCTATCACCCCAGTTTGCGGTACCTCTCTCAGTATCTACATACATAGGTATCGGGTCTTCAAAAAAAAATCGAAGATTGCTATGATTTTTTAAACGTATGCGTAAACGTATATTTAATTTTGTTTAATTTCAAAATGTCATGTCAAAAATCCTAACCAATAAAGAAACAATAATGCGACGTACGTTTTCGTAATCAAAGCAAACTTTGATTGTTTTTTTTTTGAAGACCCGTTATGTCTAATAGTATAAGATATAAGATGAAAATAAAATATCAATGTAGCCAATACATAAAGACTTTCAAAAATCATACTTTACATACCTAGGATCTCTTACCTATTAGTTTATAGTTCTTTTTCTTCAGCACGCATTACAATCAATGATCTATTACAGACAACTGCAATCCCGGCAATGTGTATCACTGCTTATAGGTCACTAGGTACATAGGAATAAAAAACAAGACCCCAGCCAGAAAATTCCAAGGAGCATTTGCTTGGGCCTTTCTATGTTGGCATGCGTTTTAGTATCATCATAAAAATTGAGGTAGCAGGTAGGAGTCGTAAAACACGAGACTTTATAACTATTTCCATAACTTTTGTTGAAAAATCGCTACTTTCGGAATTTTTGCTTAAATTATTCATACTTACATGTCTGTAGGTTTTTATCGGCGTAGAAATATTATAAATTGAAATATTTTAGAATGTCTAGAGTAAATACCAAAATAAATATTATTTTATACTAATTACTAGCAGTTCTGGGTTGAATTTCCATATAATCAATGCAATATTTAAGTATGGAACGGCTTTTCCATTAGGATCCAATTTCAAACTAATTTTAAGCTTGACTGCACTGGTCAGGTAAACTGTTTATAAATACTAAAGTCTGACCTGACAGTGCAGAGATTCATTGAAATACCATTGAGAATTCAGGACATTAGCTCAGACGCCAGATCGAACACCGAAAACGTTTCAATATGGAAATTTAATTCAAATTCGACATCGGGAGCTAAAGTTCAAAATGAAAACGCTTCACTGCCCAAATTGTAAGGATTTGGAATATAGATATCTGTTGAATTATTGCTGACACAATATTTAGCAATTAAAACAAAACTAACATTAACTCTATTAAATAATTATTTCTGAAATGAAAACCATAATTAAAATATACATTCCGGCTGAAACTACTAGGCCATAAATCATACAAGAGTGTTACTTACTTTAAAATTTGTATTTTAAATCTTTCATGAGAAGATTTACCGCTGATTTAGAATTTAACGTCACTGAGATTTTAAGTTGAACAGTAACTCGAAATTCCGAGAACAATGCTAGGCTTAAAACCTGGATAATTAAGTTTTTAGGCGTTATCCCAGGCTCAAAAGTATTGTTTAGCATTTTAAGCATCTTGCAAAAAAAACACATTTTTATTATCGGAATTAAATATTTAAATGCCATTCGAAAAAAGAGTGTCGCTGTATGCTGAATGGCAAAATAACAGAGCTCCGCTGAATAAGGTAAGTATATTATATAAGTGTAATAAAAAAAAAAAACGCTGAATTTTGTTTAGGTTGCCACGAAACGGCAGTAAAAAGATTAATTTCAAAAGTTCTTTTGCAAAGTTTGCTGCTTTTTTATTCAGTGTATGTATAAGTATGGCAATAAAAAAGACAGTTATGTATAAAGCAAAGCTTGCCGGAGCATATTCGTTTAACTTTTATACTGCAATATTAATATTATGCCAAATCGTAGGTGTAAACTTTCGGAACAGTATTTGACACAATTAGTTTATATAAAATATAGACAAGTTCTAGTCTATTGCCAAAAAGCTACGTATGCGAGCCGAAAAGTAAAAGCTCATACAAAAAAAACCTCAAACTCCTTTTTTAATATTAGCTATAATAAATTTTTCTGGGCATTAACATTTCCAATTTTTAGGTAAAAGTTTAACGAGAACCTGATCGCTGATAAAAAGGTAGGAACAGCATAAAAATGAAAAATGGTATTTCTATTGATGGGAATTAGGAAAAACCTCTTCGTAAAGTTTTAAAGGGCCTTCAAAAACTATCGGGAAAGTTTTAACGGTAAATAAATTATGCTATTGTTAAGCGCTATTACAAATTTTTACGGATTAACTAAAATCCGAGAATTCCACCGCCACACTTTGGTTAATGGTCATTTGAGAGTTTTACTCTTGAATGCCAGAGCTCCTCCTGAATTATGATGAGTCTTTAATTAAAGCTTCGGAATTTAATTTTGAAAATATTGTTGCATTTATTTTTGTTCAATTTCAAGAGAATAGTCTTTCCAGCAAAATAATAATAATATAAAGAACAAACAAGAATCAGACTGAGAGGTGAAACTTTACCTTTTGTTCCGGTGCTGCAAAGAAGTTGTCACATGTTTACACGCAATTTATTTCATAAGTCGGAAAAGGTATTCAAGTTCGAGTTGAATTTTCCATTGGGGAACACAGAAAAACGCAAGATTTGTTTTGACTAACCCTGTAAAGGGCTCTTGGGATTTCGGGCCTCACATAGGGTCTACAAATTAGGAGGTTATACAGAAAAAGAATACAAGGGAAGAAGATTAAACTTAAATAAGTCGAGTTCTTTCGCTGACATGGATAAAAGAACAGAAAGCAATTTCTAAACTTTTCAAAAACGTAGGTATATATCCGATCATATATCGATTACTCCTATGAAAAATGTCAAAACGGTATCAGCAGTTATATCTACAAATTGAATTTAGAGCAAAAAATTATCTTGAAGAAAACTGTTCAACAAACCACTCATGGAGCTAGATGAGCAGTCAGCACTCAGTAACTTCACTTCTGAAATTATCAAATTTGACAGATGGATGGATGTTCAGGGTCCACTTTGGTGAAAATTGTACGAGGCTACGATTAGAATATATATTCGATCGAGAGACCAGACGCTTCCCGCCTTTCGGCATAAGCTTTAAATGTCCATATCGGTGTACAGACATGGTACAGACCCACTAGGTAACAAAACCACTGTCGAGGCAACACCTGTTCCAAGTTCCCCCAAACCCCTACACCCACCTCCGACCATGTATAGTTAGCGGGTGTGCTCTTCTCTCACCTAAGGTTGGCGTGTAAGTCCTTATTTTAGTTTTCCTAATCCTAATTTGTTTTTCCTACTACTATTCCTTTGGCGTGCAAGCCCTTTATCCAATTGTTTTCCTAATACTAACCCTTGTTGGCGTGCAAGCTCTTATGTATTTTCACTTCCTAATCCTAATTTGTTTGTCTAATCCTAAACCCTGTGGGCGTGCAAGCCCTAATTCTATAGTTTTCTTAATACTAACCCTTGTTGGCGTGCAAGCCCCTATATCTATTCACTTGCTAGTCCTGATTTGTTTGTCTAAAATCCTAAATACTGTTTTTTATATATATATATATATATATATATATATATATATATATATATATATATATATATATATATATTTTGCTCTCTATGTACCTGTTCTTATAGTTCTTAGATCTCTTACGCTAAGTATTCATGCCACGCACCACTTGTTTAATTTAATTACTTCTTCGTTAATATTCTTATTTTGCATTCTAGCCTGATAATAAGGTCTCCGTATTCATGTATCATATAATATCTCGTTTCTGATGGCCGTTCTGTGGGGTTCTAAGCAAGTCTCTCGCACATGTTGCATGTCCTCCGGGGCATCCAGCCAGCCCACACATTTCCCATTTACCTCCTGCAATTTGAATCGCGCCCATGCCATTTGCCGTCTTTCTATTACTCTTTGTTCTCTGTTTATCTTGCGGGTTTGTCTGTTAGTGTATGAGTATGTCGTGAGTTCGTCCAGTATGTGGTTTTCTGCATGTGCCTGTTTTGCTAATTTGTCCGCCTCTCGGTTGCCATAGTTCGTCCCGTCATGTACCTTCTTCCATCCAAATTCTACCGCTCTCCTCTCGTTCATCAGTTTTTCGGCAGTTTTCAGGGTGTGTGCCACAAATTTGTCTTTCACCCTTCTCACGTTGAGTCACGTTATTTCTTTCCTGTCGGTCATGATTTTTATATTTGTCAGTCCTTGTATACCAGCTAGCCGTAGTCTTTCCAGGATTGCTACCAGTTCCGCTTTATCAGTTCTAAGGTGATCTGGGGCTCTGAATTTATGTCTGTGTGGTTGGCCTTCTTTAATCCAGAAGACTCCAATCCCCGTTTTGCCCCACGGACTCACACTGGCGTCCCCATGGGACTCCGTGGTCTCTTGCCCTGCCCTCTCTAGCTTTCTCCCGTCGTCGGGTGCGGTCTGTCGATTGTCCTAATCTTAGCTAGCTGGATGTCTTCGTGGTACCTCAGCCAGTCCCTCCTTCTTTCCTCTGCTTCTAGCCATAGGGGTGGGGATCCCGCCATGACTTGCAAAGCGCAGTTGGCTGTGGTGGAGTAGGCTCTGCAGGTCATCAGGAGCAAGGGTCTTGCGGCCGCGTCCAGGTGTCTCCTGCCAAAAGCCGTGTTTGCTTTTCTTCCCCATATCTCGATAGCGTACAGCATTGCTCGCTTGAGCACCTTATCTAAGATATGTTTTATTACTTGCCTATTGTATCCCCATTTTCTATTGATTGTGCCCGTCAGGGTCATGGCCATTTTGGAGACTTTTGTCCTCGTGGCTTTCATGTGCCGAATGTAATTACGTTGCTTGTCAATTAGTAGTCCAAGGTACCTGATGTGCTCCCCCGAGTTCACTGTCTTTCCGTCTGTCTTTATTCTCGGCTCTCTCGTGGGTTTGCAGAGCATCTCAGTCTTTTGGTCATTGTATTTTACGTCGCTGATGCCTTCCCATTCTTTACATAATGCCCATACTGTATTCCATTTGCTTTCGATTGGTCATTAGCGTACGCTCGCACATCAGCTAGCCTGCCGTTTTGCGTCCTGTCATATGTCTCGTTGGCTTGGTCCATACACCTAAACCACGTATCGGACCTAGGCTTGATCACTGGGGGCACCCAAACTAACCCATACTGTATTCCATTTGCTTTCGATTTCTGTAATGGGCCCTGAGATTATGATAAGTTGGTCATCAGCGTACGCTCGCACATCAGCTTGCCTGCCGTTTTGCGTCCTGTCATATGTCTCGTTGGCTTGGTCCATACACCTAAACCACGTATCGGACCTACGCTTGATCACTGGGGGCACCCTCTCGACATATCTTTGCATACCGTTCCTGCAGTTATTGTGCGTTCTTTCATGAAGCTTTCACATATAAGTCTCAGATTGTTAGGGGTTTCCGCTAGTTCTAGCTCTTCACTGAGGTTTGGCCCCCAGGCTGAATTGAAGGGGTTCTTCAGATCAAGTCCTATTAGTAGCTGGTGGGACTCCTTGTTTATGTCGATGGTTTCATTCAGAGAATGTAGCGCTTCCACGGTGCCGGTACCTACCTTCCCTGAAGCCGAATTGTCGTCGGTCAATGTGATTCGTCCTCTCAAGGTGGAGTTGTAACCTTTTGTTTATGAGTTTGTCCAAAACCTTACCCAGCGTAGGAAGTAGGCTTATCTGCCTTGGAGTGCCATCTTTTTTGGGGATCCAGATTATTGAGGCTCCAAGTTTTGGGGAAGTACCTCCTCTTCAGGCATTCCTTGTATATCTCTAGGAGCGCTGGTGATGCCTTGTGTATATGTTCCATGGCCTCGTTTGAGATTTTGTCCATGCTTGTGGCTTTCTTTGCATTTAGTCCCGCGATAACGTCCTCTAGCTCGGTTCTGTTTATGTCTCTGTCGTTCGTTGTGCTATATGTTCTTTGTGTGGTTCTCCTGCTTTCCATGCTGTCGGTGTCTTGTTCTGGATTGTCTTCCGGGAAGTATTTGTCTAGCAGGTATATATTCGTCTTTTCCTCGCTATTCGTATACGAACCGTCATCCTTGCGAAGATTCGATGGTGCTTCACTTGGGCTTCTTTTCCCTATGATTTTCCACAAACGATGCCATGGCTCACTGTTTGAGATTTCTTCGACCTTGCTTCTCATCATTTCTGATTTCGTAGCCATGAGTCACTGTCAAGTCGAGTAGTTAGGATACTCCTGTGTCAGTGACGGTGCAACCACAAGCTTCATTGTGTGCGTTCATGTCGCCCGCCAAGATGTGTCTGTCTGAAATGCTCGTGTAACTGTTTGTGTTC
This sequence comes from Ceutorhynchus assimilis, assembly GCA_917834065.1. Classification (NCBI taxonomy): domain Eukaryota; kingdom Metazoa; phylum Arthropoda; class Insecta; order Coleoptera; family Curculionidae; genus Ceutorhynchus; species Ceutorhynchus assimilis. The sequence goes on along the minus strand of OU892287.1, from coordinate 30,461,752 downwards.
TGATGGAGTCTAGTGTTGTCTTGCCCTCCTGGTTCGTCGTAGATGGACGTGATGTAGAGGTCTTTGGCCCCCTTTGTTTCTATTTGTATGGTGGTAGAGTTCCCATTGCTTCTCTATATGGAGGCTGTCGCGCTTGTCAAGCCCTTACGCACCAAGATGTTAGTCTTTGCGCCGTTCGTGTTGCCGTGTATGTGATATCTCTTACTGCTGTCCCTGTTATACGGCTCCTGCACTACGATCACGTCCACCCCGAGCTCGTCTGCCATCTTCTCCATCAGGCTGGTCGCTTCTCGACCTCTGTCCGTGTTTATCTGCAGTATGGTTAAGTGTCCATCTATATTCTGTATTTTCCTGTTCATAGTCTATATTGTGTGTTACTCCTCTTTCTCTCCAAGCGCATCTTGCCATGTGCCTTCTCTCTTGTTTCCTGATTGTAATCTTGCTGAAGTTTGGACAGTCAAGCTCCTCTTACTTGCACTTTTTTTTTCTCGTGAATGCCCCTACATCTCATAGGGTACATGGAAAATTAAATTGATTATTGTTTATTGCAAACTGTAGGAAATCGGAAAAAAATCATTACTTTTTTTTTAATTTCGCCCAAATATGATTATTCCGGAAGTTATACAAATATTAAGTTTTGTATATATAGATATACTGAGCATGTGCAACGTCACTAGTTTATATGATAAATGACGTCATAGGCATATGTCATAGCGTTGTATCTACGTCAATTTTTGACTAAGAGGAAAAAGAAAAAACACGTGTTGACTTATTTCTCATGGACTATCGAAATTAGCAATGAAAAAATTTGATGTAAGGGGCCTATATGAGGTCAAGTTGTAACCTTTTCGTATGCATAATGGCCCGAAACAGTTCGGTGCGAACTTCGCAAATGATGTTCTCTTTGTATTCATTGATACAACCCTTCCTGAACACCAATCTGAAGTGTTTGTCGGCGATTGCGTTAAGTTCCCCGTTTTCCATGAATATGAAACTTTCAACCTCTTGATCGCTGAGCCCTTCTCAATCCCCGACAGACATAAGATTTAATTTTCCGCTTGTTTTGAGCTCTCCTACGTTTCCCTCAATAAGGAGGACCTTAATTTTTGTTTGTTGTTCCATGTTCTTGGCCAGAATGATGGCACCTCCTTGTCGTGTCGCCCTTATTAGAATATACAAGGCCATTCTCTAGCATAGATTCGATAGTGTTTGGGAGTCATTGAACTCCAATCTCCGGGGCTCACATATAGTGAATATCGGCCAGGCGACCCCGAGTTACCCGATCTGAAGCACTCCCTCCTTCACCTAGTCTGAAGAGTGCTTCTCCTACCTTTCCTATCCAGTCACCCCTGGCTATCCTCTTTTGTTAGCTTTCATCATTTGGTGAGTGGCAGAAGAGGTTTTTTTCGACCAAGGCAGTACTACCCATCGTTTCTATCCAGGCTGTAAATTCAATTCGAATTTTCTGGACCTGGAGCATGACTTCGGATTTTCAACACTCTATCCCTTTCTTTCCTTTATTTTTATCATTTATTTTCATTTTTTATCCTCACTGCGCAGATCAGCCGTCATTTCCTGAAGTTGTGACACAGATTACGTACATACAGATGCGAAAGAGCGGCGAATTCGCGGTTCAAAATTAATTTGATAGACATAAGCTGGACGCACCAATGCCCCATTAATGTATTTTGAACATATTTATTATATAAATGCGGAAGCTCAATAATATAATATTATTTCTTTAATTGGTTCACAAACAGCAAAAAAATATTCTTTTTTACCCGCGAAAATATGTAAACACACAGGCTGGAACATGCTCACGCATTCGGCCACGTTAATTGTCCTGACGCGGGCGATCTGTATCTATGCGGGGGGGAGCTGGCTCCGCGGCTTCGTCACAGAATATCGTCGACGGCAAGAAGACGTACTTTCGCATCTGTATTAGGTGATCTGTGGTTGTGATGTGACCAGGGGGCGGATTACGAACTCTCGATTCGAACCGAAACCGCCATATATTTCGAACGCATTCTGATGCATTCGCATGGAGTGCGTTCGAAATCCATGGCGGTTTCCGTTCGCATCGAGAGTTCGTAATCCGCCCCCAGAGATAGATGTGATACAACGCTGATATGCGTCTTCAGATTGATGGCTGAAAATGACAACGTTTTGTTTCTACCATACAATTTAATGTGAATCCAATCGCCACTGTCACAATACGTTCGAATATCAGTGCCGTAGTGTCAGACATTTGAAATTTAGTTTCATTCCCAGTCCCCCACTTCAATTTATACCTTTCGCCTCAAATAAAAACAGAACGTCGTCCAGCGTCTGTATAAATCGGTACCTATCTTACAGAAATGTTCACTGTCCTTCAACGTGTTAAGTTTGTTTGCTGCGTGTATCTTTCACCCAGCGACTCCAGTTATGAACTTCTATTTGAAAAATTGGCAAATTCATTTGATTCTATCCAGTAGACCCACCCGAACTTAACCTCAATATTTCGCTGTTTTGTTTATTATTGTTATTTAAAAAATTTTAATAATTTAAATTCCCTATTTTCAGATAAATGATAGAGTTGAAATGACTGATGGGGATATATAAGTTTTATTTAATGGAGCATTGAGCAAGGTAAGTTATATTTAGAATCCAAACCAAGGTACTCAACAGTAAATTACATTTCAGGAGGGTTCGAGGTCCCTGAGAGAAGATGTTCGGAGGTGTTTTAGTTTTTTAAGTACTTTGTGAAGACCCGTTATTGTCACGCATATAACAATGTTTGTTTTGAATTCGGATATTCCTCCGAGGCTGCACAAGAATTACCGAAATAATTTCCTCAGGTATGGAATTGTACCGGGTGTTTCAAAAAAAATGGTAACCGGCTATATCTTAAAAACGAATAAAACTAGAACTTTTAAAAAAAAAAAAAAAAAAAAACATAAAAGCGACCAAGAGAAATTGCTGCAAATTATTTTCAAGTTTGTAGGATAACCGCTAGGGGTCGCAACTGTCATGTTAAAAGATAAAGCTCCCCCCACCACTTTCACATCCGACAAAAATTTGTACTAGAGCTTTTTTGTTCAGGAAGTATCAAAGATTAAAATGGTAATATTTATTGACGTCCCTAATCGGATATTATTTCGAGAAAATTTTATTTTCATCTTTCGACATTATACAACTGCGACCCCTAGCGGTCATCCTAAAAACTTGAGAATAATTTTTAGCAATTTCTTTTGGCCTCTTTTATCAATAACTAGTCGATAGGCCCGCCTCTGTCAGGCGATGTAATATAACTAAAAATAGTATATCCTGTTCACAATCCGATGTCCACAGGTACAGGTAAATTTATCACCTTTCCCTATGAAATAGCATTGAAAGGTGATTTTACCTCTACCTACCTGTGAACATCGGATTGTGAACGGATAATATATTAGGCTATGAGTGTATAAGAGGGCCTTTAGAACGCGTGACATATTTCAAAACACGACGCTCAGCGGAGTGCTTTGTAAGTCGCAAGGGCAGGCATAAATAGATCTATTTACAAAGGTATTTTAGATATTTTGAGGTGAATTGTTAGAAAGTTGAGGAACATATAACCATAGCGAACTACCGCCCTATTTGAATTCGAACCCCTCTGGTTATTTTAGATATTATTAAGGATAGTTATGGAGATCACCAACTTCAAGTGTGGATTTGATTCACTTTTTTCGACGATTGTGTATTTATTTAAAGTAGGTATAGTTTGGGGAGTGGTAACTTGGTAGAGACGAAAGGGGGAAGAAAAGTGGGGCGTGACCTAAGAATGGCCGAGTTCGTTTTTGTCATCTTTTTCGTCGATTTGCTCCGAAATTTTGACAGGCACGTGATTTGTAAATTGAAACTGTCTTATCTATTCACGTGCCTGTCAAAAATTCGGAGCAAATCGACGAAAAAAATGACAAAAACGAACTCGGCCAATATTCACTGACACCTCAACTGACACCGCCTGATGACAACCATGTCGTTGGGTTCAGTGGCACCGAAAACACCAAGGAAATAATCCAAAAAATTATTAGGAAAAATTTTTTTCAGTTTCACGAATAACCACGCCACTGGTGCTGTCATTCAGGCTCTAACCAAAAGAATCATGCCTCTGAATAATCACGCCTCTCCGCTTCCTTCATTTCGTAATGTTGCCGGATTTTTTCCTATTTCAAAATACTACACGGCCCATATTGCAAAAAAAATATGTCACCAACTTGTTTATTATTGTTTCTGTCAAGTTTGGCATAGCAGCAAATTCTTTTTTCTCCGAATGACAGTAAAAGCGGCCTTTTAATGACACTTGACAGGATCAAAAGCTGTATTTTTACTGCCTAGGCAGTAAAAGTGGACTTTTACTACCTAGGCATTAAAAGTGACAGTGTCACAACGTTCCAGGTAATAATTTCACTCAATTTGGTATTTGAAATTTATGGTGACAATGACAATTGTCAAAATAATTTAATTATTTGGATAATAATAATGAATGAAATAAATATAAAAAGATGTCCATGTGTGAATTTGAACATTCGGAGAAAAAATTATATGTTTTACATGGCAGAAAAGCATTATTACAAAACACCACCTCTGGAACTCTCTGCCTGCTACTTCATTTCCTGAACGATTAAACTCTAGCGTGCTCAAACGAAGGACTTCGTCACTTAATTTCTTTCCCTCACGGTACCGTTTGGGTAGATCATGCTCTTGTGAGCGGACCAATATAAAAAAAGGACTCGGAGAATTGCCTAACTAACAAGAAAGGGGTTCTAAGATAGAGCTCAAAAAGTCCATCCATATTTAGCGCACAATAGCCCGAAAAATATTTTTTTCTACTGACGTTTCATAATAGCGACTTTTCGATTGTCATTTTAGTTTTTAAATGGCATTCTTTTAAGCACTAGTGTGTAAAAGTGACACTTTTAAGCACTAGTGCGTAAAAGTGACACTTTTAAGCACCAGTGCCTAAAAGTGTCACTCATTGTTCAGAAATAAAACACACATATTTGAATTTTGTCTATTTTTTCATAAATGTTGTCAATGCAATTATTTGAACTACTAAAGTAAACGTTTGGGTTACTCAAAACAGAACTTTCTGTTGTTTTTTTCAATAGGATTTCAATTTTCAATCAAAAAAACCTCATGAAAGATGTCAATCAAAAGCAGGTGCCAAACTTTTTTGGCGCGATCGGCTCTTATTTACGAGGAATAAAATTATGTTTTTTTTTTCAGTATGAAACGCCAGTAGAAAAAATCTTGTATACAACACGTAACGAAACGATGTCTTTTAGTCACTCTACGTGTTGTCCAACTCGGCTACGCCTCGTTGGACAATTTTCACGTCGCGTGCCTAAAAGACACTCATTTCGTAACTTGTTGTATAAATAGCTATTATAAAATCCCGAAATTATTATCCACCGAAAATGATTGTTAGACAACAATTTACTACCTAAGAAAACAGGTGAATAAATCATCGACAATAGGTGGAAAAAACAACCGCGTTGCTGTGTTACATTTATAACTACTTACTAGAAGGTTCTGCTTTTGAAGATCCTAAATATTTTGCTAAAATCGACTGTGACAGTTACGGTGGCAAAAACTACTTTACAGTATAGCACAATGGAAAATTTATATTCAAAACAGATTAATTCTAGACCGTAGTAACTGGTTTGACCGCAGTAGGATGCATGTAGTCTTTGCGCTTACAAATGTCTGCCAGTGACATATCGGATTCATGAGCGGACGATATTTATGACCCGGCGTGACGTCAAACATCCGGAACTATTTCATATTCTACGAGCGAATTTTCTGGCTTAGAGTATGGAATATTTCATTAAAGTCTGGATACAGTCCACAAAGAAAGAATTTTATTTCAAAGAATATTCTTCAAGGAAACTGAGATCAAAAGAATCGACTATCAGCAACGACATGCGCTGGCCAATAAGTTTATATGTCACATTTATTTTTAAATCTGGAGTGTTTATTGCAAAATAAACACATTTCAAAGGCCAATCTAAATATTCCAATTAGGTACCTACGTGCAGTTTCTATACATACATATTAGGCCAGCAGGCAAGTAATAAATAAAGGGGGTAGCTGAAAGGTATTTCGAAGTTATTGATATTTTGGCATGTCGTTTGTAGATAGCCTGTGAAGTAGAATCTTAGTTTTCGACCTCGAGGACCGTGTGCTAACTTGAGGGGGAAGTCGAAAGGCCTGAAAACTTTCGAACTTTTTCAGTTTTTTGCATTGGTCAAAAGTACCCTTTAATGCAATAGTAACCGAGATACATTGGTTCAAAAATACAGAAAAAATCTCAACTTGTCAAAAATTTCTTCCCGTCCAAACATAATTCATACCAAGCATGGGATAAACATCTTTTATCTTCATCTTTTTCACGTGCCCCTGAAATATTTTTTTATTGTATCCTATTTTAATGATTATTTCTGGAAAATAAACCATTTTGATTTTGACGTCATCCGTGCTGAACTCGCCTATCTACTGACCATTCACCTTTCCTGGATACAAAAGAGCTATTCTCACAGCTGTTGCTCCTGAAGTTGTGAACTGCCACTTAGCTGGAACTATTGGTATCACCTGTATGAAGACCTGTTTGGAAAAAGGGAACTTTCAAGACATGAAATTGAAGTGCAAAGATAAGGTTGTTTCTCTAGTATCTGTTTCCTGTTGTGTGAAAATTAAAGAAAAAAGTTCACAATAGACCCTCTCACTCTCTCTCAACGTATTCGCATAATAAATCAGATGATGACCTCATAATTGGTGAAAACAACAAGTGAGACAGTTCAGACTTAGGTTCATAACTAGTTACGCCTGATTGTAGTTGGATGAAATATTGTGATAGTGCTAATTTTTTCGTGATTTTTGTGTTATTGTTTTAAATGAACGTAAGTCAATTTCGGAAGAGTAGTCTCACTTCTCTGGAAGATCAAATGAAACAGGTTCTCAATTTACTGGAACTTGCGAACGAGAAAAGGAATGAAAGGGAAACGGAAAGAAGAAGTCAGAAAACTGAAAGAAAACAGGAAGAAGAAGACAGACGACACAAAGTGTAGCAAGAAGGACAGGACCGGCCCCAGAAAATTCTGCAAAAACAAGACAACAAGCGAGAGAAAAACAGCAAGAACAAGAACAAAGATAGCAAATTAGAGCGCCGGATTATCCCAGGGTCCTTATTCTTGGAACAGGGGAGCAGCGTTTCCAGGAGAATGAGTGATTCGTCTTTTTTACTTATAATATCATTTGCATATCATTGAAAAAGACGGAACACTCGTTCTCCTGGGAACGCTACTCCCCTGTTTCAAGAATAATAATACAGAACAATCGATAAGAAGTCAAAGACGGAAAGGAAACGTTCAAAGACGAAACAGGCACATAGTCCGAAAAGAAGTTTAATGCGATTTAGGAAAGGTTTGCGAAGAATTCGAAACATAAAGATGGAGGAAATTCCGGATGAGTACAACAACGAAAGTGACTTGGCAATAAGGGGGAGGGCAAGCAAAGATCTGGATCTAGAATATTCCTGATGCAGAACAAAGAATAGATACTTTGCAGTTGTGTTATTGACCTGAATAAAGTTTTTTTTTTTTTTTTTATCGGTACCTAGTCTCACTTATCTGCGAATCGGCATATGTAAGAATAGGAACTGAGGATGAGATAAAACTTGGGAAGGTCAATAGCATATTATCACACATTTGAATAGTGCTTCTTTCCTATATAAATATATCAGTGTTATTCCAGTGGCAATAACAGATAATCCTTTGAAGGTGGAACGTTTTAGATAGACCAATATATAATGGATAAACAACTGCCTACTACCTGTTCATTTAGTGAATTGTTTGGCGCAGTGCACATGCTTCAAAACTTTAAATCTAATGCGTACCACAAGGATACAAAATAATAACGTTATGTGAGAATCACGACGGTGGAACGCTAAGCGAGACTAAATATGGAGAACGCTACTCCCAACGAAATATTTAATCTGGCCCTTAAAATCTCATTACATAACTCTCCACGTTTGTTTTCGGGCTTGGACTCTTGTTATTTTGCTCCAAATTACAGTCGGCCGATCGTGTCGGTTTTCTTAACATTCTGGGATTAGGTTTTGGCAACTTGGGGATCAAAAAGTTTAAATCAGCTGGATTTTGGTTTGTTTGCTTTGTCAGTTTGTTTTAAAAAAACTTTTGTGTTTTGTCCGGGCTGGAAGACTTCCAGCGTAACTGCGATGAGTGTTCATAAGTTTGTCATCTAAATGTCTTTCGTAATCCGTTATTGCTGAAATAGGATGGCGTTTTTATTCACTCGCGGCAATTTTTCCTATTTTATTTTATATGGTTACAACGTAGAAGATATTTTACATTTTCTATAACACAACATATACTATTAAATTGGATTCGACTCCCTAGGGATTGTGAGTTAAATGCATAGGTACATACGGTAAAATCTGAGATTGGTAAATTTATTTGAATATTATGCTGGTATAGATATTATATTTATTTAGGAACGGCAATTTCCAATATCCTTTTGAAGGAGTTATTTTGTCTTAGAAGGAGGGCATAACAAAATTCTAGATCCTGCCTTTTTTATTGAGTGAGGTACGTGAAATGTTTGTGACTTTTGCAGAATTGAGGCAAACAGAGAATATAAAAAACCAAATCCCAGCTTTTCAAGACCTGAAACAGTTTCAGAAGATTATTAGAATAAACAAAACAGTTCAAAAAATATTCACATAAAGATTTGTATCTTATTATTCCAATTCATTGAGTAAATCACGCAGCTTTTATAATTATTGCATAGATAGGTAATAAATAGGTATTTTTGTGTAGTGCGCGAAGTTTGATTTTGGTGAACAAGAACGAAGTGGAGCCAAAAAATCGTTCGAGTTCACCAAAAACTTTTAGCGCACGAGTTGCAAACAATATTTTTTCTACAACTCCATTCAAATATCGATCATTCGAAGCTGAAATTTAATTTACAATCAATGGCAGTTGAATTTTAAATATTTTTGGTTTCCTGGCAGGTATTTGTTACCTGACTCGATGCGCGAACGAGGCATTTCGCACACTGTAGAATCATTTCGCGCACGGCGTCATGGGTGCAAAAATCATCGTTTTTCTGACAGTTGTGTAGAAAATAGTTATTTTTGTATCTAGGGCGCGAAATGCTACTTTGGTGATCGAAATCTGATTTTTTTAACGAGGCGTAGCCGAGTTAAAAAAATAGTCGAGATCACCAAAGTATTTCGCGCCCAAGTTGCAAACAATATTTTTTCTACAACTCCATTTAAATATCGATCATTCGAAGCTAAAATTGCATTTTCAAATAAAAGTAGGTGAATTCTAATTGTTTTTGGTTTCCTGACAGGTATGTGTCACCATGACACCCAGTGTGCGAAATAGCTAGTTCGCGCACGGCGTCCTGGGAACGTTAAAAAATCAATACCTGGGAAAAAAAGTGTCACTTCGCAAACTGTCATGAGTGTGCGAACATCATCATTTTTTGACAGTTGTAGAAAATTGTTATTTGTATACCAAGGCCGTGAAATGCCTTTTCAGCGTACATAGAGAAAAGTTATCACCGAGGCCGCTTGCGGCTGAGGCAAGATAATCTCGAGGATGCTAAAAAGTTTCGCGGTCATGGTATATACACTATTTTTTGTGCAACTATAAAAATTATGTAAAGTTACAGAAAAACTGTATGGCTTTGACAAGGATTTGACACATTTTGCACATCAGGTGTGGCGGCCACAAAATTGAATTGAAGCTCATTTCGCGGATGGTTGCACAAAAAAGTATTTTAAGTAATTTTTGTTGTTATGCTAAATCTGATATTAAAACTGTTGTATCAGGACTTGTTATGATATATATCAACCCTGCCATGTTCCTTCGCCGGTTGTCAAGGTATTGTTTGGAGATAACAGGGGATGTCATTAGTTAATACAGGGTGTCCTAGCCGAGAGTGACCCATTTTAAATTCTTATAGCTTTCAAACCAGGTGTGATAGCTCTGCGGTTTGCATCATTCAATTTCTCTCTATTTTATATGGACGATATTATCGAATCGTGGGTTCGGAATCCGGGCCCTGGTCTAAAAGTAATAAGCATTTAAAATGGGTCACTCTCGGCTGGGATCCTGTATTATAGTTTTTGTATTGGTTTCTTTTACACCGTCCTCGGCCATTTGTGAAGCTTATTAAAAGATGTATTGAAGATGAATGTCTATTCATCATAAAAGATTCAAACCTAACATGGTGGCATCGGTGGTGGACGTATTTAAAATCCTATCTTTTTATCTCGACGATTTCTCAATCGAACTGCGAAAATATGTGTAATAAGGAAGATACGTCGACGACTTCCACGGTCGTGACTTCAGTGTTTCAAGCACTTTCTGTACTAGTAACTCCCCCACAGAAGTTTGAATTTTCGATGCCCTAAGAATGGCTCCAGTGGAGAAAACGATTCGAGCAATTTATGTCAGTCTCAGAACAAAATTTAAAACAAGACGAGGAGAAGATAAATATTTTGATTTATATTTTTGGGGAGGAAGCCGAAGAAGGTATAATACAGTTTGTACCGTTACCCAAAACCTACATAGCCACAGTGCAAGCCTTTGAAAACTATTCTATACCCCGGAGAAATCTAATTTTTGAACGTTATAAATTTTATGTCATACCAGTACATTATTGTGTTTTTATACCTTAGATACCATCTACATAATTCATTACTTTATGCCCGTGCGGGCATAAAGTGCACATTATGGCCCGCGCGGGCATAAAGTAAACATTCTGGCCCGCGCGGCAATAAGACGCAAAAAACAGTTTTCGATTAACTTATTCTTTATTTACAAAAATATATATTTATTATTCAAAACCAACTGGTATGACATAAAAGTTTGTATGCAGCACGGGTACTAATAGATATATACCCTCGGGCCAGAGGCCCTCGGCTCTGTAAGACTGTCGCCCTCAGGGCATAATCCTCTATTTAGTACCCTTGATACATAAATAACTATTATATCCTACTGAACTATTACAACCATATAATACCTTGGTTACGATAATCATAAATAGGGTCTTAACTCCCTTGGGAGTTAAGGATATCAAAACTCCCAAGGGAGTTAAGGATTTCTATAACTCCCGCTTTTACCTTGAATAGGTAGAACTTTCAGAAAAAATAGAAATTTTGACAAAAAAGCTTTATTGAAAACTGCAATTCATCTTTTATTCTAAAAATCTATCAACTTTATTTTTATTATTACAAATAATAAATTTACAATTATCAAAATTGCCCTGGAAACTATTTCCATTGCTGCAATTTAATTTTTTTTCTGTATGGCCTTTGCTGTAACACATTTGAATTGATGTGCCTGCCTCTTCTGATCGTAAGGTAGAGAGCATCCGTGCCGTTTGATTTTTTAGCTCGATACTATCGGCTAAATATCCTTCCGCCACTGTGGAACTTTTCCAGCCTCCATGCCTTTTTAGGTTTGTAATAGTTGCACCTGCATCTGCTAGCGCAGTGGCAGAGGTGCGACGAAGACAGTGTCCCGTAAAAGAAGATGGGTCTGGCAATTTTAAATATGATGCAATTTCACTGGGAATTTTCCCGAATGTATTTTTCCCGATTGGCTGGGAGGTGCATCTATTTTGGCGGTAGTTCAAAAAAAATCTTCCGATACCCTTAGGTCGTAATGACATGTAAAATTTCAATAAAGGCAGAGCAACGAACTCATCCTCATCAACAATCGTGAATTTCCTTGGTATACCCGTTTTACTGTCTGGTATACTCACGACCATAACCTTGTCCCGGTCCTCTATATCACTTAGCTTCATATTAAGAAGTTCTTGAGTTCTGCACCCTCCAAAATATCCCATTATTAAAACTATCTGCAAAACAGGTAATTAATACATACACAAAGAAATATAGAAATTAGGTTATTTACCTTATTTAATAAATGCATGTCATTGGGGGCTTCTTTGAGGAACTTGGCGATATGCTGAGGGGACAATACCGCAGACTTTTTCGGTCTATAACCTTTGCTCTTTCGTTTCAAAAAGGCCTCCAATTCGTTGATTTTTTTAAAATCTTGTTTTTCGTGTATAGATAGCATGGATTTCAACATTGACCATTTAGTCCACAAGGAATTTGGACTAAAACTTTCTGACTGCAATAAATAAGGCACAATTACTTACTAAACAAAACATAATGAACAATAGTTACGGTACCATTTCTTGAAAATATGCCAAGAGAACAGTTTCGTCACTATTCTTTGCTGGGATACCTTTTTGTTCCAGCCAGTGGATATATTTTCTATATTCTTTATTATATAGAGTCTCACTCTTGGCTGGGACCAACGTTTTTCTTGCTTCCTCGGCTTTTTTCATTATCTCGTCCATTATAATAAGCTTTTTGTTCACCAAAAACGCGTTTCAACGACAAAATGTGACCTTTATCAATTATAAATAACAAGCCATAGTTACAGTGCCTCTGCCATAGTAACAAACAATAGAACTTGTGTCATAGACAAAGCTAGTACCTACTACTTGTCTATGACTTGTTTGTACCAGCAAGGCACATAGAAACGCACCTGAATGCTCATATAGGTAGTCAATGGTTAATTTCTTTATAAAAATGGACAAAATAGGAGAAATTCAGTAGGATATAAAATTATCTATGTACCACGGGAATTATCAGGTGTTAATACCCATGGGCAATTGGTGTCCCTCGGGCCAAAGGCCCTCGGGACACTAACTTTGCCCTGGGGTATTAACACCCTCATAATTCCCTTGATACATAAATAACTATTATTTCCTACTGAACCTGTATTTTGTCCATTTTTATAAAGGAATAACCCCCAAACCAAAATTTCTACGTTATCTAAAAGTTGTACCTGTCCAAGGTAAAAGCGGGAGTTATGAAATCCTTAACTGCCGCGCGAGACTTATGAAATACATAACTACCGCGTGGGAGTTGAAACCCTGATTATCGTAACCAGGGTATAATATGGTTATAATAGTTCAGTAGGATATAATAGTTATTTACATTAAAAGTGCGTTTATGAACATGATTACATTAACGAGTGTGAAAGATTAGAACGACGAGGTCCTAGACCGAGTCGTTCTAATCGCACGAGTTTTGTAGTCACGTTTAAACGCACGTGTGATGTACCATCGTCATCAAAAGTATCTGGGACAAAAATAATTCATAATAATCTCCTGGACTAATTCTACTGTCATTCATTTCAATGCATTTTATGATTTTATTCATAGTTTGACAAATATTTGACACTAAAAGTCATATTAATAATACAAGAGCTAATATGTCGCTGTCCCAGTTACTTTTGGTGACCATGGTATAACGTTTTATCTACAAAGCGAAAAATAAGAAGGTTTTTTCAATTATTTTCATTTATTAGTAGTTGTCTACCTTTATTTTACCTTTAGAGGTTTAACTTCGACATTTGTCAAATCACCAAAAATAATTGTGTTATAGATTTGTAACCTAGTCCATAACACAACTAGTTGTGTTTTAAATTCATAACCTAGTCCCTAACACCACTACTTGTGTTATGAGTCTCATGACATAACTCAAATACTAGAAAATTGTTTATGTAAAATTGTCATAATCAAACGCTTGTAGATAAAATTATCTATGTACCACGGGTGTCAATACCCACTGGCAATTGCAAACTTTGCCCTAGGGTATTGGGTATTTGTACTGGCTGGTTCATTTAATAAAGACTGTGGACTGTATTTTACTTGTATATTGAAACTTTTACATAATATTTAGGGTTGAATTGATAACAAAGAAGGTTAAATTGATCAAAAAAAACGCCGAGAACGGAATAGTCCCGTTCCTCCTGTTGTTGCTGGAGTCGAAGTGCCAGTCAAGTCGTGACGTATGTGCCGTCAATTATCACGCGCGGCGTTGCCAAATTAACTGTCTAGTTTTAATAGAATCCTATTTTCTTGATTTATAGAATTCGATTTAAGTTCACTGAATACCGAACATCCCGGCCGCCTTGAAATATGATTTCAATCACTGGTAGTTAAAGTCAAGTTTATGGTTGAGATTCTACCGGTAACAAGCACAATTTTCTGATGGATCGTTTAGAAACAAAGCCGTCACTGTATCGAATGCTCACAACACGAGTCACTTGGTCAGATCCCGGAAACAGTTCTACAATTCTTGCAGTCCTCCATTTTAATGGGGGAAGGTTATCTTCTTGAACCAAGACTAGATCACCCGGTTTCAATTTGGTCGAACCTTGCTGGAACCATTTCTGTCTTGCTTGGAGTTCGGAGATGTATTCTTTCGACCATCTTTGCCAGAAGTGCTGCATTATTTGTTGTAGTTTCTTGAAATGGGCAAGGCGATTTTCGGGAATAGAGGTCAAAATAGGTTCAGGTAAATTGACGATAGGACGCCCAATTAGGAAGTGTCCAGGACTGAGTGGGGTATAGTCGTTGACGTCGGAAGACATGGGTGAAAGTGGTCGTGAATTTAAAATTCCTTCGATTTGAATTAAAATTGTCGCGAAATCTTCATAATGCAAGTGGGTATTGCCTACGACCCGTTTCAAATGGCTCTTACAACTTTTGACACCACTTTCCCAAATGCCACCAAAATTAGGAGCTCTTGGCGGAATAAAATGAAAATTTACACCTTCTGAGGATACACCAAACTCAATCTCAGTTAAATTGGACTTGGATTTTAAAAACTTATAGATTTCAGAGTTTGCGCCTATAAATGTTGAACCATTGTCACTATAAAGGTCAGTTGGTTTACCACGTCTGGCAATAAACCGTCTAAATGCTGCCAAAAAGGCTTCGCTTGTCAAATCTGTGACTAGTTCCAAATGTATAGCCTTAATGGTCATACATACGAACAAACACACATATGCCTTGGTCATTTTCGGATTACGTGTTTTTCGGTCCTTCAACATAAATGGGCCTGCATAGTCGCAACCAGTATGTACAAAAGGGAAAAATTGATTGACCCTATAATGAGGTAGATTTCCCATCAGATATTCACACGGTTTTGGTTTGGCTTTAAAACAAGCGACACACTTATGAGTTATAGATCGCGCAAGACTACGCCCTGAAATTGCCCAATATTTTTGTCTAACCAAATATAATAATTGTTGCGGTCCAACATGCAAAAATACTTTATGATAAAATTCAAAAATAAGTTTAGTAAACGTATGCTTTTTGTATAACAAGATCGGGAACCTTTTGCTATAATCCAATTTTGCATTTTGGATTCTGCCACCAACTCTAATTAGACCTTTCTCGTCTATAAATGGGTTTAACGAAGAAATAGTACTCGAGCTTATGGCTTTTTTATCACAAAGGTCAAAATACACTTGTCCAAAAGATTGAACCTGCGATATTCTAATCAAACTTTCCAATGAATGCGTTAATTCTTGACTCCTAAGATTAACACTTAAATTTTTGTCAGTTTTCAATTTTTTATACCTAGTATTATTTAAAAAACGGTAACAATATGCCATAACTCTCTGCAATTTTGAAATACTAGAATACTTGGTGAATAGATTGAATTCTTCAAAATTGTTAATTTTAGATAAATTGCAAATCGTACGTTGCTCTGGTAATACTAGGATAGCATTTTCATCAATACGAGTTAGAGGTAACGTGCTACATTTCAACCAAGAAGGGCCTTCAAACCACAATTCGTTTGAAATTAGTTGTAACGCAGTACTGCCACGAGAGACGAAATCTGCAGGGTTTTGTTCTGATCGAACATGAAACCAATTGTCGGTATTTGTTAGGTTTTGAATTTCTATAACTCGGTTTCTAACAAATGTCTTCCACCTATCAGGATCGCCTTTTATCCAACATAAAGTTATGGTGGAGTCACTCCAGTAGTAAATATGATTAAATTCAAAATCTATTGAGTCCAAAACACGTTTAGCTAGTTTCGTCGCTAGTAACGCAGCAGATAATTCGAGTTTAGCTAGCGTGAGTTGTTGTTGTTTTGTCGGTGCAACCTTACTTTTTGCGCATAGTAAATGAGAGGTACAGGTATCGTCAAAATTAATACATCTTAGGTAGATTGCGGAGCCAAATGCTTTCTCAGAAGCATCCGCAAATACATGTAGTTCGACCTGCCTCGGATTGTCAGAAAATATACGTCGTGATACACTAAGATCATTTAAGTATTGCAAGTCAGAGCAGAAATTATTCCACGTGTCACGTAAGGAATTTGAAACCTCTGAATCCCAGTCGGATTTTTCCTTCCACAAACTTTGTATAATTAACTTTGCAACAAGAATCACTGGTTGTACTAAACCTAGCGGGTCAAAAATTTGACTCGAAATTGAAAGTATTTTACGTTTTGTGACACTACTAGACTGGTTATCAAAATTTTTAATACGATATTTTAACTTATCCGAAAAAGCATTCCAATACACGCCTAACGTTTTGTTTTGTTCGCTTTCACCTATTTGTAAAGTGCTTGTTTGTAAATTGTCATTAAGCTGAAAATATTCAGTAAAATCGCGTTTATTGGATAGCCATTTTCGTAAGTCAAATCCTGCTGATGCTAAAATATTGGTTATGTCACGTTGCAATGCTAAAAGGTCGTTCTCGTCATTTGTTCCAGTTAGCAAGTCGTCCATATAAAAGTCAGTTTTAATAACTTGTGTCGCCACTGGAAAATCTCCTTCAAAGTCGGTAGCCAATTGCTGTAAGCATCGGATGGCTAGAAATGGACTAGAAGCCATTCCATACACTACAGTATTTAATTCAAAACATTTTAATTCGTCATTGTCTGTACGCCATAAAATCCGCTGATAAGGTCTTTGCTTAGGATTAATTAAAATCTGTCTATACATTTTCGAGACATCTGCGCTCAATATATATTTATATTTGCGAAATCGTGTCAAAATTGCTACCAAGTCGTTTTGTATAGTCGGTCCAGTGTACTGAACGTCATTCAAGCTTAGTCCGCTAGTTGTTTTGCTGGATGCGTTAAACACTACACGCAAACGGCATGTCAAACTTGTCTCTTTAATCACAGCGTGATGTGGTAAATAATAACACTCATTGTCAGTACTGTCCTTCCAAATGTCAATCTTTTTCTCACTCATGTGCCCGAGGCTTTCATACTCAGAAATAAATGCCTTATACTCCTTTTTCAATTCGGGATTTTTATTAAATTTCTTTTGTAAATAGTCCAAACTACGCATCGCGTTTAACTTGGAATCGCCTAATTCGTTCAAATTGTCTTTGAAAGGAATTTGTACTATAAATCGTCCTGTCGGGTCACGATCTACTGTCTGTATAAAATTGTTTTCACAAAACTCGTCAATATTGCTTTTAATATTTTGTGGCTCCTCTATTTGCCAAAACCTAATCAAGATTTCATTTATTGCATCTTCAGTGGATAAACAAGAAACTAATTGCATGTTTTTCTGAACCGGAAATGTTAGCTTGCCACCTAACAACCATCCTAGCTCGGTTTTTTGTAATGTCAATCCATTATTAATTTTAATTTGTTCCATTAACAATATGTCATAAAATATCTCTACACCAACTAGCATATCGATATCCTGTGACACATTAAAAGACGGGTCCGCCAATGAGATATTCTTAGGGATATTTATAGATTTCTTGCCAAAAGAAAATAAAGGAATGCGACTTGTAATTTTATCTAAAACTAAACAACAGGCATCGCATTTATAGTCGTTGATTCGTGAATGAATCGTTACTGATGTCTGCAATTTTATTGACAAATTATGCTTATCTCCAACACCCGAAACTGCATAATTAATTGTCTTTAATTCTAGACCAACTTTTTTTGCAATTCCAATGAAATAAAATTACTTTGTGAACCTTGATCCACTAATATTCTAGCCGTGTACATTTTATTTCCTAAACCTAAACCAACAATATTAACCAACGCCGTCGACAGTAAGGGGTAATCCTTGTTCTGCTTGTTCAAACCTGTAAAAGAATTAATATTATTTTCAACTGTTGTCTCTGTCGAATAAGTAGAAATTCCACTCTCACTGCCTCTGTCTGGGATGCCACCCGTGCCACCACCACCGCTCTGCCTATTGATCGCGGAAGTCAGTGCCGTCACCGGTGATGCCGAATTATTATTTTTCGCGATTTTCGACCCTATCGTCAGACCTACTATGCTGCGAACCGTTCGTAGAGTTTTTGTCACGGTGTAACATAGAATTGTGTTTAAAATTACAAATTCTGCAGGATGTTTTAATGCAATCTTGAACAGTGTGGTTTGGATTAAAACAATTGATACATAATTTAAGTTTACGGACTTCTGTACTTCTCTCGCCAACTGATAAATTTTTAAACTTATCGCACTCAAAAATGGAATGCTCGCCTCTACAAAAATAACAAGAAATTTTTCTACATTGTTTAACAGTCGTAAACGAACCTCGATATCTATTTTGTTTAATGTCTTTATTGTCAAATTTATTAGCAGGTTGCTTAGGTACAATTTTAATTTTAGTCATTTCTAACTTTTCTAATAAAGAACATTTAGCCTTCAAAAATGTATTTAACTCAGACCAAACAGGAAAGTCTCCAGCGATTTCATAGGCTTCCCACTCCCTTCTTGTTTGACTATCGAATTTATTGACAATAATGGCTATTAAAAGTGTATCCCAACTGTCAGTGGGCTGTTTTAGAGCTTTCAATGACCTTATGTTTCTAGAAAAAATATCAAATAATCTACGTAATTCTACATGAGATTCCTTTGTCAATACCGGTGCATCTAAAAGACCTTGTATATACGTGTCAATAATCAACCTATTATTCTCATAGCGTTCTTCCAAAAGTGACCAAGCAACATCAAAATTGGAACTGGTTATTTCAATTGAAGCAACGAGTTCTTCGGCTTCGCCCTTGAGTGCCGACTTTAAATATTGAAATTTCTGAACTGGTGGTAAATTGAAGTTGGTATCTACAATAGCTAAAAACGCGTCTTTAAATTCCATCCATTTTTCGATTTTACCTTCAAATGTAGGAATACTAAGCAAAGGTAGTTTTGATTGTGGAAATAACTGACTATTATTGTGACCTTGGCCTACATTTTGATTAACACTTCTATTAGAAAGTGAACCTCTGTCATTATTCAAATCCTCATAACTGTCAAGCGCTGTCTGAGCCGCAGCTCTTAAATTAAAATAATCATCAAAATAATTTTTCTCATCCAGCTCAACTTCCATTTGTTCAGCTGTAAGAGTCGAATTTTCCAAGGCGCAAGCAATATCCAACTGCACCTGAGTAAATTCATCATAGCCTGGTTCAAATTTGAACAATCTAGTCTTAAGTTCATTATATTTTACTGTCGTTAAATTGTCGAGCGTTAAACTGTCAAAAAATGTTCTAAATCTTGTCAAATTAGAACGAATACTGGCTCTTTTATGCTTCAAAACTGTCAATGACTCTGCCATAATTAATTGTAGAGTCTAAATTACCAAAAAAAATGACGTGTCAGTCAATACTTGTCAGGAAATTAATAAAGGAAAATAAAAGGAACTCGCTCACCGGACGTCGCACAGAAGCGTAGGCCTTAGTTCATGTCGAAATATCCTTGTTTACTCCATCACTGTGTTGCACCTCAACCACTAATTAATTTTATTTGATGCGGCGCGAATGGACCAATGTACTGGCTGGTTCATTTAATAAAGACTGTGGACTGTATTTTACTTGTATATTGAAACTTTTACATAATATTTAGGGTTGAATTGATAACAAAGAAGGTTAAATTGATCAAAAAAAACGCCGAGAACGGAATAGTCCCGTTCCTCCTGTTGTTGCTGGAGTCGAAGTGCCAGTCAAGTCGTGACGTATGTGCCGTCAATTATCACGCGCGGCGTTGCCAAATTAACTGTCTAGTTTTAATAGAATCCTATTTTCTTGATTTATAGAATTCGATTTAAGTTCACTGAATACCGAACAGTATTAACACGCTCATAATTCCCTTGATACATAAATAGCTTAATAGTCGTGTTCAGCAACCAGGTGAGTCTATAGAATTATTTATAACTTGTCTACATTCCCTTGCAGAACATTGCCAATATGGCTTGTTAAAGGACAAATTAATACGTGATTGTATTGTTGTGGACATGATAGATCGTAGGAACCAGCGAAGGATTACAATTGCAAGCAAATTTAACATAAGCTGATTGTGTTATTACGTTAAAACAAGCCCAATTCCAAGAAAAACAAAGCCAAAAGCTGCGAGGTGGATCGGTTGCGATGGTTGCGGCGTGAGTGACGGGCAAAGAATCGCCAAAACAGTCGAATTTTCATTTCAGACGCACAGATCTGACCAGAGGAAGCGTTTCTCGAAACGTTGCCAGATCTTCCAGTTTTCCCGATAAAAAGGGAAGAGAAGATGAGTATAAGACTACTTTTAGAAAATGGGTTAGCGGACCACCCCAGGGAGAAGTGTCCTGCCACGCAATCTTTCTGCCGTTCGTGTAATAAACAAGGGCATTTGGTGACTGTTTGTCGAAGCAAAAGGGTTAGATCTATCCAATTTGACTCTATAGATGATATTGATCCTAATATTAGTCCAAGTTGCAAAAATTGTTCTCAGAATAATAGCACTATTTCAAATCAGTTTCTGGGGTTACTTGAGATAAATTCGGAAAATTTATTTTCTTTAGGTGACACTTGTTAAACTCACTAGTTTTTTACTCTGACAACACATTGTCATATATTATATCACAAGAGCTTTAAATTTAATCGATTAAACTATCCAACATATTTTGAGCATGATTTTGCTTGGAAAATAGTGGAACTTGATAAAAATTTTATTAAAAAGTTATTGTGCTTGAAACTATTTGCCAAAACGCCAAATTATGCAAAAAATATTCGGATAGTTTAATCCATTTAAATTTATAGGTCGAGTGGTATACGGCTAGATTATTTCCTGAATAATTAACCCGGCATTACACGCGCCAAAAAAATTACGACGTTACACGCGTTCGGTCAAATCGACCGACTGCCCAAAAGTTTATATGAATTATTAGCTTTTTCGCGGAAACGATCCAAAACGTATCCTGAACGATAAGGCATGACCTACGCAAGTTTGCTAATCAATAGAGACATGAAACTTTCAAATATTACCTGCGTAAGTCATGCCTTAGCGTTCAGGATACGTTTGGGATCGTCTCCGCGAAAAAAGTGTACAAGCACTATAATTCCTAGAATTCATAATTATTACAAAGGGAATTATATTATGTAGTACAGTTACCGTATTATCGGCAGCCAAAAGTACTCCCAATATCAGAAAATGCCAATTTTGAATACAAATATTTCAGATACTCAGGTTCACGCGCCTAGTCAAAAGCACCGACTATGAAAATAACGAACCCTTCTTCAACCAAAAACCAAAATATGTTTGGGCCAATGGGTAGTGGAAAACCTGCATCAGGCATTCCTGGATGGACAAAACTGTCACCCTTGTACCTGTGGCGTAATTACTGATTTTATCAATAGTCGGTCTTTTTGACCGCCACGCGTGTACTCGCGGGTTAAGTACCTAAAGCCAACAGCAAAGAGTTTTATTTATTATAAAATGTCAGAATATTTCTATGCGATTTCTATGAAAATTCTGTCAAAAAATCATCATGTTGGTTTTGTCCAGGTAGGAACAGGTAGGGGTTTTGTCAGTAGGAAACCGGCCATTCCTATGGCATTTTGCCAGTGTAAAACACTCTAGTGAAATCAATGAACTATAACCAAAAACTGGAATTCTAACACATAAGGACGAACGTGAAGCCTAGTGCGGCTGCTGCGGAGGGGATACGTGTTTTTGTCGCACTCATTATGTTAAATGGCGAAAATTGCTTCCAACACGTATTCCACTCGATGAAACCTGTGAAGGGAAATATGACAAAACTTTCGAAAACGTCATATGTCAGCGAGCAACAGAAAAAAACAACATTCCCCCTTGTGGCATCTGTCTTTCATGGCTTCATTTTTTTGGCAGATATGGCAATGTGTGCGCATTCCAGTTTTTAGCTATAGTTCATTGAGTGAAATAGTCAAGCAACAATGAGTGCACCTGTAGAATTTTTTCTGTTTCTATATCAACCATATCAACCAACATCTATACAAACACTAGCTGAACCGGCGAACTTCGTACCGCCTCTGAATTATTAAATATCTATTAAATGTTGTGTTAACGTATCTAGTAGCTGAATTAAATTCAGTTTTTTTCGATGGTAAATTTGGCCTTGGTTGAAGAAAACTAATGTTTAGTCTCTGGATCAGAAATCACCTAAAATTACAATTTTACATCATCTCTTTTTAGGCACCTTGTGGGCATTCTTGTGGAGTGTACCACCAAATTAATAAACTCAGGCACAGAAATGTTCAAAGAATGTAAAGAAAACAATAAAAATCAACTGAATCGTTAATAACCACTGATTCAAAAATTCATAGTAATTCACACAATTAACACAGGATCAAATGTAAACAAAATAATGTCGGCCTACACTGCCATATTGAATCACGTGATTTGGATTGCCTAATAAAATACCATAAACATAACCTATCACAGTATCCACAAATTTGTACCCACCCTTTTCGGGATTGAAAACTAAATGAAGGTTTCTATCATGTATCATAGATGGCGTCATATACGGAATGGTATTACAGTGCTTTTGGTATTACAACAGTGACTAATAGAGCTCCCGTCGTCATTTTGTGCCCTACCTCTTGCTACTTTTAAATATGAATATATAGTTTTTAAATGGACATCCATCATAAAAAAATTGAAAACAACGAATTTGATGCACCTCATAATAGTTATCAAATTTTTCGTGTCGATTCAGTCCGAATAGATCTGATGTTTTGGATCCCCTAACTTCTTTATTAAAAAAAAATCCATTTACTTGGAATCATGCTCAAAAACGAGCTTTTAAAAAAATTAAAGATTTATCACGAGAAAGTCCTTGTCTGGCATATTTTGATCCCAGCCAGAAAATTATAATTTCTGTTGATGCTTCTTCATTTGGTATCGGTTCATGTCTTATTCAAGAAGATGTAAAAGGAAATAAGAATAAGAAAGTCGTTTCTTATGCATCCAGGTTATTGTCAAAAACGTTAAGCACAAATCAAGCGTGAAGCTTTGACCTGGTTATGTGACAAATTATCCGAATACGTTTATGGATTGAAAGTGTTCATTGAAACGGATCATAAGCCATTAGTTCAAGTTCTACAGACTAAAAATATCGATGAATTGACTCCGCGTCTTCAGAGATTTAGATTGAGACTTCTAAGATATGACTATGAGATTTATTATGTTCCAGGTAAGCATTTAGTAAAAATTTAATAACAACAAATTTTGAAGTAAAACCTTATTTTTTAGAAGAGCAAAATAAAGATTCTGTTTGTATAAAGCTCAAACAATATATTCATTTAGGTTGGCCTAAGAAAAATAGAATAGATCCAGAAACTTCTATTTATTTTCAGTATAGACATGAAATTTCAGAATGTAATGGTTAATTTCCGGATCGTGTATGGCAAAAAATATCACTTGACTTATTTAATTATGATGGAAAGTGGTACCTCATTGTACTTGATTATTTCTCTAGATTCTTTGAAATTTTGAAGCTTCAGTCAATGACAGAAAATGTGATCATCACTAAGTTAGTTATAAGAGCTGTTTTCTAGGTATGGCTTACCAGAAATAGTAAGAACTGATGATGGACCTCAGTCTATTCTTCCTTGTGATCATAAATGTAATATAGTCACTAATACACCATCATTTTCCAATATAGTTGATTCCACTAACGCTAGATTGGAAAACCGTGTTGATCAAAACCAAAATTTTGAATTTCAACATGATGAACAATTAGATAATAGCTCCAGTGAAAGTGTTGCAGAATCCGAAGTTCAATCGGATGATATGACAAGTGATAAAAATAAGGATGAAAGTGCTAGTTTCAGAATTAGTAAACCAAAGCGTCACATTAAGAGACCCTTGACCCTTCTATTTAAAGGACTATGGTACTTAAACTGTAGGTCTTTTTCTTATTATAAAAGGGGAGATGTTCTATCAGGACTTGTTATGACCCTGCCATGTTCCTAAGCCGGTTTTTAAGGTATTGTTTGGAGATGACAGGGGATGTCATTATTTGATATTATAGTTTTTGTATTGGTTTCTCTACTAGATTGGGAGGGCGTGACAGGTTTCACCTACTGATTTTATCCCGCATGCCTTTTTTTAATGGTTGATAATTAACCCAGAAACAGTGAGAAAAAATATGATTTTCACCGCCGCCCGAAACCGCTATATAGGAAAAATCGAATTTTCATTTGTGAAATTTTTTTGTGGTTTTTCGTGATCTGTAACTGCATGCCATTCAAACATAAGGTAAAACTAACGTATTGAAAGTATTGTAATGAAAGGCATGCACCCCGCAGTAATACAAATGCTTCAAAGAGTCACCTGAAGTTGAAAAAAATAATGCTGATTTTTAATGTTTTGAAATTGCATGCCAAAGGAAATATTCAATTTTCATCTAAATAACAGCGTAAAAAATAAATGGCATGCGCCACTCGGTGGGGGAAATCCGGAAATTAGCGGAAAATCTTGTGAAAATTTTGACAAAATTTTAACAAATCGCATGCAATTTGCAATCACCAAAAGTATACTAAAAATTTTCACAAGATTTTCCGCTAATTTTCCGGATTTTCCCCATCGAGCGGCGCATGCCATTTATTCTTTAGGCTGTTATATGGATGAAAATTAAATATTTCCATTGGCATGCAATTTCAAAACATTAAAAATCAGAATTATTTTTTTCATCTTCAGGTGACTCTTTGAAGCATTTGCGCTACTGCGGGGTGCATGCCTTCTATTACAAGACTTTCAATTCGTTAGTTTTACCTTATATTTAAATGGCATGCAGTTACAGATCACCAAAAATCACAAAAGTTTTTCACAAATGAAAATTCGATTTTCCCTATATAGCGGCTTCGAGCGGCGGTGAAAATTATATTTTTTCTTATTGTTTCTGGGTTAATTATCAACCATTAAAAAGGCATGCGGGATAAAATCAGTAGGTAAAACCTGTCACGCCCTCCCAATCTATACGCTGTTTTCGGTCATTTGTGAAGCTTATTAAAAGATGTATTGAATATAAATGTCTATTCATCATGAAAGAACTCAACATAGCATAAACAGAGAGCCTTCCTACATAATTTACATTATTGCAATTATTTATAAATTATTCTGTCGTTTACTTAGGTATATCATTGCGTTTTGTATCGATCAAAATTTTCTGAATAAATGAATGAGAATACAAGCTATGAAATAGCTAAAGCAGGTAATAATAATAATTTATCCTATATATTATGTTAAATGCGAGCTATTACTTTATAGACCTCGATGATTGATGGCATCATTATATGTTTGCTTCGAATAAGCCCTTATAATAAACGAAAAATAAAAAATAAAAGAAGTCCAAGTGAAAAAAAATTATATTTTATTTATCAGTCATACTTCCACACTATTCATCATTTTGATAGTTCCCAAATCTGACTCTTCCTCTTCACAAGAATCTTCTTGTTCGAAAATTATTCTTAAATACTGACAAGGGAGGACGACACATTCTCCATTTGGTTCTTTCCCATCTATGTAAACCCCTCTAACCAACAATGAATTTGAACAACCCAGTACTACCAAGAACATATAACCAATAAAATGGGAGAGGATGCCGCTTAATTCAGGATCATCTGCAATAAATTTATTATAGATTATCAAAAATATACATTATATGAGTCTGTATTACCTGGGAGAAAATAAATATTGGTCACATTCCAAACGCCTCTCCAGTAAAGTATGATAGCTATGCAGGATAGAATTATGTAAAAGTCAGCAATTACGATTTTAGTTAGGCCTGATGTTTTGGTGCACAGATTTTTCATGAAGTTTTGCAATCTGAAGACCAGACCTATAACAAGCAATCCCAAAACCTGAAACATAAAACAATTTGGAGTTTATAATTAGCATATTTACAGTTCCATAATTAGATGCCTTATTTATTTGATTAACAAACACAAGACTAGACTTGGATCCTAATTATTGCGGGTATCATAATATATTATAATAAAATTTTATTTGAGAAACAAATCCACGGCGGTGCTTTTTTATTATATAGGTACAATTCAAGTAGACGTAATACTAATAATTTTAAGAGAGGTATAATTTACATATTTTAGATAATAATCTGGTACCACATAGACGCTAGCCCTAGCATAGTTGCGGAAAAATTGATACATCTCTTACAAAAAAACGATCTTTCAGACTTTTGCAATATAAGTGGATAATGTTTGCGCATTTTTGCACTTGAAATTGAATTCTGCTGTGTTATACACAGAACGATATATTATGACATTTACAAGAGAGTTTTTGCTCGCCGCCGTCCACAAATCTTGTTCGAAATTTTACAATACACCTATGAATTTTGACTTAATACGAGGGAATTAAAAAAAAAAAAACCTTCCAATAGCAATTATTTCCCCTGTACAACTGACGTCAATAGCGAATGGAGAACGGTTAAGCCCAAAAAGAAGAAAAAGGCCTATGCTGACATGCCCAAAATCGAAAAAATGAGGGAAGAGCGAAGAGAAAGAAGTAACAAGACTAGAGAGACGGTATCGGGATCGGGATGGGTCACCCCAGAACCTAAGGAGACAAACACTGATTGTGGAGTCATTATACGTCGAAGAGAGAGTGAGTCCAGGCAAGAAGCACAAAAAAGGGTCAGGGAAATAAGGAAACCCCTACTGGCTAGAAGCATAAAGGAAGTGTAGGCTATTAAATCGACAAGGCAGGAAGGGGCTATTATACTTGCCAAACATAACAGGTTGCAATTAGGCGAATCCCGTAGGAAAACGAAGTCAGCAATCTTAGAACAACGGCAGAAATAAGACCCATGGTTCGACTGTCTGTAGTGGAAAAGCCCTGCTGGGTGAAGAGATTATTTGCGATGCCAGCACGTTTCCTCATAAGAGCCGGCAAGTGAAGTTGGACCTGACATATGTTTTTCACGTGGACGAATACCTCAACCTGTCCATGTACTACCAATGCTGCAGATTCGGGTACGTCGCCAAGTTCTGTAAGGAGAGGAGCACTTGCATGAGATGTGGCGAAGATCGCGAAAGGAGGGATGGTAACGAAGAGCTGCATTGCCCGAACTGCACCAGAATGACCATGAGACGCGACCAGCATAAGCATATGGTGTGGGACAAAGAATGCCCCGTCTAAAAATGAGGATTGAACGCAATAGGAATAACATCAGTTTTTTTTGCACATTGAGTTACCTAGAACGAGACAACCACGTTCTTTTCTTCAGGCCAAGACTGCTTGCGACCACACCAGAAGAGCGGCAAGATAATAAATCCAACCTGCAGTTTCAACTTTAGCTCAGCCACAGAGAGTAGCCCTGAAGGCTCCGATTGCCCCTGAAGTGGCATCCAACCAAAAAGAAATTGTTGAATGATTGAAAATTTTGTTGCCAGCAGTTCTAAGTAGGGAACTATGCAACGCAAGGATTGACCAATGAAATAAGATTATCGCCCAGAACGTCAACGGATTGAGAGCTCTTTCCAGGTCTATTAAAAGAGCATCAACTCGATATCCCAACTGCAGAAGCTCAGAACAAACGATGTAAAAAGCATCTCGTACCAAGACATTGCGCTTAATCAAGTAAACATTCTGTTATATAATTTACATCCAAATAGTGCTATTTGAGTCGCATGATAATCTAAAACGAGCAAAGAACGTTCCATGAAGAGATTGAGATACATCCTATAGAGATTGAGAAAATAAGAGTCTAGATTAGGATCCATAAGCCTAATTACCATAACTGGCATATTATCTGGTAGAGACCATGGAGAAATAGCCACAAGCAAGAACTTCAACCACCATCATCACTGGCGAATTCAAGAGTTAATCCCCATCTAGGAACTCCGA
Source organism: Ceutorhynchus assimilis (assembly GCA_917834065.1). Classification (NCBI taxonomy): domain Eukaryota; kingdom Metazoa; phylum Arthropoda; class Insecta; order Coleoptera; family Curculionidae; genus Ceutorhynchus; species Ceutorhynchus assimilis. The sequence goes on along the minus strand of OU892287.1, from coordinate 30,433,731 downwards.
TGTCTGTAGCCAGAACGGATACTCCCTGTAAAAGGTCGCATAGTCCCGAGGAGCCGTCTCATGCATCTGATCCATAACTCTGTGATCCATAACTCTGTGTAGTTGAAAATAGCTCGTGGAGCTTTGCAGTCTCGCATTCTTAAAGCGCATCAGCTATATGCATGGTAAGTACACTAACAACAAAGAAGCCAAAAGTTAGGAGCACTGTCGACTCACGCCAGACCTAGTACAACATAACCACCGTAACCTCGCAGAGGCGTCGATAAAAAAAACGGTGATAGTCATCTGGATCGAGGGACGTGATCTCAGCACAGGCAATTGTGCAGCCAATGCTCTGACTAGGAGAACCGCCAGGCTACAGCCTTTTGGACCTTCATGGGGCTGACCATATCGGCGGCCATAGATATGATCAGAGAATCCTTCCACTCCCTTCTCAGAGACCGCTGAGACGATACGTTTGGCTGCAACACACATTTATTCAGGTTGCATCTTAGCACCACAACCTTGTGTAGGGCTTGTAATTAGGAAGTAGAGGCGGTAGAGAACGTTCTTTGTGACTGCCCCGCTGTTTTGGCAATACGCAGAGCCCGATTAGGCCAATCGTATCCATCCATCAAAAAGATCAGAGGACGTCATCGCCTACGTTAAATCGCTAGGTTAGATGACGATATAAGGATAACATCTCCTCTTGTAGAGGCGCACAATGGGCCTACTGTTGTGTAGCCACCCTCCCAAACTTACAGATACAGAGCTAAAGCCTTGATACGGAAAATCTTCGAGCAGGCGAAGAGTAGGAACATGGCGTAGAAAAGTGAAGATGTTTTGTTTTTGCAAAGTTTTTGGTAACCAAAATAAGGGCAGTATAGCCAATACGATGCTTTACCTGTTTATTTAGCATTTTTACCGTAATCTCAACGGTGAAGTATCTTGGCCACTAGCTGAAACTGCACTGGAGAAGCTAGCAGCATTTTAGAAGTGTAGAAAAGACGAATACCTAGGATAAGCTAGGTTAGCAGGTTCACAAGTGAAGAACATCGCTCGAGAATGAACAGCATACAACAAACCCATATTATAGAAGGGTACGAGAGAACTTGATTAGTTCCCAATTTCTTGAACAGAAATCTATTATAAGCAGTTCGTCTGAATTTAAATTCATGATAAAAAAAAATTTAATTTGCAAAACTTACAAACTATCAGTTTGCAATATGAGATTGAAATTCTATGCAAAAATGATGAAATAAAATAAGACAGAATGGGTGAAGCCGCAAAGGAGGGAGGTTATAGCTTTAATTTAAATTGTATGTCAGATACTGTTTACTTACCAAACTTGACCAACTGGACCAAATAAAATTATCAGGCAACAGGATCAGGTCTATAAGCACCCACAGCCCTCTCCAAAGGGTAACTACCAAATTGCCCATCACTCCAACCGAAAAAAAACAATCTAGGATGGCTAGAAGCGAACTTTGTTTATTCTAAAACAGTTTAATATTAAAACCATCAACTTATTTGAGAATCAAGCATTTCTTACAGTTCTTTTGAACATGGTGGGAAATTTGAAAACATAATTTCCCTTATCGATGCATATTGCAAATGGAGGGGCAATTGCATTCCTGAGACCCTTAATGACAATAAGGGTGATAAAACATGCTACCCATATCATCAGGAACCAGTGAATGCCTTCTTTTTCCGCAACTGAATCTTTGGTGAACTGGATGTGCAGGTAACTGTCTATTAAGCCCCAACCACCTTATATAATAAAAAAAAATCAATATTAATACTTAATGTAAGAAAATTGTTGGATAAGGTCAAAATTAAAATATAAACCTGTTTACTTGTATGTCGACGTTTCGACTATATTAAGTCATCCTCGGGACGATTAAAATCAAATATAAAAATTGATCTATTCATAAAGATAATATAATAAAAATTATTGAAATAGTAAAAAATAATAGTATTATTATATACTAAGAAGGGAATACAGGTATTATTACGTATTTCTTAAAACATATAACATCTTGGCTTTGTATTTTTAAATTCAAAGAAAAATAAAAACAATAATCAAACAAACAATATAGAACAATACCTACCAAGTTTAGCGGATAAAAATTATAATAAAAAGTTGTTGATACCATTCAGGAAACTGATTTAAAAAAAAAACACATTACACCAACTTACGTAAGTCTAGGTTTCTTTGGTTCAAATCTTAATAAATAGATACATTTAAAAGGAACATAAGTGAATACTTAAGACGTAGGTGTATACATGGACAATCACCAATCAACAACTAAATCAGAACGATCATTTTTTCCTTTTGAAAGCCACTCTCGAATTTTCATCCGAGTGATCCGAGATTACACCTGCCACTCTCTCAGATAAGCCCTTAATATGAGGAATTTTGAAATATTTTTTTTCCGAGTTTACAATTGACTGATTATCATTAGCTAATCGGATTATAGAGAATTTTGTTGAGCAGTTTGTGCAGATAATTATTTTTGAGTAAGACATTCTTGTGTGATAGTGCTCTTGCACGAGATTTGAGGTTATTAATTATATTTAGTTTTTGCTTAGAAGAACTGACTTGCTCATTTTTCGGTTAAATGTAAAAAAAACATATAACTAAAAAAAACACACAAAAGAGGATCGATCGTTCTGATTTAGTTGTTGATTGGTGATTGTCCATGAATATACCTACACTACCTACACACTTATGCTCCTTTTAAATGTATCTATTTATTAAGGTTTCAACCAAAGAAACCTAGACTTAGGTAAGTTGGTGTGATGTGTTTTTTTTTTTAAATCAGGTTTCTGACGGGTTTCAACAACTTTTTATTATAATTTTCACTAAACTTGTTATTGTTCTATATTGTTTGTTTGATTATTGTCTTTATTGTGTTTTGAATTTAAAAATACGAAGCCAAGATGTTATATGCTTTAAGAAATACGTAATAACACCTGTATTCTCTTTCTAGTGTCCTGAAGATGACTTCATATAAGTCGAAACGTCGACATATAAGTGAACAGGTTTCTGTTTTAGTTTGACCCCATCCAACAATTTTCCTACATTGAAAACATTGGGTCACAAAATAATAGTAATATAACTAGTGCAATGGAAATTATTTATAATTTTTGGGAAATTTGCCCGAATGCATTTTTAGTTGAAAAAGAGCACGATTGTACGTAGTGCACGAGTGCCTTTTTCAGTTAAAAACGCATGAGTGCAAATTTGTCCAAAATTATAAATATATTTCCATTGCACGAGTTGTATTTAATGAGAGAATTTCATAAATCAAAAATTTAAATTTTTTGTCAAAAAATTACAAAACACCAGTTTTCGCACCAGTTAGTATGCAATTATCTGATAATTTGCACTAGTGCAAATTATCGCGTAGTTACAATCGGATTGGTTCAAATCAACAATCAAAACATGTCAATTTATTGTTGGAATACCAGTTTTGACAGATGTATGAAATTCTCATTCAAAATTAATACTTAAATTCAATTTTTGGTAATTAATATACATCTAGATGATAAAGAGTTTGATGAAAATAGACAGATGATGATGATGACTTCAAATGGCATACTAGTTGAAGAAAACAAAATTTGCAACATGTCGATAAAAGAGCTTCAAGCTTCAAGCATCTTGAAGAATTTGTTGGATTGGTTATCTTCCTTTCCCGAATTGAAGTATAGTATTTTCTTTCGACAATCATCCTATTTTTTTTTAAGTAATTTGCATATTCATTAAATAAAAATAGCCTTCAAAAGATGCAAGTCAGAAATTGATAACAATAATCATTTCAATTTTTATTCCTTTATAACTCAGAATGGTCGATTCATGAAGTTTGGTTTTATGGAACACGACAAGATTCTATATGAGTAACGTTTCAAAGGTCTATCACTGCAGTTTTTAGTGAGTATAGTGACGGCGCTTCCGCCAACGGTGTCGAGAATTCAACCTAAAATCTAGAAAATACTGATTCTTCCAGGAAAAGACTCTATCGCGTTTATTCTGGATTCTACACAAATAGATTACGGATATATAAAGGCTGGTATCAGTTAGTAGTTTTAAGTTTAAGATTGACTGTGATATGATTTAGATAGTGATTATTGTTAACAATAATTGTAAATAGTTTAGTTGTTTGAGTTAATTATTGAAGTAATTAATGTCACAGTGCATAGTAACGTGGAATAAATTATTGTTAATTGGACTTTGATTTTAAATAAACGAACCCAAGATTTCTGTCACGCACTCCAGAGCCGTGACATTGGTGTCGGAAGTGAGATATAATTCGAGGACTGCAAAGTGAAATCCGATTGCACCGCACTACTGGACTACTGCGGACACTAGTGTATGGACACTAAGAAAATTCTGGGACAGTAAGTCAGTGTAAGTAGTAACAATCACCAAAAACCGATTGTATAAATTACTTCGGACGGAAGGGACTATGTATACCCGATTTTGACTGTGATAGTGAATTTTCAAGTAAGTTCTAGAAAATTCTATTTGGAAACCAAGGGAGATATCGAATTTCTGACTTCGCCGACGTATTCGATACATTAATCTTCATGCAGGTTCATAATTTCGAGGAGTTTAAGGAAAATTCTTGAATATTCTGTATATGGCTATTACAAGACAGCAAGCAAAAATGGAAAAACAAAAAATTGAAGAACTTCTGCGCAAAATGTTGGAGCTTCAAGAGACCAAACGACACCAAGAAAAACAAGTTGAAGAGGCCAGACGACAAAAAGAAAAACAACAAGAAGAAGCTAAACGATAACAAGAAAAACAAGACGAAGAGGCTAGGCGACAAAAAGAGAAACAAGAAGAAGAAGCTAAACGACAACAAGAAAAACAAGACGAAGAGGCCAGGTGACGAAAAGAAAAACAAGAAGAAGAACCTAGACGATAACAAGAAAAACAAGACGAAGAGGCTAGGCGACAAAAAGAAAAACAAGAAGAAGAAGCTAGACGACAACAAGAAAAACAAGACGAAGAGGCCAGGCGCCAAAAAGAACGGCAAGAAGACCCTGGACAACTACAGAAAATATTTCAAACCATTCACGAATTTGTCGCTAACCTAGAACAAAAGATGACGGAAGTAAAAGCCGAAGTTAAAGACGATGTTCGAAAAATTAAAGACGATGTCCGAGCAGTTAAAGCACTTGAAGATAAGGTGAATAAATTAGAAATACAGTCCATCAATCCAGGTAGTGTTGGGGCATTCTCTAGTATGAAGATAAAACCATCAACTTTTGATGGCTCTACGTCCTGGACCATGTATATCCGATAATTTGAAGCTGCTGCAAATACCAACGGATAGAACGATCAAGAAGCAACAGCACTGATAGTGGCGCTACCAGGACCTACCCTAGATCTTCTTCAGTCCATTCCTTCAATCTACCAACAGAATTACCAGCATCTAAGTCAGACATTGAAATTGGAGACCAAAATAATAAGCAATCGTCAAAAGAGAATGGTAGCTCCGAGAATGTTATGAGAAAGTTCATGGAGAAAACGAAGAAACTATTACTATTACTAGAACAACTGGAAAACGACTCCAAACAAACACCAACTCCGAGAAACCGAGTAAAATGTTACCGGTGCCATAAGCTTGGACATATGCAATGGGATTGTAGACTAAGGATGTCCTCTCCATCTAGGGATCGTTCCTAATGCTTTTGAAGATCTAGAGTCGCCAGCCCTAAACATCGACCAGGAAATCTTCATGAAAATGGTGACGCTCTGTCTAGACGACTATGCAAATCAGACTGGAAGCTTCGTCAAAGAATCGATATGCATGAGATAAATACTGGTCCGGCTGTGACAAGAACGGGTCTGATCGTTGATAACAAATGGACTACCAAACAAATGAGAGCAGATCAGGAAGCACACCAAGACATCGGGCAATTTCTACATCTTAAAGAAAATAATGAATGTAGAGCAGAATGGGGGAAGTGTGGAACAAGAGTTTGATTTACAAAGCGTTGTGGGCTCAGTGGAGCTATCTGGCCGTAGAAAATGATTTACTTGAAAGAGTTTGGGAAAGTGCCGATTGAAAATCCACTAAGAGCCAACTGGTTATTCCAAAAAATCGGGTAGGAGATATATTGAAAGAAATACATTACATGGAACTTCAGGGGCATATTTTGGAGTTAACAAGACTTTGGACAAAATTTGGTAACGTTTTTACTGGGTTCACTATCATAGAGACGTTAAAAACTTTTGCCGAAAATGCGACATGTGTACTACCAGCGAGACTACCAGTAAAGGCCCTAAACTGAGATCTCGGGGGCCCATGAAACAGTACAACGGCGGTTTCTCATTTGAACGAATAGCGATAGATGTTGCCGGACCGTTCCCTGAGTCAGAGCGTGGTAACAAATACATCTTGGTTATCATGGATTACTTCAGTAAATAGCCAGAAGTTTTCGCTATTCCTAATCAAGAAGCCATCACTATTGCCCAGATGCTAGTGGACGAAGTTTTTAGTCATCATGGTGTGCCACGAGAGTTACATTCAGATCAGGGACGAAATTTCGAATCTGCTATCTTTAAGAAAATATGTGACATCATGGGAATTCGTAAGACAAGAACAACACCTTTACATACACAGTCTGATGGCATGGTAGAACGATTTTAACAAGACCATAGAGGAACACCTGACAAAAGTGATCTCACAGAACCAGCAAGATTGAGACACACTTGCCTCTATTTTTAACGGCTTACAGAGCATATGTTCACGAGTCTACAGGTGAAAGTCCAGCTAGAATCGTTTTTGGAAGGGAACTCAGGTTACCTAGCGATCTGATGGAGTACCTGAAGAAGAACAAAAAGGAATTCGAGATTATACCAACGAAGTAAGGGCACGACTTCCGGGGATACATGATTTTGCCCGGGAGCATATCCAGCTGGCCAGTGACCGAATGAAGACCAGATACCACTTGAAAGCCAATTTGGCCGGATATCAAGAAGGTGATTTAGTGTGGCTGTATAATCCAGCAAGAAAGAAGGGAGTGTCGCCGAAGTTATCTTCAGCATAGGAAAGACCCTACAGAATAATTAAGAGAATCAATGATTTCGTTTATCGAGTTCAGCGCAACACCAGGAGTAAGATGAAAGTTGTACATCTAGAAAGATTGACGAAATATCAGGGGCGGGAAGTTGATCGGGACGATCAACCTTAAGAGGAGGGCAGTGTCACAACGCATCCGCCAGGGTGTCGAGAATCCAACCTGGAATCTAGAAAATACTGATTCATTCAGGAAAAGACTCTATCGCGTTTATTCTGGATTCTACACGAATAGATTACGGATATATAAGGGCCGATATCAGTCAGGAGTTTTAAGTTTAAGATTGACTGTGATGTGATTTAGATAGTGATTATTGTTAAGAGTTGTGAAAAGTTTAGTTGTTTGAGTGTCAGAGTGTATAGTAACGTGGAATCAATTATTTTTGCGTTAATTGGACTTTGATTTTGAATAAACGGACCCAAGATTTCTGTCACGCACCCCAGAGCCATGACAGTATTAATTGTATTGAACACTAATAGTAAAAAAAAACTGTTCCGTATATTTTCTTACCTCTCCAATGGAAAACCGTTATATTTAAAAATACGTAAGTGTAAAATCTCCGGAGAAAATGGGAAACTATTTTGAGTGACCAATGTTTATCGGACTCTACTATGGCTGCATGTAGGACATCCTGACTTAGAGCTAGAATCACGTGAACGGCCATACCTATAATGAAAAATTAAATTTTTAGATAAATATTCCGAAACATTGCTAAAGTTTTTTATTAGTGACAAGATGACAAGAATTGAGTAGGTACAGGGTGATCTATTATGTATGTCACCTCCTCCTATTTTTTTATTTGACGTTTTTGACAGAAGTGTCACATACAAAAGTTTTAAGAAATTGTCTAAAGTTCTTAACTGAGTGAGATTCAAGCATACAGGGTGCGTCAAAAAATTATAGCAGAGCGAAGTTGTATTTTTTCAAATGGAATACCATGTATTTTGTGCGCTTATACTTCAACCTGATATCAACGACGTACGGTTTGATATGATTATCTCTTGGTTTGTCTTTGATAGTTATAGGGAAAAACGCGAAAGTCCCTTTGTTAGTCTCATGTTATTATTTTTTTTTAATACCTATCTTAAGACATCTGGATTTATTGTAATATTTCACCTTGTAAGTTATTGAATAACACTTGAACAATAAATTGTTTATAAACAATTATCTCCAGAGCTTTGATAGTGTAATTTTTCTTTCCTAAATATGAGACCTTGAAAGTAGTTTTCATGTTTTTCCCTATAACTATTTAAGATAGACATATCAAACCGTGTATCGTTGAAATCAGGTTGAACGGGACTATATCAAATAACCGCACAATATACATTGTGTTTAACTTTGCACTGCTACACTTTTATAACGCACCCTGTGTATTGAAACTCACTTATGGCGTTTCCGAATCAGTGCGCACTGAGTGTATTTGCTTCCCCTTAATAGACCTGTAGAAGAAAAAGACAGAAATAGAAAAAAATGCACTAGTTCCGCACTAGATCTACCAATCTGAAACGCCATTAGTTAAAAACTTATGACAATTTCCTGAATCCTATGTATTTGACACTTTTGTCAAAAACGTCAAATAGAAAAGTTAGGACTGGTTGACATTTATAATTGCTTACTCTGTACATAAAAATACATGAGGAAGAAGAATTCTAAATTTATTTAGTAGAAAAAAAACGTTTACTTGAGCCCTTTGTAATAATTTTCCTTTACCGAAATTGGGCTTTCCATAAAAAGCTGGCGATAACCCACAAAAGCATTTTACAATAGGTTTTGCGCTATCTAGAAAAAAAATCCACTTTATTTAACGTTCGTAATATTTCCTTTTCTTTAATCTTTAAGAATGTCTATTGTGCCGTTTTGCGGGCTATTATACGGCTTATTCCAAATATAAAGACCCTTAAAAGTGAGTTTTAATCAGCTTTAATCATGTTATGAGATTTTATGACCACCTAAATGCATTTCGCGATGGTTTTATTCAAATAATTCCAAGCAATATTCTAAATTGATTTTTATTGGAGCAGTTCTACGAATAGTGCAGCAAGCAGGCGTCGAATAAATTGGTTGAGAAATAAGCTATTATAATTAAATTTATGTTTATACGTACTATAGTATTTATTGAATAAAGCGAATTTAGAGATAGAGTTTGAATGTCTTAAAATGGTTATCGCCATTCCTTTTAATGTCAACACTTGAGACAGATATAGCAAAGATAATCCTTGAAGTAAATACAAAAACAATAATAATTGAAGTACCTACTATGTCTAATCGACACAGATGTAAAGTTTACCTTGGTCTTAAAATAAGTACTATCAAGTGGTCTAGGTTTTTTTTTTGCATGATAAGTAATAATTTTAAAAAAGGTTACTTCGCCACATATTGCATATGCAATATTTATAAGCATTCTTACCGAGATTCTTACCTATAAAAAAACATGGCATTAAAGGGAAATATTGTGCTTGTACATCCATATATAACCATGATCCTCTCCAAACAAATACCACTAAGGGTGTTACTACAAAAACTGACAAAAAAATGTCCACAACACTTAACACCACCGGCGCGCAAGGTTTATTCTTATTTTCTTGTCGCACAACTACAATTTTCTGAATCCCATCTGACAACAATTTTCCTTCAGCTTCAGTGGCCTTAAATTCCATTTCTTCCGGTGAATCCAAAATAGGAATTTATTTCACTAAAACTATATTCTATTTAAAGAGATATATCAACGTTGGCTACTTTTAACATTATACGACTAATTAATACTACAAGTATACAAATGTAATTATTAGATTGCAGATTAAATAATAAATAAAGCAAATATTTGCAAGATGTTTCCCTGTATGAGAGCATCTGACATTACTTTAATGTAATTATCTATAATGGAAGTATAATCTGGGGCACAATAAGAGCTATTAAATTTGTTATTAGATAATAACTTTATTTATGAATACATTGTTAAGCGACGTCTAAATTAATTGATTCAATTTTTGTATGTACTTTTGTGCGTTTCCTTTAACACAGGTACAGTTTTTTAAAAAGTTAATATGGTAAAATACAGAAGAAGCTTGATAAAAAATACAGTTAGAGAGTTTTTCACCCACTCATCTTCTTATTAAACGTAATAAAGTCACTTTTCTGTATTTTTAGGCACCAAATCCAAGAAAAACTTAACACGAAACTTCCAGGTACTGTATTTTTTGCAATGGTGTATAAATCGTTTCTTTCTTATGTCCATAATGACAACTGTTTCACTTATACTACTTCGAACCAATGTTCACAATTCTCATTCGTGCCCATAACCTTTTGGGATATAGGTCTTTATTCACTTAAACTTAATTTACTACGCTTCTCGTTGCAAAATCTTAAGACAATGGAATAGTAAATACATATCAAGCAACGACGTAAAAATCGCCTTTGAAAATCTGAATAACTAGGCACTTATGGGAAATTTACTTTCAAAAGCTTAAATTTTAACCCATTTTGAAAACCAACAAAGAAGTTCACTGAACTATGCTAAAGATTAAACTTTTGAAACCTGGCAAATTTTCTCGAGTACGCATTCAGGCTTGTTAAATGCAGCACTTAAGACGTCAAGAGGACGATGCATACATACTTATGAGTCTCGCATAATGCTCCATATTATTCGACCGTTCCGTGAAATAGAACACTAGATTCTGAACACTTGAGATACTGCCAAGTAAGTACGAACAACTCTGTCTTACGAGTGAAGCCCAATTTTACAAATCAGCTTCATAGTCGTGTTTTGATATTTAAATATATACTTTCGAATGTAGCTCAAACACTCCAAATTTTCCAGTTTTGATGTGGTTTTTTGTATATTCTTGACGAAAAAATTTCTACAGTGAAAAAAAATCGGAAGTAATGTCAGCCCTATTTGCTGACCATACTTAATCTGCTTAATTCGCTTTTCTTCAATATAAATATCGCTGCTCGCCTAGAATAGTTACCTATTCGCTTGATTATAATAATATTTCTTATCTTAAACCTTTGTAACGCGTTACGCGAAAGTACTGTATTGTAAATTAGTGAATATATTGTTTTTTTAAAACTCATTATCGGCTTACGGATTGATAACTGGCGGAGTCGGTAGGATTTTTGATTTTGGGACTGGTTCACGAACTTTTCGGAAATCCGACTAACCGGGAACTCGAATCTACGCCCTTGTGTAAAAATCGTATTAAGTGTTTGCGGTTTGATCAGCTTCAAGCAATCGGAGTATTGGACCAAAATAGCCAACACTTAATTTAGGAGGATAAACATAGTCTACCAGAAATTCTTGGCCTTATAAATGTTGCTCTACGGAATAATTTTCATGTAAGTGCAATGTGTAATGTATAATTTCTTAAATGTCTGATATTGATGAGTTAACAGAAAAATCATTATCTCTATCTCTATCTTCAACTGACTCACCTTCTGATACAGAAGAGTTTATGAGAAATATTAATCAAACATCCAATAACAGTGCTGCAGATACTTATACAAGCACTAATAATCAAAATAATTTAGGTTCAAATAATATTAATACAAGTAACGATATGGCTCAATTTCAACCTGAGTACTTGAATTGCGTACCACAATTCGATGGTAACTTTAACGATCTGAATATTTATTTGGCATTATGCCAAAGTTTAATTGATATTTTCTCTGATGCAAATCAACCAAACCATTTTCAAAATATTTACTTGATAAATTGTATCATCGGAAAACTAACTGGAATACTGGAAACGCAAAATTGATCCTAGGTACAGAAAATGTCACAGCTTGGGATAATTTGAAAAAAACATTTAACAGGCATTTCCCAGATCAAAGGGACGAGGCATGTTGAAATAGAGATCTCGTAATGCTGAGATTACAGAACACAGGAAAACCTAGTCAGTATTATGACAGGGTTATGCATATTTTAAACTTGCTTTGTTCTCATGTAAATAGTCACGAAGTTGATCAAAATGCGAAAAATTTAAAGCGAAACTTATACAATGATCTTGCCCTTGAAACTTTCCTATCCAGCTTAAGGGAACCATTGGGAACAACAATAAGGTCTATGCGTCCCAAAGACCTTCCCGAAGCTTTACAGTTGTCAGTTTGTCAGCTGCACTCGTAGAATACGACTCAGCTAATACTTCGGAATAATCAAATTTTCAGGAAAACGAGCTAACAAACCCTGCACCCTAGAATCACCTGCAATAATTTCATTCAAGAACGTCAACGCACGTGAAATGTCCTATATCATCTTTCCTGAATGCAATTACAAATTTCTCATAGATAGTGGCTCCACCAAGTCGTTCATAGATCCCGACTTAGCCCAAAAATTCTTTTCAAATCACATAAGCTACGACTGCTATGAGCCATAAAGCGTTTCAACTGTTTTCCAACAATCAGCGCATCAATACACGGCCCAAATTTCCGCTTCTAAATTTTTTTATTCTACCTAATGGGAGACCTTCGAAATTTTATTTACTTAAATTTCATAATATCTTTGACAGCCTTAAAGGATTTGATAATCTTAAAATGTTATAAGCTTACATAAACTATAAAACAGAATTCTTAGTAACTCCATTTGCAAAAATCAAGTTACAATTCCAAAGAACGAACATGAACCAAGTATATCATATCACTTTCTCACCACGTACCGAACAGCTAGGTAGTGAAAATCAAAACCAGCATACCTGATGGGTAAGTTATAATTCCATATCAAAAAATGCATAATTGTGAGATTCTGAATTCCCTAAGCATTGCTAAAAATGGATACGCTTTAACGACAATCTTAAACAATACATGTTAGCCAACAATATTAGATCGTTCACGACCAGTTGAAGCGTAACCATATAATAGAGAGGAAATAGAACAAATTGATTTAAATAATTTTGTGGCATCAAATTACGATACCTACTGATAATTTTGACTATAGTCAAATTCGCGCAGATCACCTTCACTCAGAAGAGAGAGCCAAAATAATTAGATTATGTAGAAAATTTTCGGACATATTTTACCAAGAAAACATGCCATTGACATTCACAAGCAAAATAAAACACTCTATAAAAAGGACAGATGAACAGCCTGTATATATATAAACATATAGGTACCCATTCATTCATAAGCAAGAGGTCGAATCGCAAAAAGAAAAATGCTGGACCAGAATATTATACGCTCAAGCAGTTCTCCTTGTTTTGCAACTATTTGGGTTAGTTTGGGTGTTCCAAAAAAAATCAGACGCTTCTGGGAAGCAGAAATGGAGAGTATTTATTGACTTCAGAGGCGTCAATGCAAAGACCCTGCCAGATAGATACCCTCTTCCTAATATCATGGAACTCCTAGATAAATTAGGGAAGTAACGAAGTGTCAAGATTTGACAACCTGAGATTTGGCTAGTGGGTTCCATCAAATACAAATGGGTGAAAAGGACATTGAAAAAACGGTATTTAGTACAGATAATGGCCATTTTGAGAATGCTCTTCGGACTCACCAACGCCCCAGCAACCTTTCAAAGGGTCATAGACGGAATTCTAGGAGGAATCCAAAACGAAAAGTGCCTTGTTTACCTTGATGACATTATAGTCTTCTCGTCGTCATTGCAAGAACACCTATAGCGATTGGAAACCGTATTCCAAAGATTAAGAGAAACGAATTATTGTAAGATCCAATTTGATAAGAGCGAGTTTCTGAGGCACGAAGTAGCCTACTTAGGACACATTGTAACCCTTGAAAAAGTACGTCCTAACCCAGATTAAGTCAAAGCAATCAAAAACTATCCAATACCAAAAACCACGAAGCAATCTTGGACTACTAGGTTATTATCGGCGCTTCATAAACAATGTCGCAAAATTAACAAAACTACTAATCAAATGTTCGAAAAAAGGAGCAAAGATTGAACAACAACCCAGAGTTCATTGATTTTTTCAAAAAATGTAAAAAACTATTGACAAATGAACCGATATTACAAGTACCCGGACTTTTCTTAAACTTTTAATTTGACCTGTGACGCTAGTAACGTAGCGCTGGGCGCCGCACATGAAAAGGAAAACTTAACACAACTGCTGAAGCGCTAAGTCGCATTGAGTTACACACAAAAAACGCCGCCAAAATCTCAAGTCTAGTCTCATATATCGAAGAATTTAATAAGCCACTTGAGCAAGAAGGCACCTCATCTACGAACAACGAGAATAAAATTCCTAACGAAGATAACTTGGACCTAATTTCAACAATGGCACAACCCGAGGCACAACCCGACCTTGACTTACCAGCAGACGAAAACCACAACGAAACCGTACATACAAATAATGAACAAGATCCTATAGTAGGAGTCCCTATTATAGAATCAGCAGTTAATTACGAGGCTAATCAAGTGATTATTACGAGCCTTTTGCACACGCCTGCAAAAACAAAACGCTTGATATTATCCGAGAAGAAAAGAAGATTTCTAGTCTAACATCCGAAAATAATTTTGAGAATGACATCATGCAATTTGTGAAAGAAAATTTAGTACCCTAAAAGTTACATTCCATTTATTCCGAAAATCCAGATACTTGTGAACCTTTCTGCGAAATAATAAGAAAAAACTTTAAATGGCCTACAATCAAATTTAAAAGATGCCTGATAAAATTAATTGATGTCGTCAACAAAACAGAAATAGCAGAAATAATTAAAAATCACCATGAGAGCAAAATAAATCACCGAGGAATCGAAGAAACCGAGCGACGAATTGAGGAAAAATATTATTGGCCCAACTTAAAAGAATCCATTCAATCATTCATCAATGAATGTGAAATTTGCCAACGTAGCAAATACGAACGCCACCCAATAAATATGGAAATGAACATCACGCTTTCTGCAACAAAACCATTTGACATCGTCCACCTTGATACATACACTCTCGTTAAGGTTAAATTTCTCACCATAATAGACAGTTTTTCTAAATATGCCCAAGCCTATGCCCTTACATCTTTATCCGCTACCGAAATATGTGATAATGTCATATCCTTCTTTTCACATCATGGCATTCCATCAAAAATATTCACAGATAATGGAACTGAGGTCAAAAATACTGTTCTTACTGAATTACTTCAACTTCACAAAGTGAAAAACATTTTTGTTCTCCTCAACACCCTTAATCGAACGGCGTAATTGAAAGACTTCACTCAACCTTATCTGAGCACATAGAAATTTTCAACAATCAAGGATTCCTCAAAACGCCAATTACCCAAAAAATTAAATATTCAATCATACGATCCACTCTGTAACCAAACACAAGCCCATTGACATAATCACAGGACACATTAGTTCCAATGATCGATTCAATCTTAAGTTAGATCAACTTCTAATAACAGATTACGTCAACGAGTACAAAAATAAAACAAAACTTTTGTCTTCCAACATAAACAAGCGTCTTATGGATACAAGAAATAAAAATATTGACAGAATCAATGAAAATCGTGATTAGCCAACATTATTTAAACCAGAACAGAAGATATAGGTACTTAAAAAACATATACGCCAAAAATTAGTAGGCAAATTTCAACCAGCCACACAATAGAGACCGTTTACCCTACACGGAAAACCATAACGACGGACACTCTAGGCAAAGTGCATATGGACAATATCAAACGTCTTCTAAGAAACAAATATAGTTTTTCTCCAAACGTCAAAAAAACGCCACTTTGTTAACTTCTGTCAAGATGTCAGAAATTTAATTTCTATGCTGGTAGGCAAATCCAGCAGGTTAACACCTGTCGAGGTGGTAAAAATTCAATTTATATGCTGCTTGGCAACCCCAGCGACAGCAAAAGTACTTTTAGTGCCGCTCGTACTTTTACTGCCGCTTAACCATTCATTTGCCCCCGAGCTTACCCCATTTGTTTGGAGAAAAAATAGTGTGTTGCATACGGAGTAGAAGCACTTTTTTGTGCTTCAGCAGTATTGCAAGCCTCACTACGTTCGGCTCGCAAACCTACTGCTTCAGCACAAAAAAGTAAAGATTCTACTCCTAATACAACAATATACTATTTGATAATTAAGTTTATTTAAATAATAGATAAATTTGCAAGCAAATATTTTGAAACAAAATTCCTTTTCTTTAACTGTTATTGAAAAATTCAATACGAAGATAAAACAAATAAATTAACATGAGAAACTTCCAGAATCAAAAATCAATCAGATCGCACATATCGTAGAGAAATTTGCTTATAGAGAAAATTCTCTTTACATCAAAAACATAATTAATCAAATTATTAATGTCTTCGAAATAATAGATTAAATACTACAGCATGTCGAAAACCCTTCAACTTTTTCTAGGTTAAAAATTATGCATCCAAGCATAATGAGAACTGAAGATCTCTGTACAGAACTCATTAATTACAAAAACAACTAAGTAATGAACTAATGCCTTTAGCAGTTAATGTTGAGAACATCCTTTTGTATGAAAAAATCATCAAATTAGAATCATTTGTTTTTAACGATAATAGTTATTTTTTATACAAGACGATAAATGGTCGTTTATCATTGACCGGAAAAGTTAATTCATGAGCGGAATCGCTAGTGAATTAATTCCGGGAGACGATAATGGCATTTTATCGTCGTGTGTGAAACAAAGTTTTTTTCCATAACCTAATTATGGACGCCTGTAGTATCAAAAATAATTAGACTTTATTTAAGTGGCTTTTGCATAAGTAGAAATTCGTTTGACAAACTTTGACAAATAAATAAGAAACAAAATATGTATATATTTTTGACAAAATAAACGTCTTTATCTATCCTTGCTGTTAAAGTATCATTTAATCTACCCTTGCGGTTAAATTACTACTTTATCTACTATTTTTAGTAGATTAAAGGCTACTTTACCAGTACCTATGGAAAAATAGTAGATTATACCACGAGTCAATAATGATAGCTATTATTCCCGAGGATTATTACGAACTGAGCTGCGTTAGCGGCGAAGGAGTAACATTCCGAGGGAATAATAGCCATTATTGCGAGTAGTATACTCAACTTTATTTATATTTTCAATGAACAAATTTCATCCGTCTCATAATTTTCAATAAAAATCCACACGCACTACACGTTTGACACTGACACTTTTGTGGTATAATGACCATTAATCCCGCTACTCGTCATTAATCCCTGGAGGAATAACATATGTCATTATACTGCCAAAATCACAAATATAATACGCACATTATACATTAGTCGTAAATAATAGTATATTATATACCTAGGTAGAGAAGTTGGTCATTATATACCGAGCGCTTTTATAAACCGAGGCGCGGAGCGCCGAGGTTTATAATGTGTAAGGTATATAATGACTTTCTCTACCGAGGAATATATAGAATTTTTTTTACTACTACTAGTAGAAAATAAAAAAAATATTCAAAATCTGTGCTCCTAATTATTTTTTTGAACGCCCTTTTGAAAGTGCTGCCCTCTAACAACAGCTTATGATAACTTCCTATATGTACCTACAGAAACCTGTATTTTTTTTGAATTGACGTATGAAATTGAAATTGGACCAATAGAAACATGACAATATCCTTGCATCATGACGTCATTTTCATTATTGACCTAGGTATTTTTTCATTATTTTCATTATTAACCTAGGGAAAGAAATTCAATTTTTTCCTAAAAAAATAGATTGAATAATGACTATTTCTCAGGTTAGTAGTAAAAAATAGTATATTATATACCTAGGTAGAGAAGTTGGTCCTTACATACCGAGCGCTTTTATAAACCGAGGCGCTCACGCCGAGGTTTATAATGAGTGAGGTATATAATGGCTTTCTCTACCGAGGAATATATAGATTTTTTTTTACTACTGCTAGTAGAAAATGAAAAATTTGTTTAAAATCTGTGCTCCAATTATTTTTTTTTGAACGCCCTCTTGAAAGTGCTGCCCTCTATCAACAGCTTATGATAACTTCCTATGTACCTACAGAAACGTGTATTTTTTTTCAAATTGACGTATGGAAATGAAATTGAACCAATAGAAACATGACAATATCCTTGCGTCATGACGTCATTTTCATTATTAACCTAGGTATTTTTTCATTATTTTCATTATTCACCTAGGGAGAGAAATTCAATTTTTTCCTAGAAAAATAGATTGAATAATGACAATTTCTCAGGTTAGTAGTAAAAAAAATAACTTATTTGGTCCACATACCTATAATGTACCTGAATTTTTCGATTATTTCCACCTATATTCAATACCAATCAAAAGTCAGAGTCAGTTTAAGGTACCTAGTCCTTCCAAAAAATAAATATCTTTTAAAAAATGGCTTGCACTACGCACATTATCGCCAAGAATGCCAGGAAATCCTTCCTGAATTTCACCTATGCGAAAAAGAAGAACTCCAAGAACTTCAAGACAGCAGCCCGTAGCCCATGTGAAATAAAGCTACCGAAATCTGGAAAAGACAATTCTAGTTGCAAGCCAACGTAAGTCAAAATCACACAACCAATAATCAATCGATTGGACCAATCGAATCGAACCTATCGAACTCAAGTGCTTTGGACAAGAAGAAATCACAAAAGTTATTGGAACCTTTCTAGTCCATGTACCAACCATCAGTTGCCAAATAAATCTCTCTTCGAAACTGATAATCAACGAAAGCAAGCTTCTGAAATCCGATGCCTAACCTATACTATTTCCCGACCTTCTAAATGTACCTGAATTATTGCATTCCCTAAATTTAGGTACACACATAAAATTGGCCAATCTCCACCAACTAGCTAACGAGATCGTAGAAAACCGTTTGACATTCAGTGAAATTAGAAGACTACCCAGTTTGGGAACCATTCTAATTCATGCTATGATCCTTGCTGGATGTGCTGTTCTTGCCTATAAGAAAATAGCACCGAAGTTCAAGAATCGAAGAAGGACAACCACCGTGCAGAAGAAGCCCAACCAATCCAACTTCCCCGCCTAGCATGAAGTTGCATCCTAAGAAGGAAGGAGTAATATCAGCCCTCCTATTTGCTGATCATACACATAATCTGCTTGATTCGCTTTCCTTTATTTTAAATATCGCTGCTCGCCTAGAATAGTTAGTCAGTTCAATTATAATTAGGTATATCTCTTTTTTTAAACCTCTGTAACGCGTAACGCGAAAGTATTGTATTGTAAATTAGTGAATAAATTATTTTTTAAAAACTCGTTATCGGCTTACGAATTGATAACAAGGGTTTTAATTTCATTTCTACGAAGACGATAGAGAAAAACCACATCAAAACTCCTTCCAAAAATTTTTTTTTCTACTAAAGAGTCTCAAGAGAAATCCACCAAGCGCGAATGCTTTTTCAAATGCGATATATTTTTGATGGGGAGAACAGATACGTGTCAAACAGCAACGTTTTGCTACTGCTCAGCGATCAAAAGGAATTCGTCACAAAATGTTTATGCACTGGATGAACACTTGTTGAAAGGATTTGGTTAAAGGGGGGTGTGACCTTAAAATACAACTTGCCTTCAGAAAATAAAGGATTTTTTTTTAAGAACTCATGAAATCCTCGCATCGCTACTCAAAATAATAAGGTTTTGTGTATTTATCGGGTGACATATAAACACAAGCAAAAATAACAAAATCTATTTGAATGGCATGTAATATTGACAGTTGAGTTGAAGAGGGCGCTTCTGTACTTGGAGCTTTTTAAATTTTGGCGCGTGAATAATCGAATGTAATTTTAACCTCAAATGTCAAATTTGATATGTGGTTTCGAGGCAAGCTGACGCTGACACTTTTGAAAATATTCTTTAACCTTCCAGCGGGCGCGCTGTGTCATTTCACTTGAGCCGGCGCTTGTCGTAAATTTTACGTCATCATTTTTTCTCCATGTAAATGGTGTTTTCGAGGTGTTTTCTTTTCATAAATACTGGGGAATTGATGAAAGGTTATTGAAAACGACAATGACAGCACTTTTGAAAACATATATTTGACTTTCTTGAATAAAACAACTCTCACATGGAATGTAAGTATCACCATCTTGCTCTGGCTCATCATATAAATCTTCATCAACTTCTCCTACTTCCTTTTGTGTAAGCGGCCTACGAGCTATAATGGAACACGTGTAAAAGAAAAACATATATTTAGCTATAAAAGAAACGACATAAACGAGAAAAAAAAAAATAGAAAAAAGTAGGATACGTAATATACCTACTTACACTAAGGCGCATGTCGTGAAATGTACGCTCTACGGAAACTCCCAAATATCACTAAGTTACAAAAACTTCTTAGAACACCCAATAACGTCTGTGGTTTAGAGAGACACTGACCCTAGAATAGCTCAAAGCTCGATGCGTGCGACTAAGTGGCAAAAGTGGGGGAAGCGATAATGCGCATTTGTCGTAAATTTTATGACAGCGCGCTCGCTGGAAGGTTAAGGGCCACTGAACGTTTTGGAAGATATTTTAACCTATTCACTGTTCATTGTTTATATGTAGTCATCTTTCTTTCCACTTATTAAATCGGTTTAAAACTATTGACATTTACCGCCAAAATTCAAAGCACTCCAAGTTCACTCACGCCCTCTACAAAATTGTATGGAACTTAACTGGATATTTGCTGCCATTGACGCAACGATAGGGGTGAGAACGCCAAAAAATGTCTATAAAATATATGCAGCATGAGAAAACGCTAGTGCGGTTTGAAAATTTGTTTTTGGATTTTTTTTTCTAAAACTTTTATTTTTCGGTCGCATCCCCTTTAAGCTAGTGGTATTTATTTAAAAGCACGCAACTGTCGTTCGTGTATCACTGCTACAGAGGCACGTGTAACAAGAAATTGAAGTCCATGAAATATCGATTTAAAAATCAAGCATTGCTGAATTTGAAGATCACCTGGAAAACCTCTTGAGAATTTTATATGGTGATTTATGCATCAGTGATCATACAGGCATTTCATTTTGAGCAGAAATTGAATTCATACACCAAGAAAAACTAAGGAAGAACACGCTAGAACTCCAAGATTAAACGTTACATTAGAAAACAGTATGCCAAGATAATTTAAAATCAGGTCGACAAAGTAAAATCACTGCTTGAAGCAAGATAGTTTAAAAAAAAATTGTGCCTGAAGTGGCGTACGATAGAGCTTCTTCCTCAACAATCAGAATTACCTACTAGTATTTATTTCCCCCATAAGATAACTATTGAAATATTAACATTATGGATTGAAGGACAAGGGGACCAAAAGGAACGAAACTATCTAATTTTCGGCAACGTTTCAGACATTTATTTATCCTTTCCTAAGCCCTCAAAGTGAGAAATAAGCACATAAGTACAGAATGATTACAAACACACATAATACAAATCTTTAAAAATAAAATATTTGTCCAAAAAAACTTACTCAGACTGTCTCTGGAGGCACTTTCATTCTTGTTTCAAGGTTTTATATTTCTTCAACTTTATCTTGTCTTCAGTTAGACCTGACAATTTGATCTTAACCAAAGAGCTAAGCTATGTTCTTACTTCCTGAATTCTGGTAGCGTTTTCTACGAGTAGACACTTGGGGACAATTTATTTACACCTAGTGCAACCGTTCTTTTCTCAACTGCCAGTGCTCCATAAATGAACTTACAACAGATTAAAGTTATCACAAAACAACAAATAACAGTTAATTATAAGTTAATGTACCCTTTTTTCGATTAGTATTAGTATCACAGTTTGTTTAAAAGTATTTATTGCGGAGACCCTCATTTGGCTATTCTTGGTTAGAATTTATCTCTTTTTATCCTACATTATACGGATATTGTGTGTATGATACCACTCAGTCCATCTGTGTCAGTCTTAATATTTACCGTATTATTGAGATTAATTTGTTTATAAATTTGTGTTTCAGAACCAACAATTTTCACCTCATTAAACTTAAAATTGTGACCAGTATCAAATTGATGTTTAGATAGTGCCATTTTGTCCTCATAATAAATTCTCATTACCGCAGTCATTTTTGTGGTGTTGCATTCTTTTGCTGAGATACTGCATTGTTACACCTATACAATATTTGTTACATTCGCATGGGATTTTGTAAGTTACTGAGCAAATAGTTATTTTTGTATCTAGTGCGCGAAATGCTACTTTGGTGATCGAGAACTGATTTTTTTAACGAGGCGCAGTCGATTTAAAAAAATAGTCGAGATCACCAAAGTATTTCGCGCACGAGTTGCAAACAATATTTTTTCTACAACTCCATTTAAATATCGATCATTCGAAGCTAAAATTGCATTCACAATCAAAGGCAGGTGAATTTTAATTATTTCTGATTTCCAGGTAACAGGTATGTGTTACCTGAGTGTGCGAACTAGGCATTTCGCACACTGGAGAAGCATTTCGCGCACGGCGTCATGGAAACGTTAAAAAATTCATACCTGGGAAAAAAAGTGTCACTTCGCAAATTGTCATCAGTGTGCAAACATCATCATTTTTTGACGGTTGTAGAAAAATATACTTTATTGTCGGAAAATAAATTTCATTGACAAAGCATGATCTTAAGTAACGTGCAATTATTTTAAAATTATCGAGTTATAAAAAAAGGTACAACCACTAAAATAAAAAATAAACATATATGTCAAAGCATAATTTTAAGCAACACAGGTACAATTACTACTTTAAACTATAGAGTCATTCATATAAAAGGTACAGCCAATACAGAAGAAACATAAAGGTTGCGGTCAGAACAAAACAAACAAAAAAAACCACCTAGCTGCCTTAAGTTAACAGGCAGATGATTAAAAATTTGCCTACTTTTATAAATAAGTGAATTTTGCGTCAATGCATTCTTGGGTATAGGGAGCTGAATTTTAAGTTGTTGCCTAGTTGGATAAGTTCTTGGATATTCTAACTCATCATAATGTTTCTTGTACATAAGGTATGCAGTTTCCATGATAAATATACAGCACACTGTGAATATTTTATGTTTTAAAAATATTGGCTTACAATGCTTCCAATATCCAACCTTACACAAATAACGATTAACCAACTGCTCTCTTTTGAATGACAAAAACAGAATCAAACAATTTATTAGAACAATTACCCCAAAATGCAATGCCATACCTGATATGTGATTCAACCAACGAGAAATAAACCAACTTAGCAGTATTTAAACTAAGTTCATTGGACGCCATTCTTACAGCATAGCAACCAGTTTCCACACGAATACCAAGAAATTTACAGCTTTTCTTATTTTGAATTGTGTGTGCGTGTGTCTGATATTAAATCATCAAAAAAAAATTAAATGTCAATATATTGGTTTTCTTAGAGTTAAAACAAAGCAAGTTAGAGTCACACCAGCTCTTTACAGGACCCCGCACAAATCTTATGTAAATCCGGTCCCAGTAAAAACGGCTGAATTTTTTATATGTTGTAGTTTATGACCTGCTGATCAATTGCTCTCAAGGCCGCAAAAACATTTATCGAGCCGTTTTCGAGATATGAGCTATCAAAGTTGATATTTACTGATATTATAGTAGGTAAATGGCAAATAAATGTGAAAATAGTATATTGTTGTATTAGGAGTAGAAGCTTTACTTTTTTGTGCTGAAGCAGTAGGTTTGCGAGCCGAACGTAGTGAGGCTTGCAATACTGCTGAAACACAAAAAAGTGCTTCTACTCCGTATGCAACACGCTATTTTTTCTCCAAGCGAATGGAGTAAGTTCGGGGGTAACTGGATGGTTAAGCGACAGTAAAAGTACGAGCGGCACTAAAAGTACTTTTGCTGCCGCTCCAGCGGCACTAAAAGTACTTCTACTGCCGGTGCGGTTGCCTAGCAGCATAGAAATTAAATCTCTACCACCTCGACAGGTGCTAACCTGCTGGATTTGCCTAGCAGCATAGAAATTAAGTTTCTGATACCTTCACAGGCGTTAACAAAGTGAGGTTTTTTTGACGTTTGGAGAAAAACTATTTTTCCATATTTTTTAACGTACTTTTTCACCAATATCAAGCAAAACACAATATAACATCGATATTCTAATACTTTGCTGTTCCATAACAAACAAAAAAAAAAAAGGAATCTACAGTGTCTCTCGGAAGAAAGTGACAGAAAAATAAATACATCTATTTTTTTTTTTCAAAGTTTAAAAAACTGACCAGGCGTATTTTTGAGGTCACAATATTTTTTTTTTTTAAATATGAGCCATACGATTTGTTACCAAAATACAGGGTGCACAAAAGAAATTAAATCATTTTTTAACATTGGGAATAATGTTTATGTTCTCGCGTATATGGGGATCAAATTCGAAGTTTTTGTTCAAGGTCAAAAGACGGCGGTGTCGCCAGGGGCGTGCGGTGGAATTAGAAGTACAATGCGATGCATGTCGCAGTGGGCGCAGTGCGTTATATAATGGAACAAAAATCATAGCGTTTAGCGTTTGTTCTATTGGATGGGGATTTCAATAAAATAATAGATATTTACGATACAAGTGAGTTAGGCGGATACTTAAGATACGCGCGTGGATTAGTCTGGAAGTTACACAACGAGTGCGTAGCACGAACTGTGTATCTCATTCACTGACGTAGATAAATATATATTATGTGTTAAATAGGTTCCATATAATGGTGTTATCATTTCATTCATTTCCAATGACTCCGATGGTTGCAAGAATTGCGAAATCTGTGAGTGAAAGTCAGGTTTAAAAGTTCTATTGAATTTTTCGATCTATTTTATTTAGTAAGTGAAACTCAATCCAACTAAGAAAAAGCCATCGCCTGGTCATCTTCTGTCTCGCTCTGCGAAACGACTAGGTATATGTTAAAGTGAGACAGACCGATGACCAATCGATGACGCGTGTGGCTTTTTCCTTTGGACTCAATATACCTGCTGCTATTAGTTTTAGATAGTGAGCCAAATAATTATAAAAATGAACCATTTTGGAGACACAATTCATATTATGTGCTTTCTGTGCAATACAGTAGGCCGAGTAAAAAACCATGAAAAGAATTGGTGGTGAAAACAATGCTGTCAAACGTCAAATAGCCTTGACTAGACGAGAAGCTACTGGAAGATCCCTCATACAAGTGTCGGAACGGACCAGGTTATGCATAAATTGTTACAATTCTATTGTTAACGAAATTCAGCTTATTGAAGACGATCCAACTTGTTTGAGGTTAAACGTGCTAAAGCAGACTACCAATAGCACTTGTTTAATTTGTAGTGATATCGAAAATCTACAGCAATTAAGTATAGAGTGTCGAGTAGAAGTTTTTGTTACCGAAAATATCTATATATCCGAAAATGTCAGGTCATGCATTCATCCTCTAGATGAAAACGGAATTATTCTTAGGCCTCTTCTTCGAGGATAAGAGTATGTTAACAGAGAGAGAGAATTTCGAGATCTCTTCAACTACTGCAATCCTGTAAATGTTGGGAATTATGCAAAATGAAGCAAGGTATTTCGGACGACTTCCTAAAAGCTATTTTCAATTATAGCACTAGACAAGCAGTAAGTTTAGCAATGAGCACAGTTCGCGAATTCTTGATGGAAAGTTTGCATTTGAAAATATTGGAACTAACTCTATTACACGGCAACAATTTAACGACCGCCATATTACTGATTTTGCAAATCAGTTATATAACCCTGATCCAGAAGACAGAAAAGCAATAGTTTATATTGACGAAACGTACAGTTCAATACAAAAAAGGCCCTAAAACAATCTTTTTGTGTTCACAAAGACAAACATTTGGTGAAGCCAATTTTAATTGTCGCCACCAATGGATACATTTCAGATATACATGGCCCATACTTTTCTGACCATGGTAATCATGATGCATCTCTAACGTCTTTAGAGTTTCAAAATGATATGAATAGGTTTAGACGATGGTTCCAAGAGAGAGACATTTTTATTGTAGACAGAGGATATCGTGATGCTATTGGCATGATGGACGCACTGGGCTTAGAACACAGAATGCCCTGCAGTGTTAGGCCTGGACAATAACAACTCTCTACGGAGGACGCCAATGAATTGCGTTTGGTAACAAAAACACGTTGGACCGTGGAAGCTAAAAATTGGCAAATCAAAATTCAGTTTTTTTTCTGAGACAATTATAATGCCCTATATTAACAATTTAAAAGACTTCTATAGAGTTTGCGGAGCAATTATAAACAAGTATTGCGATGTAATTAATTTTAATGAAACGAACGTCGAAATGGCTAACAGGGTTCTAGAGAGATCTCGACTAGTAAATGGATTGAAGGAATAAAGGAAATAGTATTAAACAACAATTTGGACAGGAGACATTAAAGGTGGTCAAGGCTAACCGAGGAACACATTCCTAATTTTCCTAGGCTAGATATGAATTCCTCAAGAGATTTGACATTAGGTATACCTACTTATCAGTTGAGATTGGCACCTGCCTATGTTCAAGATACCCAAACGCTATCGCTACTCTATCAAAATAATGGGGCAAATTCTATAACTGGATTTTTAAATAAATCGTTTATTTTCATTTTATTTTACTGTATTTGGTTTACTGTGACCTCTAGACTTGAGCTTACGGAAGGGCCTTTGTACGCCGACGTGGTGCCCAGAAAAATTGATATTTTATTGTGAATGGTTTTTTAAGATATAATTATATAAAACTGTGTTATATAGGTACGTATTAAAATATTCGCTTGTGATCTTTCTTTTAAGTCATAGTTTTCAGTAATACCGATATTATAGAGTTTTCGTCCTTACAAAAGCTCAGGCTAAATGCTCATTTTATATAAGGGTTTTTATTCAACTAATCTGCAATCTGCGCAATCGTGTCGAATAATTAAATACTAAATCGATACGTGTATAAAAAAAAACGATGTAATATTTTTCAGCACCTTGTATCTTGGTAACAGAGCGTTTTCTGGCTGATATTTTAAGTAGAAAAAAAAATATTTTGACCTCAAAAATAGTAAAAATACGCCTAGTCAGTTTCTTAAACATTGGAAAAAATACATATAATTTTTTATCACTTTGAAGACACACTGTAGATTGTTTTTTTTTTGTTATGATTGTTATGAAACAGCATAGGTATTGGAATATCGATTTTAAATTGTTTAATAATATCATTAAATCCCAACTTTGATAGCTCATATCTCGAAAACGGCTCGATAATTTTTTTTGCGGCCTCGAGAGCAATTGATCAGCAGGTCATAAACTACAACATATAAAAAATTCAGCCGTTTTCACTGGGACCGGATTTACATAAGATTTGTGCGGGGTCCTTTAGGTATACGGAATTAATATTTTTCAACTCTTCAACATTTTTTCCTTTCCCGGACAGAGTAATTTCATCAGCGAATGATGTTTATTCAGCCAAGTATCAACAATTTCAAGAAATTGTTCTCTTCCTGAAAAATAAGATTCAAACCATGACTATGAGATTCCTCCGAAGCCATAGATTTCTAGCTTTTCAAGCATTGTTTTATGATTTACGCACAATTCATCAATAATAGTAGTCAAAAGGTGGGATATGGATAAATTTAGATGTTGTGGAAATAATCAACAGAGCATGCTGTGTATTGGTTGCTCAAGGGTATTCCACCCTAGCTGCTTTGATAGAGACGGGAAAGGGGGAATAAAACTAGGAAAACGTGATATCTATTGTTCAGATGAGTGTCAATATCTCGAAACGAATGTTGAGGAAAGGGAAAAACAACTACAGGAAGAGATTTAAAAAAAATTAACCAAAGAGAAAAGAGATCTATAAAACGGATAAATAATAGGCATACTCCAAAAGAATTCACGGGCTTTTGAGGAAGATATGTTAAACTATGAAAAGAAGCATGAGGAAGACTAAAGCCTGAATTGATACTGGTTGCAGAATGAAATACCCACCTTCAAGACCTTTTACAGAAGACAAAGGAAAACTGGGAAGAGTGAACAGCTTTGAACAACTTGAGGTTTTGGAGAAAGAGAACGATATGGCTGCAAGGGACACTAATCAACTGTTTGGTGAAGTATTTCATTTAGAGTTTCCAAATAGCCCATGTTGAACAAATAAATGCGGGAACCTGACAACTCGAAAGGAGCTATATATTGTATTAATCTTGGGTGATAGTTTGGTTAAAGGGTTTAGGGATATTGTGGGGCCATGTATGGTACAGGAGTATCACGTTTCTGCCCTAATTTTAAAAAATGACGTTGTAAAAAAGGTTCTACTTTATACACGTAATTTTGACAGAAAATACTACACAGACTATATACAAATGTTATAATTTGTTCTGTTCCCCTTAGGAACACACTAGTCAATAATTTTATCAATGAGCAATATGATTATAATGTTAATATTCTATAATATTAAATATAAATAGAGGCAGTGTGAAGATAGGTCAAGCACTTTGTAATAGGGTCTTTGATTCTCTTCATAAAAATTTACTCAAAAAAGAAATATATATATATTGAAAGTGAAATGAAAGATATAGGTAGATATAAACGCTTTAACAGAAATTTGTGGCTCGCAGTCAAGTTCTCGGGAAGGAAATCCTATTTATTTTTTAGAACAAATTCAGTCCGAAGGGGCCTTGCCCTAGTATTGCTTAATATCTAGTTTGTTAGGAATAAGGTGGATGAATAAGTGTTATTTTTGGAGTCTTTGAATTTTCGTTACTAGCAGTATGCACATGGTGGAGTATTGATCATGATACAGAACGACTTTTTCAGCAAATCTAAGTTTATTCCAGTTGAGATATTTGATCATCTTCTGGAGGAGAATGTTTTTGAATTACCTATCTGTTGTATATTGTAGTTGTTTTATCGTGTATGTATTGGGGATCTATAAATCTCCTTCGACTTTCTGGGAATATTCAATCATTCATGGATAAACTGGAATCGCTTTTGACTGAAATTTCACTAAACGCTAACATCATTTTGTCTGGTAATGTGGTAATTTGAATATAATTTTTTTTTTGACAGTTACAATAGATAAAATCAGTTGCTGTGTAGCTTGTTGGATTCTTTTAATTTGTGTATGCATGTCGATCGGCTAACCAGACTTACAGCTGTGTCATTATCTGTCCTAGATTATTAATGCTCTAACATTGATGCACATTCAGTGGAGTGTAAGACTACTAATGCCGGGTAATCCGATCATGAGGCCGTACAGTGTTGCTTACCCTTTAATGTACACACTGAGCATGAAAAAAGACATGGTTAGACTGTATTCAGGAGGAAACTTTGTAAAATTTAAACTGTTGTGTACACAAACTGAATAGAATTGCCACAGACGACTCATTGGAAACGCTTCCTGCTATTGTTCATAATAATTTCAATACATCCTTCCTCCCAATTATTGTTAAATTGAAAATAAAAAAGAAAACGTAAACCTTCATATACCAAAAGAATACCTACGTATCTCTGGGAAAAAATAGCGTTCTCTTCACTACATAAGAAAATAATCCATGAACAACCAAGGTTTCACTCAATACTTTTATAAGTATCGCAAAATTTACCAAAATTCTTTTACTGTAGCATTGCATCCAATCTATATGCTAGTATTCATCAATCGCTTGATCCCAGGATCTATCTAATAGAGCACAATGTGGTGGCCGAGACTTATACACGAGGTTAAGGAAATTATCTGCGAGATTAAAAATAAGAATACATCAAGTTGTGATAATCTTCCTGTGAGGTTTGTGTCTTATTTGCTTGATGAAACCTTGCGAGCTTTTGCGAGAGCTATAGATAGCTCGTTTCTGTCGGACGAATTCCCTGTGTGTTTCAAGCAAGCTATGGTTCCCTTGCATAAGAGGGAAAACCACGATATGTCGTCAAACTTTCGTCCAATAACGCTCGTACCTAATCAAAAGGCTTTAGAGAAATCACAAAACACAATGGCGACAAGCTCATTTTCATTAAGACTGATGAATACCTGTTCTCAAAGATTGAACATGGCATCATGGGTGCCCTTAAATGGTTGGAATCGAAATTGAGCGTCACTTATTATGTTGTATTTTGAAAAATATTTTAACATTTTTTCTAACCTTTCAATTATTTTTCACAACTTCGAGAGAAGTGATATTGGCCGATAATTACATGGGCTGTCCAATTTGCCACCTTTATAAAGAGACAAAACTATAGTTTTTTTCAGGCAGTCTGGAAATAGTCCTGTTAAAAATGAAATATTAATACATTCAGACAAGACATATAATGCATTATCAGGTAAGTTTTCAAGCAAAGGACCCGGCTCAAACTTTATGGAAAAGTAATCTATGTGGAAATTCCTTGAATTTTTTATATTGTTTAGAGACAGCCTTCCTGATTAAAAGTGACCATTGCGCCAGAGTCCAATAGACAATGGTTTCGGAGATATCGGCCAATGATACTGGAAAATAAATATTTCATTTGTGTTGGGTTAGCGTGTTTTTTTTTTTGTTTTTTTTTTCAGGAGACTTTTTTAAATGAAAAAATAAACATACTAATTCTTCTATGAAAAACAATAACCCCTGTTTGAGTAATATTTCAATGTATTTTAAAATTATTTCTGGAATTCTTAATTTATTTTCATACATGACAGGCAGACATAACATACCTGACAGACCTGAGTTCTAATACGAGGCATATAGGTATACATATTTATCCAGTATCGCCAATATCTCCGGAACTATTGATTATTGGACTTTAGCGCAATAGTAACTTCTAATTAGGAAGACTTTCTCTAAACAATATGAAAAATCCAGGGAATTTTCACACAGATCACTTTTCCATAGGGTTTGAGCGGGGTCCTTTATTGAAACATTATCGTGCCCACTGGATTTATTGTTTTTTATTTCTCTAAAGATTTCATTAAGTTCTAAAATGTTTGTAGTTTCCAGTACAAATGTATCATTTATTGTGACATCCAATAAATAAGATGGTTCTTACTTTTACATTACTTTAAGTTTTGCTGTAAAGTTCCAGCAACAGTACAGTAAAAGTTGTTGAGAATATTGGGATCTAATTTAACATCTGTTTGAAGAACTGAGTTTTTACCAGATTATTTTTCAGTTTTATTTGCTTGCATTTTTCGTGTATTGAGTTTGATATTAATTTGAATAGGAAACTCAAATATAAATAAAAGACACAAATCTATGGGGCGCCATATGTTCCATAATTATTTCGTCTTATATGTAAAATATTTTGCAGGAAAAACAATATATAGATAAAAATGACCACTATTTTGCATATATTTAAAATAAAAAATAATATTTATATCGAATTTAGCAGCATGCAAAGTTCGATATATATAAAATAACTTTGAAAAAATAAATATATTGAATTTGGCCCCATGCAAAATTCAATATTTATAAAACTTGAAAAAATATTTATATCGAATTTGGCACGTGCAAAGTTCGATATATATAAAACTTTGAAAAAATATATATATTGAATTTGACCCATGCAAAATTCAATATTTATAAAATATGAAAAAATATTATATATATTGAATTTGGCATTGTGCAAAGTTCGATATAAAACTTTTTAGTTTGAAAAGTCCCCGAGAGATGGCGCTACCTTTGATCATAATTTTTTTTGTGTATGGTGTGTTGGATTGAAATAAAGTATTTTGGACGGCCGTTGATTTGTAATTTAAATAGCTGCAATTAGGGTGCATTGATAATTGCGTGATGATAATTATGTATTGTTATAAGCGCGGCAACGGCAACACTGGTGAATGATAACTGAGGTTGTGTTGTGTTGCTTTCCTTCCGTTTGAGTGCCCGCCGCGCTCGCGTACCGCCTAAAGTTTGTTTTTTATTTAAAGATAATTCCCCAATTAAAAAATTTACTAAGTAACTATAGGCGTATTTTAGCGAGAATTTTAACCCAGTAGTATGTTGTATTTACTTGGGATACTACATTTTAGCGACAGTGTTGCCAGATGAATTTTAAAAAAATCGTGAGAATCGAGAGAGAAAAATCGTGAGAAATCGTGAGACCAAAAATTGCTTAATATTGTAAGAAAATAAAGGACAACAATGTTTTTTGCATAGATTTTTGACAAAGTAAACATGATTTTACATCCATAAGAAATGAACATTTTATTATTAAATCTTGTATACTTGTTTTTTCCGTTCTTTAGCAAGTGTTTCTGAGAGCTGAACCTCGTTTTCACTATCCGCTATCCGAGTGACGTCACCACTATCAGCAACTGATATTGGTGATGTCATCCGCAGACCTCGATGTATTGTTTGCGATTCAGGCTGTGCTTGTGAGTTGATTTTTTTGGGAATTTTCAATTTAGAAAAGGTGATTTCACATTTATGAATCCATTTTTTGGACTCGGATAATGCATTTCCTTCCAAGAGTTGAGGTCTACAGCTGACGTCACAGATAGTGGGGTCTCGTGGACTTGGCAAACACTTTCAGCTCAATAAGCATTCCTATATTACGTTAGGTGTTCAGGCGCACATGTACCAGGAGCAGCGTAACATAACTAAATATTGTATAGTAGATTTTTATTTCGATTAATCTCGATTAAATTATATTTGATTAGTGATTTGATTTACTACTAAGAGAATTCGTGAGAATTGCTCCCTTATTCGTGAGATCGTGAAATTCTGACCAAAATCGTGTAATCTTACGAATAATCGTGAGATCTGGCAACACTGTTTAGCGATCATGGCTAAAATACTATGACGTCACAACATAAAACACAACATAAAACTCGGCAGTAAACATGTAACCATCCTACGAGGGATAGTAACTGGTTGTAGTATGTCAGTGCATCTTTTTCTAATACACGAAAATGAACATATGGGCAAAACATCAGCTGATTACGATACGATTACCGACACAGTTCTTTCCATTATAAATAGAGGATTGTTTTTGCTCATTTTGCCATGGTTTTCTGTGATTTTATTTAGAGGTTTTTTGCAAAAAAAAGAAAAATTTCACTTGTGCACAAAAGTGTAAATTCTATTTTTTTTGGCATAGGGTCCCTATAAAATTCAAAAATACCACAATCTATCGAAAATCTTCACTGGAGAAATAATATTGAAACTCGAAAACGTAGTTACTTAGTAAATTTTTTAATTGGGGAATTATCTTTAAATAAAAAACAAACTTTAGGCGGTACGCGAGCGCGGCGGGCACTCAAACGGAAGGAAAGGAACACAACACAACCTCAGTTATCATTCACCAGTGTTGCCGTTGCCGCGCTTATGACAATACATAATTATCATCACGCAATAATCAATGCACCCTAATTGCAGCTATTTAAATTACAAATCAACGGCCCTCCAAAATACCTTATTTCAATCCAACACACCATACACAAAAAAAAAATTATGATCAAAGGTAGCGCCATCTCTCGGGGACTTTTCAAACTAAAAAGTTTTATATCGAACTTTGCACAATGCCAAATTCAATGTATATAATATTTTTTCATATTTTATAAATATTGAATTTTGCATGGGTCAAATTGAATATATATATTTTTTCAAAGTTTTATATATATCGAACTTTGCACGGTGCCAAATTCGATATATATAATATTTTTTCAAGTTTTATAAATATTGAATTTTGCATGGGGCCAAATTCAATATATTTATTTTTTCAAAGTTATTTTATATGTATCGAACTTTGCATGCTGCTAAATTCGATATAAATATTATTTTTTATTTTAAATATATGCAAAATAGTGGTCATTTTTATCTATATATTGTTTTTCCTGCAAAATATTTTACATATAAGACGAAATAATTATGGAACATATGGCGCCCCATACAAATCTACGTGAAATTCTATTTATTACTGAAAACCCAAAACCGACCTGCAAGAATGCAAGTCGTCGAACAACCCAGGACCACTTTAATATAAACAACTTTTTATGGTTCTGTGTGTATGTTGACATTCAGTAATTGTTTATAATAATCATCAAATATAATATAATATTTAAATATATACATACATAACACCTCCTCCCTTAATGAAAAATAATTAATTAATTTACCATGCTTCATGCCTATATTAAATCTATCAGGGCGTTGTAACTTACTACGCCGTCTTAATCTACTTTCAATTATTAGTTCGTTATTATCTAAAACCACTGGTCAGTGGCGGATCTAGAAGGACATCAAGGGGGGGGCTAAGCCTCCACCATTTTGTGAAAATTTCTAAAAAAACTCTGGCTTACCAATGTTGAGCGCTGGTGCCACATTATTTTTGAATTGATCACAGACATAGCAATTTGCTGCTGTCTCCATTGCACGCGAACTGTTATGTACTAATTTTTTAATCCAATTCCATCACGCTCAACATTCGGTGGCCAGAGTATAAATAAGTAATGAACACTGATCCGAAAATAAAATATTTTTATTCAAAACTCATAGGAAAATATACATTCATAAAAGAACTATTTTTATTCAAAACTCATAGGAAAGTATATGTACATTCATAAAAGAACATCAGTCATGCCATAGACTTAAATACTACGAATAGACGTCCAGTCAAATGGTAAAAATCTGCGACGCTATTTGGAGGCTCGCTATCGAAAGCGAGCCTCCAAATTCAATTCAGGCTTTGGTATTTTAGATGCTAGATACGAGATGGCGCGCATTTCTGTCATAATTCAAATTCGCGCGTTACGCTGTTGCCAATAGTTCTAAAATAACTAGTCCAAAATCATTAAATAGGCCAAACCATACATTAAGACACCAATTTTTTTTATTACTGCATCTTATACTAAATATTATACGCAAATTAATAAATTGTTAATGTTAAGATTTTTTTTTAATACAAATAAATTTCACTTATTTTGTAAATTGTTAAGTTTTCTATTTCTAGTGAAAGCTGAAATGGATTTTGAAAATTAGTTCTTTGAAATCCAAGCAATAGTTTATTTCTTCGAAAGTCGCAAATAGCAAAGAGAATTCTTGTCTAGTTTTTTGTCCGTATAAATTTGACAACACCGAAACATCAGAAAAAAGGCGGAATGCGGTTGTGCTGGAAACAATGACACGCTGCTCGTACACAAGGGTGCTAGCACAGTTTTCTTTGAATTTTTAATACGAGTGGCGCCATCTTATGAATTATTGAGGCATTTTTTGTGCTGCTATTTCCACTGGACGTCTATTCGTAGTATTTAAGTCTATGGTCATGCCAATTTTCCATTTCTAAGCGTCGAGGTTTAATCTTACAAAACATGTCAATCACTGAATCTACGGTTATTTCTCGCGACTTATTAATATGAGCGAGAGCTAGACCATTAAGCCTTTCTGCGCCCATAGGGCTTCTTAGGTATGTCTTTAGCCTTCTTAGAACCGAAAAACTCCTTTCTGCTGTTGCCGTGGTGACAGGTAAAATGGCAAAAATATGGAGTAGCACTTGCAAATTTGGGAAAAATCTTTCGTCACATTCCTTCAGTGCCTCAATAGCAGTTTTGGGTAGAGTTTCATTTCCCCTCCATTTTTGCTGCCATATTTTCATCTCGGAACGAAGTTCTAAAATTGAGCCTGGCAAATCATCTTCGTAAAATTGTGCTGCTTCGAATATTTTGGCATCTTCGTGCTTACCAAAATGGGCCGGAATGAAACCCTCCAGTGCGATTACACTAGATATGCCTTCAAACCTGGCTCCAATTTGGCTAATAATATGATCTACGAAAGGATTAAAAATGGAGGTTCTAAAATACTCTTCGGAATTTGTTGCATTGAAGTTGCTTCTTTGAGTTTGTCGACTGCATACTCGTGGCATTGAAATAGCCGCTCCAATTGCATTGGCTAATTCACTTGCCTCGTTATATATGGACTGAAATTCTACAACATTTTGTGTCCTCATATTTTCAAAAATAGATTTCACATGATCGACATATGCTGAAGCTGTTGACAGATCTTGTTGTGGACTTTGCAAAAATTTACTCAAAGTCAACGTGTGACTTAAACAGTAACTCAATATATGCAGTGAGATAATAAAGTCACTTCGCTTTAGGGAAGAGCTGAACATGGCAGATTTACTTGAAGTATTAGCATCCCTGTCACCTTCTAGTTCCTCCAGAGTTCTCAAAATTGGTAGAAAAAAGTTGTTTAAATGTGAGAACACTTTCATGCCTTTCGACCCATCGAGCATTGCAAAGTGCCTTCAATTTGCACTTATTAGTCTCTGATATGTTTGAATCGTGTATAGATTTTTCTAACATACCAACTCTCTTAACAGATGCTGAGATAAAAGTGGACACAGAAGCAAGTATTCCCATCATATTTCTAATTGCTGGAACTTCGCAACTTTTTGATATACACAAATTGAGAGAGTGGCTAAAACAGTGTGTGTATAATGCCAGTTTTTGATCTTCCCTAATAAGAGCTTGAACGCCATTAAACTTCCCTGACATATTGCTACCCCCATCGTAACCTTGCCCTCGAAGCTTCACAATAGATAAGTCTTCTTCCGTAAGTTTCTTGTAAATTGCGTTTTTGATGTCCTTTCCAGTCGTAGACTTTACTTCAATAAAACCTAAAAACTCTTCCTTGATGATGTAGTTGTCTGTATCTAAATATCTAACACAAAATGTCATTTGTTCTTTAGTGCTAACATCGGTCGTTTCGTCACAAAGTATTGAAAAAAACATCGACTTTTTTATGTCTTGCACAATTTGACCTCTTATGACTACTCCCAGTACTTCAATAATTTCATTTTGTATAGTTTTGCTGATCATAGTCGCATTTTTTTTGGCCGTATTTAAATGGTATCTAAGATCCTCATCCCCAGCATCGATACGAAAGGCCAATAGATTTCGAAACACCCCTTGATTGCTCATTGTTCCTGTTCCTGGTGTATTCTCGGTGTATAATAATTCACCGTCATCTCTGTGGCCCCGCAATGGCAAATTATTATTGGCACAAAATATAATAGTTTTGATTATAGGTCGAAGGCGTTTTCTGTTGTCGTCAATAATTTTCGATTTTTGTCTGTCAAGTTGAACTGCAATACTTGTGGTTCCTTCAAAATTTTTCTTGAAATTAGAGGCTTTCACCATCGAAAACGTATGATAATTTGTACTCTGATGATGCTGAAATAGTTCAACAGCTTTTTTATATTTTATAAGAGGTTCTTTTACCAGCGTTTTCACAGCCTGAAAGAATACAAGAAACGTAGGTAGGTATATAAAGTGAGAATAATTTGAAAAGTTAGTAATGAGAATGTTATATTGTGCACCTACCTGACCTCCGACTCCTGCTTCAGATGGTCCAAACAAAACACAAATCTTGCAGTATGCGCCCTTGAACTTTTCAGCTTCACTATACGCTAACCACTTATATCGGCTCATCCACTCAATTTTAAATCTTCGATGTTGTTTGCCCTCTAGTTGTAAAGGAAAATCGTATGTATTATCCGGTTCCCAGGTATTTGTTAAAAAATTATTTTTTTCCTCATCGCTTAAAGTCTTTTTTAGTGCAAGACCGATGTCATACAAACGTGCAAGATTACTTTGATCCTTGTCCTTTTCCTACAATTGATGACAAAACTAGCTTCAGCATTTATATACATATCAATCCATAATCATAATATTAATTTCCTCAATAAATTCGGGATAAAGGCATCCCATTTGTCAATGATACATTTGAAGTGAAACAAGTAACGTAACCTTACCTCATCATATTATTTTATCAAAATCTGGCCTACCTGTAAATCCTGTGAACATCTAGAGGTACTAGCAACACATTCATTACTTGAATCAATAATTGAACTGGAACAGGTTGAACTGTTAACATTTTTCGTATTATTCAGTTCTATTATTTTACTGGTTTTGGACAATTTATTTTGAGGTTCGTCTTTAGATTTAAAATAATCTACAATGGTGCGTTTCATAGTCGTGAATAGGAATAGAAAAACAATAAAGATCCTTCAAAAACTCAACAAAAGAAGTCACTAACATTCACTTTGATTGATTATAAAATTAATAGTGCAACGTGCAACAAATTATGCGGCAGGAATAATTTTTCATCGCTATTGCATCGATGCCCATACGAGTCACAGCGTAACGCACTTGTCGAAACACGCCTCCGCGCCAGAGATGTCCACGATAATAGGCGAACCCTTCCCGCCATTTTTAGTTTCTATCGGGTAGTGAGCGCGTTTACATCGTTATTAGTTAAATAAACAAATTTATATCGTAACTTTTAATTAAATTTAGAAATCGTATTATTTGTCCACAAATATTGCAGTGCCCATGGGGGGGGGGGGCTTGAGCCCCTGTAGCCCCCCCCATAGATCCGCCACTGACTGGTTCATTATTTATTTCACGCTCGAAATCACTACTTATTTTGCTATCGGAATCACTACTTATTTTACTATCAGCATTTTCTAAAATATCCTCTGCCTCTACATTTATATTTTCCTGTAATTTTGATAGGGGAATAATAGAAACGTCATTCTTATTTAATTGATTATTACTGGAATTTATTCTCAGCTGATTGGTATGTCGTTTCCATTGTTTTCCATCATCAGTTTGAATTAGGTAGGTTCTTTTGTCAAGAACGTTCCTTATATACCCACTACACCACCTCGGTTGATCAGCCCTAAAATCGCGAGCCCACACTTTATCATTTTCCTTAAATGAAATGTTATTCCTTGCTTGATAATATTCCATTTGATAAGTTTGTTTTTTATGAACAGCCCTTGTGGTAGAAGGCAACATTAAATCAAATTTTGTTCTTATATTGCGATTAAGAAGTAATTTGGAGGGTTTTTCACCCCTAGTGGTGTGCGGCGTATTACGATACATAAACAGAAAACGGTTTATGATCAAATGAACGTCATTCCGAGGATCTTCATGTCGGGCTTTCAAAATCGCCTTTTTCATAATTTTGACAGCGCTTTCTTCTAACCCATTTGTAGCTGGGTAATATGGAGCACCTGTGAGATGTTTAACGCCACTGTTTGACAAAAATGTCTGAAATTGATCAGATACAAAAGTTTTCGCATTATCGGTACAAATTTCAAAAGGTAATCCAAATTTTGCAAAAAGCTCACGAAAAATCTTTATTGTGGTAGTGGCTGTTATATTATAGACTTCAAAACATTTAATCCACTTCGAAGCAGCATCTTGAATGACTAGAAAATTTTTGTTAAATAACGGCCCAAAAAAATCGGCATGCAACCTAGTCCAAGGCTCTTTTGGCCAATCCCACACGGCCAAAAGATGTTTTGGGAGGCTTATCAGCATAGACAGCACATGCATTGCAATTTTTTGTTAATTCCTCAATGTAGGAATCAATCGACGGCCACCAAAAATATGACCTGGCTAATGACTTCATTTTAACTACTCCCAAGTGTGTACTATGCAATTCCTCCAAAAGGGTTGGCTGAAAATATTTTGGAACAACCAAACGATAACCCCACATGAGACAGTTCTGTTCAACCGTGAGTTCTGTTTTTTTTTTGGAGAAAAATGATTTAAATTCCTCAGCTGGACATACACAAGGCCATCCATTTTGTACATAAAATAAAATTTTACTGAATATAGGATCTTTAAATGTATATTTTTTTATTTCTTCAAACTTTATAGGGAATTTTTGTTCATTTAAATAATGTAAATAAGAAATATTTGTGTTTATTTTAAAATATAGAAAATCATTTTGTTCGACATTCAAAGAATTTGGTATAGGAAGCCTTGACAAACAATCGGCAACATTTTTTTCTGAGCTCATATTTTATTTCATAGTCATAGTCAATATGTGAGCCCATCTTTGCAATCGATTTGCCGCAAAAATTGGTATACCTTTTTTATCTCCAAAAATAGATAAAAGAGGTTTATGATCCGTGACCAAAACGAACCTTTTATGGCACAAATATTGGAAAAATTTCTTCACGCCAAAAATAATTGCTGCCGCCTCCTTGTCTATTTGAGAATATGAAAGTTCAGCATTATTTAATAGGCGAGATGCAAACGCAATTGGTCTTTCGGAGCCATCGTCATAAATATGACTCAAAGTGGCTCCCAAAGCAAATTGAGAAGCATCCACTGTTAATTTAATCTTTCCATCAGGATCGAAATGGGCTAAAACTGACGAAGAGAGCAAAATATTTTTGGCATTTTCAAAACTATTATCACACTCTTTAGTCCAGTTCCACTGAACATCTTTTTTAAGTAATCTATATAGTGGCTGTAAGACAGCTGAAGCTTTTGGAAAAAATTGGCAATAAAAATTTATCATTCCTAGAAAAGATTTCAATCGAGTAACAGTTTTTGGAATAGAAGCTTTTTTATGGCATTTATGCGTTCATCCGAGGTATGCAAACCTTAGACCCTTATGAGTTGCTATCGTGACGAGTTTTCTAGATTCGTTTGTTAACAAGATTTGTTGATATGCCTCTGAAAGATCAATCTTAGAAAATTTCTCCCCTCCTTGCAACTGAGAAAAAATGTATTCAATTCTAGGCAAAGGGTAACGTTGAACCTGTAAAACTGGATTCAACGTTACTTTAAAATCTCCACAGATCCTTATAGAACCGTTAGGCTTTAAAACTGGCACAATGGGCGTAGCCCAATCGGAAAATTCTACAGGTTCCAAAACACCCATCTTTACTAAACGCTCTAATTCCAGTTCAATTTTAGGTTTTAGGGCAAACGGGACGCGTCTTGGTTTAAAACATTTCGGCACCGCTCCCTCTTTTAATTTTAATTCAACCCGAAATTTGTTGAAAGTGCCAATTTTAGAGTCAAATGTTTCTTTATACTTGTCCATTAAATCTGAAATATTTAAATAATTTATTATTTGATCTTGAGGCTTAGCTGAAACATTTAATTTTGCCGATTCCTAAATCTAACATTTTAAGACCATTTCTACCAATCAGTGGTGGACCCCCATTTTTTTATGACATATATTTTCAAGGCATATGATTTATTTTGAAAATTAACATTCAATTCTAAATAACCCAAGGGTTCGAAGCCGATGCCAATATAATCTTTCAAAAATAAATAATTTTTATTTAATATGATAGATTTGAAATGTTTTAAATATAATTTTTCCGAAATAGCTGAATGGGCAAAACCTGAATCGGCCTCGAAACTGATAGGTACATTTTCAACTACTAATTTCACCCTTTCGATGCTCTACCATTTCCTGAACAAAATCCTTGTGCTGAAGTGCCGGGATGTCCCTGTTGACTGTTTGCAAAAGGTTTTCTCGATTTTTGTTGATAAAAATTTAATGGTTCGGATTTAACAACAACTCCCAAATTTTCTCTTGCCATATGATCACGAAATGCCGATTCTTTGGAAAGGGCAATTTTCACCATTTGCTGAAAAGTAGCCCGTGACGCATCTTCTTCCACGAGTCTGTCCAGAATTTTTTCATCATTTATGCCAATGACAAACACATCACGCATCACCGTACTAAGTTCCAATTGAAAGCCGCAATTGGATGCTAAATTTTTTACCCTGGCTTCCCATTCGGCAACACTTTCATTGAACATCCTTTTTGCGTTATAAAACTTAATATGTTCGGCAAATAACGATTTGACCGGACTAAAATGGTCTTATAGCAATTTCACTAAGTTACCATAATCCACTTGTTCTGGCAAATTTGGACACACAAACTTCGCACCAGAATGTAACAATCCTCTGTTAAAGTATTCAATAAAATAGCTCTTTTCCGTTCATTGTCTGTTATTTTATTAGCAATAAAATATTGTTTTAAACGCTCACTAAATACGGAAAAACTGGATATTTTTGGATCGAATATAGTCAAAGATCCTAATAGTCCAATGTATTGAGTTATTTCTGCTTCGGTGTCCGTCATTTTGGTATTTTTATAATTGTATAATATATAAATTTTTTTCTGCTACTTAGGTACTTCTCACTGCACCAAAACTGCACTATACGTATACACGTGAGTTACTAAGTTCACAACTCGTCGCCAATGTTGAGTTTGCTATTAATTTGAATAGGAAACTCAAATATAAATAAAAGACACAAATCTACGTGAAATTCTATTTATTACTGAAAACCCAAAACCGACCTGCAAGAATGCAAGTCGTCGAACAACCCAGGACCACTTTAATATAAACAACTTTTTATGGTTCTGTGTGTATGTTGACATTCAGTAATTGTTTATAATAATCATCAAATATCATATAATATTTAAATATATACATACATAACACGTGGATTTTATTCTATTCTGGTAAAATTTTTCCTTAGCTACTTCTAAAATACTTCTGTAAATTTTTCTGTATCTACAGAAAT
This sequence comes from Ceutorhynchus assimilis, assembly GCA_917834065.1. NCBI lineage: Eukaryota > Metazoa > Arthropoda > Insecta > Coleoptera > Curculionidae > Ceutorhynchus > Ceutorhynchus assimilis. The sequence goes on along the minus strand of OU892287.1, from coordinate 30,391,521 downwards.
AACCTATGAACTGAGGACAATCAGCAAATTCACGAATATTTTGTAACGATCGCATCTTTTTTGATGAAACTTCAATAGCGGGCGTTATTCAAAGTTTACTTTTCTTTTGCTTATTTTTTTGTAATGGAAAAGATTTAAAAAATGCACCAGTTACTAACTTTTAGTATAAGTTTAGTGGTGATTGACAATTCAGGACTGCTGACCAATTTAATTCCTTGGATATATCTTTAAATTTTTTATAATTGTTACTGCTAAGTAGTCTATCAACTTTATATTTTGGTGGTTTATTTATCGCAAGTTGAAACTTTGCTAAAACTGCCTCGTGATCCGAAAGGCCTACAGGAATGACACTACAGCTAACAAACATTTGGTTTGAGACGAAATTTGAACATAGATAATCGATTTTGGTTTGAGAATGAGCATTTATTCTAGTAGGTTCATTAACATACATCTCTAGGTCAAATGATAAAAATAAGTTAGACAGAATTTGCTTTGCCTCTTATCTGTCATCATCAAAATTTATAAGTATTATATTTGTTATATTATCTTGTGGTAAGTACCTTGTCTTTCAGTGATGTGAAAAGAAAGTTGTTGGTTTAAACGTTGTAGAAGGTTAATTCTTGAAACATTTTCCAATTTCCATCTATAAAGTTATGAATTGATGAATTTCAGGAAATAATTATTGTTATTTAATAGAACCTTTTTAATTTTTTCAATGTAAGCATTATGGGATTCAGGGTCACTCAAATTTAAAGCTCTATGTAACGTTTATTATGCCTACTTTGTAATAGACTGTGAGATAGGGGCTGTCTAGTGGAGTCATTTTTTTTTGTCTGGCATTTTGAGGGCTGAATGTGGCTACTAAGCTGATGAGAATATGAGTGATTTTAATGCCGGCCTCCCGTTCGAAAATTTGCAGAAGAAAAATTGATTTACAACAAGAAGGTTTTTTTAACGATCTCAAATTTTCTAGTTTTTAAATAAAAGATTGACATTGATAAATAATTCACCCATCAAAAATATCAGATGCTTTTCAATAGCTGAAAAAATGGTGATGGGTGTCAATTTCCAAGAGAAAAGAAAAGAACCTTCCGCGTTTACTTTTTGTCTGGCAATCGAGAGAATGAAAGGTTTTGTTATGAAAATAACGCTGAAAAATCGCCAGACGGTAATCGCAGTTCGAAGTCGAGTTTTCCGGCGAAACATTCTGTGGATATTTCGAACAGGAGGCAGGCATTAAAACCACTTATATTTTCATGAGCTAACTAGTCACATTCATCCCTCAAAATGCCAGACAAAACAAAAAGGCCTCCACTAAACAGGCCCTATCTCAGGGTCTATAAGATGTTGGTAATTCAAGAGTCTTCCATGTCAAGAAAACTAGTTTCCTTTTCTTCCTCTATCTCCATGGTGAACTGGGAACTGGAGAGATAGATGAAAATTGTTGAAAGTCTAGTAATAAGTCGAGTTCTTGTCTGGGTACGGATAACGCTGTGTCATCCACATACATAAACATATATGAAGGGTATATTGAATGGTAGTTGTGTGTGTATTTCATTACTAAGTTTGCTCAGTGGCCCGTCTTTTTGTGAATAGATAGTTTGTTCGTATAAGAAATAACTGGTATCAAAACAATAATTATTCAAGTCGGTCAAGCTATTTTTAGGGATGTCTGTAATAGTCTGTATAGTTGGAGATAAACTTAAAATATTTTTTGATAATGTCTAGAACTAGTAATTTTTCAATTTGCCGAACAGACTCACAACATCCAATGATTCGAGCACATGTCCATTCGGAATCGTGTGCTGTTTTATTAATTCTGCAAATTAGAACGAGTCTTTCATATTAAAACAAAATGTAGATGTTTGAGGATTGAGAGTTTTATGTAGGTACTTAGCTAGGTTATATTCCGGTGTGTTGATGCAGCTGACCACAGGTCGTAAATATAGTCCAGGTCTTTCTCAGGCAATACCGTTTCGGGGGCACTGAGTTGTGGCGTTTCAGCATCCTTTCTTTCATGATTCATATTAAGAGAACGCTACTAGAATTCAGAAGTGAGTACATAGCTTAGCTCGTTAAGTCAAGATCAAATTGGCAGGTTTAATTGAAGACAAAATGGAATTAAAAAAAAATAAAGCATTAAAACATGAATGAAAGTGCCTTGCTCCTGAATTTAGGGACTCCAAAGACAACAGTGTGAGTTGAATTTTTTTTTTTTATGGATAAATATCTTATGTTTGAAGATTTGTTTAATGTATGTTTGTAATCATTCTGTACTTATGTGCCTTATTTCTCCCTTAAGGGCTTGAGAAAGGACAAATAAATGTCCGAGACGTTGCCGGAAACTAGATAGTTTCTTTTCGTTTGGTCCCCTAGTCCTTTCAGCCACGAACGTTTCCAGACCCAAATAAGGACACGAAATTACTATAATTAACCTTGAATGTACAGGGTGTCCCACGACGTTTTACCCAGGTGATAACTTCGGAACGCGTCATCCAATGTAATTTAAATTTTGAGGATCTGGCTAACTTTTTCTGCCGCTTCTACATGTGTCATCCAATTTCACCACTTCCACTTTAGTTTCGGTCAAGTGACGGCAACTTTAAAAATTTAAATGTTACTTATAGTATTTCGTTAGAAAATTTAATTACAGAATCGACAATGCCCTTATTTGTAAAGGCTTTGTAAAAGAAAATGATGAAAAATTACACTTGGAACATACGATGACGCGTTCCAAAATTACCACCTGGGTAAAAGCTCGTGAGATACCCTGTATTTTACAAGAAATCAGTTATTAAATTTGACAAAAAGATGAATCAATCATGAACCATGGTAATTGTGAGTAGACAACATAGTATGGTGTAGATCAACACTTATTTTGACTTTGCCTCCCACTTCGGTGTCACAAGCTGAATTTTTGAGGGCTGAAAGTACTTGGCAAGGTAACTCTTATTCCGGAGGTAATACAAAATTGGACTGTGCAAAAGGGCACTATCATCAAAAATCGAGATATTGATACCACCGTATAGAGAAAAAAATACTTTATTATTGGTCCAATACACAATAAGGTCTTTTTAGGGAGTATTTTTTTTATAATCATTCAAAAAAAAATAATTACCAGCTCTTATGGCCGAAAAAAACTTTAAATGTAAATATCTCGGTTTCAAGCGTGCAAAAATTTGGTTAAAATAATCTTTTTTAAAAATACCTTTCTTTTAACGAAAAACGAAGGCTTAAATGGAAAAAAAATATTCTTTATAAAAGTTTCGCTTGTGTATTGTCTAGGTAACAGTGCAAACCACATATTTTTTTTGGTTCTAAATTAACAAAGATATAACAATAAACAATAAGATATATCAAGGGTTTATGGGAGAGCAAGATCGGACCGCCGCATTTCTCGACTCGCTGTGCATCTCTCTCAGTGTTGATACGTATGGGATCTCTTTCACTCTCTTACATTATTTTGTATAGGGATTATTAATTTATCCATTTAAAGCGAAGAATATTTCATAGGGTATATGAATTTCCAATAAATTGCCTTTGAGGAAATTAAAAAATAACAAGAAAAATTAATCATATTATCAAAATATATATACAGGGTGTTTCACGAACATCGAAACAGAGGCGTTTTAAGGTATTTTTAGGTCAATTAAACACGTCGATTTTGTATTCAAGAGAGAAACTTTTTGACCCCATCGGGTGACTTTAACCCCTCCTTTTCAGATAGGAAAGATGCCGAAGATGGGTCGAGTAGTACCTTGTTACCAATTAAGGTATTTTGATTTTTGTCACAAGTGCGCGTATTTTTTTTGAAAATCAAATGAATAGCTCTCAAGATATTCACTGTCAAAGTTGCTATGGGCTAAATAGGAAACAATTTTCTGGCCCTGGTATTCTCAAATTAACAGTTCTAGTATTTTTTACTGAATCGACACGCTAACATAGTTTCAAGTCCATCGACATAAAAAAGCAAGAAAAAAAAAATCCTTCATTGTTGAACATTTAGAAAATGCTGTTATTTGAAAGATCTTCGAAACAAGATGCTACTCAGCCCACACCCTCTATCATAATGAAAGGGGTGAAAATCAACCTCGATACAAAAACAAAATAACATACAGGGTTTTAACGAGAATCAAAATACCTTTAAAAGAAAGTACCATTCGACCTCGATCTACCTTACTTATCTTGATAGAAAGGGTGATATAATGAATAGAAACAAATCGAAATTATTAGAAAAGTGCTTGAAATGAAAATTGACGTTTTCGAAAGGAAAGCGTTAATTTGAAAATAACAGGGCAAGAAAATTGTTTCATATTTAGCCCTTGGCAAGTTTGACAGTGAATATCTTGAAAACTAATCATTCGATTTTCAAAAAAAAAACGCACTTGTGATGAGAATCAAAATACCTTTAAAACAAAGTACCACTTAATCCATCTCCCCTATCTAAAAAAGAGGAGTGGAAGTCAACAACGATGGGGTCAAAAAGTGTCTCCCTTAAATACAAAATTGACGTGTCCAAGTGTTTTTTTTATTGACCTTAAAATACCCTAAAACGCATCTGTTTCGATGTTCGTGAAACACCTTCTAATTGTATTTTGCTAATATGATTAATTTATCTTGTTATTTTTTATTTTCCTCAAAGGCACATTATTGTTAATTCATACACCCTATGAAACATTCTTCGCCTTCAATTGGATAAATTAATAATCCCTATACAAAATAATGTAAGAGAGTGAAAGAGATCCCATACGTATCAACACGAGTCGAGAAACTCGGCGGTCCGATCTTGCTCTCCCATAAACCCTTGACATCTCTTAATGTTTATTGTTATATCTTTGTTAATTTAGAAGCAAAAAATATGTGGTTTGCACTGTTATCTAGACAATACACAAGCGAAACTTTTATAAAGAATTTTTTTTTTCCATTTAAGCCTTCGTTTTCCGTTAAATGAAAGGTATTTTTAAAAAAGATGATTTTTAACCAAATCTTTGCACGCTTGAAACTGAGATATTTACGTTTAACGTTTTTTTCGGCCATAAGAGCTAATGGTAATTATTTTTTTTGAATGATACAAATGATAAAAATACTCCCTACAAAGACCTTATTGTGTATTGGACCAATAATAAAGTATTGTTTTCTCTATACGGTGGTATCAATATCTCGATTTTTGATGATAGTGCCCTTTTGCACAGTCCAATTTTGTATTACCTCCGGAATAAGAGTTACCTTGTCAAGTACTTTCATCCCTAAAAAAGTCAGCTTGTGACACAAAAGTGGGAGGTAAATCGATTTTAAAAGCGAATATTTTAATCCATCCACTCTACTAACACAAGAAAGCTACGCTACGCATCCGTTTCCCCTTCTGCCGTCTCCCATTCACGCGTATGCATATCCCCTCTCCGGTTGCCGCCGACACGCTGTCGTACACCCCTTACGTGATCGGAATTTTCATTGCGCTCGAAAATTTTCAACCCCTCAGCAAAGAAGTTTCACTTCAATTTTAACCAAAAATGCAGATTTTCAGGAAAAATTATTCAAGCGTAAGTTTTACAAAACATTACATTGAGGATCAGGTATTTACTTCCAAGGGATTAGTTGTTCAGTTTTAATTAACTACCGGTAGGTAAGTACCTTCGTAAACAAGGCCTTCTCTGTTTTCAAGTGATCAAAAAGCTTTTGATTTATCATTAATGTACTGTCAGATAGAGACATATTCAGGTGCCCCATTTTCGCATAGAAGCCTCAAGGAGGGTTGAAAAGTACATCGATGCCTAGTGAAAGGGAGGGAAATTTACGAATGCCTCCTGGGAATAACGTATGGGAAATTCGATTTTCGGTTAACAGAAATAAAAGGTGTATGGTGCTTAAATTTTCACGCAAGTCGTTTTCACTTAATTAATAGAAAACCAAAGGCCTGACTGTTGCAGGTGGCTAAAATGTTGAAATAATGGCGTCATCTTGTAAGAATTGAAAAAAAAAAAAAACATGAATTTAAGAGTCTGTACCATTTTCTCACGCAAACCGTTTCAAATATATGCTTGGAAAAAATCATTCGGAGGCTACTGTATCTTGTGTATGTACGTTAATGTATTTTACTTTTATAATGAATTTATTTAAGGGCTAAAAATACGTACAAATAAAATGACAATTTATATAATAATAGACATCAGTACCAGTTACTGGTTATAACAAATATTCAACAAGGTAAAAAGGTATGATATATAAAACTAACTATATAAGAACATAACATCTCCTTTCCCCCTAACTATAAAACTAAACGTGAAGGAGGCTGTTTAATTCTTGTAGAATGTCTAGGGCGATTTGCAGATAACAAAAATTGTTTATTTGATGATGTTTTAGTACATGAACATGAAGTTTCAGAACTTGGTAATGTCGCATCATTTGGTGAAATATTTGAATTATCGTTATTTATTGAATTGTTATGTGACTTAGTCGGTGTTGATTGTCCTATTTCACGTATCTGATTAATATGTCTACGCCATACTCTTCCATCGTCAAGTTTAACTGAATAATGTAACTTGCCTATTTTTGTTAAGACCTTTCCGAATCTCCATTTTTCATGAAAATAATCTCTCAGTGATACCCTAGCTCCTATGCATAAAGATCGGTACTTCTCATTCCGATTTAAGTTTGGGTCATTAAAATATGTATCCGGTTTCATACAGTCCAATCCAGAACGTATTCGCCTTCCAAACATCAGTTGTGATGGGCTTTCCCCTGTGACTGAATGAGGCGTTTTACGATACTGTATCAAAAATCTTGATAATTCAAGGTTACTATGACCTTTTGAACACATTTTTTTAAGACTATTTTTTAAAATTTGTACGAAACGTTCCGCTTGTCCATTAGTAGCGGGGTGGTACGGAGCCGTTAACTTTTGAAAAATACCATTTTCCTGAAGAAATTGTTTAAATTTATAAGAAGTAAAATTTAATCCATTATCCTGAACAAAAATTTTTGGAATTCCAAATGAAGCGAAAATTGTACGACATTTTTCTATAGTTGTTTCCGTCGACATGTTTTTAACGAAATGAATTTCAGGCCATTTTGTAAATGAATCTACCAAAATAAAGTGATATCCGCCGTTAAAAAGTCCCGTGTAATCTGCATGAACGCGTTCAAAAGGTGTATTAGATTTTTCCCACACATGAGTTTCCGCTTTTTCTGCGTTATTTTTTTGTTTATTACATTCATAACAATTTTTAACTAAATTTTCAATATCGTTATCAATTCCGGACCACCAGCAATACCTTCTTGCTAAACTTTTAATTTTAACGATTCCAAAATGAGCTGAATGAAGTTCAGAGAGTACTCTCTGACGTAGCACTACGGGAATTACTACCCTCTGTCCACAAATGATACAACCCGATTGTAATGAAAATTCTTCTTGATCAATATTGAAACGATCATCTTTAGAGACAATGTTACCTGTGCTCAAACCCGTTAATAAATTTAATAATGAAGTATCTTTAGATGTAGCATTTGATAAAATTTCGACCGTAACTGGTAATGTTTCAATTTGGCTAATTTCAAATACATCCGGCTCGTCAAATATTGGGAAATTTTCTGAAATTAATGGTAATCGTGATAAAGCATCCGCATTTCCGTGATTATTTGTACTTTTATACTTTATATCATAGTGAAATGTTTGTAAAAATATAGCATAATGTTGCATTCTAGTCGCACTAAGTACAGGTAAACTTTTATGTTGTGCAAATATTTGTAAAAGGGGCTTATGGTCCGTATATAAAGTGAATCTTCTACCACAGAGGAACTGATAGAATTTTTTAACACCATATACCAAACTATGAGCCTCTTTGTCAATTTGTGAATTGTTGAGTTTTGGTTAACGTTTGACTGGCGAACTGAATAGGCCGTTCTGAACCATCTGGGAACAGATGACTTAATACGGCTCCAACTCCGTATGGTGACGCATCAGTTGCTAAAATTAGTGGTAAACTTGGATCAAAATGACATAAAACTCTTTCAGATTGCATTTCTTGTTTTGCAGCATCAAATGCACTCTGACAGTCCATTTGAATTGAACATCATCTTTTATAAGATTAGTAAGTGGATATAGAATAGTACTTGCATTTTGAAAAAATCTGCGATAATAATTAATTAATCCGATAAATGCCCGTACTTGAGTTTTATTTTCTGGTTTCTGAACTTGTTGAATAGCTTCAATTTTTTTTCAACTTTTTGTATTCCATTTTTATTTATTTTATATCCGCAATATTCAATTTCATCCGCAAAAAATACACTTTTTTCTAAGTTCACCTTCAAATTATATTCATTTAGTCGGTTTAATACAATCTCTCTAACCTATCTAAATGCGTTTTTTCATCTGGCCCCGATATTTTAATGTCGTCTAAAAACACTGTACAACCAGGAATATCTTGCAAAATTTGCTCCATTTGGCGTTGCCAAATTGCCGGAGCACTGGCTATACCAAACATTAATCGAGTTGGACGGAATAAACCTTTGTGTGTATTTAGTGTCAGTAAATGACGCATTTCTGATTTAACTTCCAAATGTAAGTAAGCTTTGCTTAAATCTATTTTTGTAAAAATTTCCCCCCCCCCCCCCAGCCATTTTAGCAAACAGTTCATCGATTGTAGGTAATGGATGATCATCTACCAAAATATTGGGATTAAGGGTTGTTTTGTAATCCCCACATATACGTATTTGACCATTCGATTCAACCACAGGTACAATTGGTGTGGCCCAATCTGAATAATCCACTTTTTCCAAAATTCCCTGTTGAACTAACGAATTTAATTCTTTTTCGATATCTGTTTGTAATGCAAAAGGTACGTTTCTAGCTTTTATGAAAACCGGTCTAGCATTTTCCTTCAAAAAAATTGATGCTTGAATCTCCTTTATAACACCTATACCAGGTTGGAAAATATTTTTATACTTTGAAATTAAATCAGAAATTTCAATTTGATTTAATGAAACAAGATTGTCATTGACTATATAAACCTTATCAATATTTTGTAAATTCATTTTTAAAAGTCTTATCCACTCTCGCCCTAGTAATGCATTTCGATCAACGTCAACTACATATAAATTAATGAAGTAATCTATGTTATGATAATTAACTTTCACTGTAATAAAACCCCGTACATTTAACATTGACTTGCAATATGAAATTAATTTCAGTTTTGTAGATTTCAAAGCAAAATCACCAAAAAAAAATTAATATTCATTGAAGTTTATAATACTTACTGGAGCCCCACTATCTATTTCCATTTTAATAATCTTGTCATTAATTTTAACGTCTAATATGTATTTGTCTCGAAGAGAACTTGTAAAGTCTTGTTCCTGTAAATCAAAAAGTTCTTGTATGTCATTTGTATCTTGTAATTCCTCAAATTCATGCTTTTTTAACTTTCCTGCATACTTTCTGTAAATGCCCCTTAACTTTACAAAAATTACAAAACAAATTTGGCGTATTACAGTTATTAGCTAAATGTTCAATAGAACCGCAACGATAACATTTCAGAATTATCTTATTATTTCGATCTTTTTGACTTGATGTACCGATGTTTTTTGGTGAATTTTTGTAATCATTAATAGAGTTCACATATCCTGAAAAGTGTTGCAACTGATTTGCATCCTTTTCGGATAATTCCGTCCCTACAGCGATGTCCATAGCTTTTTCTAAAGTTAAATCACGAGTTTCTAGTAATCTGCTTTGTATCCTTTTTGAAAGAAGTCCATAAACAAATTGATTACGCAAAGCAGTTTTCAAGAAATCTCCAAACTTACAGTTTATCGCTAACTTTTGTAACGCCTGTAAAAATTCGTTATTATTTTCGCCTTCCTGTTGTCTCCGGCATTGAAATCTAAAAGTCTCAGCGATTTCTAATGGAGCAGGGTCAAAAAATTGTGCCAATGTACTAACAACAATATCATACTGCTGATCTTCTGGACAGGCTGGAGCTAATTTATCACAGAGAATGTCGTAGGTTTCAGCTCCCATATAATGTAAAATATAATGTAATTTCAACTTATCGGGAATCTCAAAAACAGTAAACGCAACTTCGAGACGTTTAACCCATTGACTCTACCTTGTGTAGCATTAAAAGCTTCTACTGTAAACGAAGAGGTAAGAAATTTTCCTCCTTCAGCCATGACGGTAAAGGTACTTGCACTAGTAACTGTAGTGGTAGCCTCAGATTGTTTTTTGTCTCTAGGTCTAGGCATTCAAAAATGTACTTACAGTAATTCTTCTTCTTTTTTTTTATATAAGTACCATCGAAACTTCGTATTTTTTTTTGTAAATGTGTAGATCCGTGTTTTCCTCGTCGCCAACTGTTGTGTATGTACGTTAATGTATTTTACTTTTATAATGAATTTATTTAAGGGCTAAACATACGTACAAATAAAATGACAATTTATATAATAATAGACATCAGTACCAGCTACTGGTTATAACAAATATTCAACAAGGTAAAAAGGTATGATATATAAAACTAACTAAATAAGAACAAAAGACTGTAACAAAAGTCTTGTGTGTTAGACACGTTCATCATATTAATTATTAGGTATATATTGGTAATTCATAGAAATTTTCCACCCCATTTTTCCACAAAAACCGTTTAGCATATGCTTAGAAAAAGTGATTCTAAAACTTAACATGTCTATCGAACATAGTCATGATAATAATTATATATATTTTATCAAAAAAAATCTGCCAAACAACATTTTTCCACACAGGCATTTGCATCGAAGAAGTGATTTTAAGACCTTAAAATGGAAGGCATGTCGGAAATTGAAAATATTTATCTATGAAAGAGCCGACAAAAAAATCTAGAAATGTTTATGCAGGGTTATTATAATAAATATTGTTACGAAAATGCATCGACAAAGCGGCGCCGTATTTCAAGCACTTAGGTACTTGTTTAGCCCAGTTTTTCTAGGAATTCTATTATAGTCGATTCGACGTTATTCTAGCTAGATTCGGAGTTCAATTTGGAATATATAAATAGAGCGTAGTAATAAATTTAAGTCAGTTTTAATTCGATATTTGTCGTGTAGGTACAGTTGCGAAAAAAATCTCCAAAATCTCCTGGGCCGGTATTCTCGTTCTCGAAAACGCTCACCGCTTTTTAGTCGCTTGGCACTTTTAATGTAAATTCACATATAAAGTGCCGAGCGACCCAAAAGCGGTGAGCGTTTTCAGGAACGAGAATACCGGTCCTGGTCTATTATACATTAATTAAGTTCATAACCAAAAATTACATATTTTTGGCATTTTTCGACAAGTTTTCAACCTAAAGTCTGTTTTTTTTTTAAAGATAATTCCCCAAGTCAAAAATTTAGTAACTATGTTGGCAACACAAGCCTTTTCTACATAAAAAATTTGTATTGACAATTTTACATTGTATTGCCAACATAATGTCATTTTGACTTTTATCTTAAAAAAAAAACAGGCTTTAGAAAGCTTCAGATGATGTCATTGCCTGTCAAAATTTTGTATGGTACACCAGGAGGTCAAATTGGGGTTAATAATTGTTGTACTACTTTTTTTTTTATCGCAACTGTATATTTCGATAAGTGATAAGTGAATTTCCCAGAATTGTACCGCGTGAAAGAGCTCCTGTTAGAGGCCTCCGATTCGATGCAGTTCAAGAACGGAATTCTCAATTCGGAAGTGATCAACTGGGAGAGAGTGACATGACATGCAATAATTTTTGAATATTAGGAAAACCGGTAGTAGATCTCAACCATAATGTAGGAGAGAAAATTCCGGCAAGCGAAGAAAGAGAAACCTTGAACAAGAAGATTGGTGGAGTACGACTGCTGATACAGATACAGAATAAAGAGATTGTGAAACGAAAAGCAACTTACCAAAACAGTTTAGCCTTTTTTCCAGCACAAAAAATAAACGGTTAACTTGGGATTTTAACCAAAAACCTCTATTTTTAGCCACCGAGAAAGGGATCTATGATGCTGACAAATTATCTATGAAAAATCGGCAAAAACGTGCCTAGAAGAAAACCTTCGCTCGACCGACCAGGCTGGCCCCTAATAGACTCCACCTTGCAACGTTCTCATGTTTTTCCAAGTTCATACCATTTGAGGGATTTTTGGTCGATAAAGAGAGTTAGAGACAAAATTTACGGTTACCTAATTGAAAATGAAAATTAGAGCTTTTGGCAAACCCCGTGTTAATTTTTAATTTAGCGAGCATAACAAATAATATTACTTACCTAAGGAAAGAAGGTACGCAGAAAACAAAACTCAAGATCCTGATCTGATAAATTAGAAGTTTATAGAAAATGGTCAGAATCGAGGAGATGGTAGTTTTAATTATCATGAAAACATGGCCGATTGCCAGGTGAGTTTTATCCCTTTCAATTTTCCATCTTCTTGCCGGAAACGCTGATCTGAAAATAAAACGTTACATTGCATTGCATATTTCTCTAGAAGCGATACAATCTCATTGTATGAGATAAATGCAGCGGATTGTACACTTAATACCTGTACTTACTATCAATTTTCATATTGAACATATTCTTATTGGATTTGTGACACTGTCAAGAAGATACGCTTGAAATGCTGATACATTTTATCTTTTAAATTGCACATTTGTTTCCCACTGTTACTTTCTTCCTTGAAAAACAAATACTTTCTATGAATCATACAAACGCAATACTATGCGCACACTAAGGCTAAGCACATAGTGGAGCGGCGAGCAGAGCAGCGGGCAGCGCGGAGAGCAGAGCGTCAATTGAGTAGAGAGTGGATGAAAGAATTGTATGCACATAGTGGCGAGTTAATACTCGAGTGAAAAAGATAAAAATTAATAATCTGGTTTTAAACGAAACGTCGTCTTTAAAAATTTTGGTATTTAATGAGAGGACAGAAAGAAAAAAAGAAGGTGTATTGCACACCATCATATAAACAGAAGCAAACTTCGATTAGGCGAATATCACCATTTATATGAGGAATTACGGCAACATCCAGAAAAATTTCACTCTTATCTTTTATAATGATTATTAAAACTTTTGATTACATTTTGGAGAAAATATAGAACAAAGATTGATGAAAAATTGGACTAACTTTACCATAATCCCCAGTTGGTCCAGCAGCAATCAATTAATAAAATAATTATCATTTTTCACTTGATTGTTGACTTCATTTTTCTTGCTACATCATCCCACAACTTATCTAATATATATCGGTTATGATATTGGGTATCTCATCATCTTTGGTTCCACAATGGATTTTTAACAAAAATACTACTTATTAATTGTTCAACGTCTATTTTTACAACACAGAGACAAACGAGCAAAGTAGAAAAATCAAACTTGCTTGAACGCGTCGCTTTGCTCGATATTAACAGCGCTGCTAAATCTCCGCACTGCTCTTCACTATGTATTAAACAATTTAATCTCGTGTGTTAGTTTTCGCTGCTTTGCTCTCCTCATTGCTCACTACTTTGCTCGTCGCTCCACTATGTGCTTACCCTAACAGCTCAAATTGGAGGAAGGACGATTACATTTGTTGATATTTTCCAATCATTATTGTCAGCACTTCCGCAAATAATACATTTAAAGTATTTACGTTTACTCGCTTTTTTAAGCACCATTCCCTGAAAGTATGTTGTATTATGCTTTATCGTGAAATTATAGGCTATAAAAGTTGAAGATAGCATTGGCATTATTTCAAGGATCAATGATACTATATTCAAGCATTGTGCTTTATGGTTTGCCCTGTTAGTAAAATTTGTACCTACTTAGTTTAGAAATCCATTGGAAAGCTAAGCTGAAAAGCTTGATCAGCGGCAGACCTGTCTCCGTATTCTACGGATACTCTCCTGGATTTACAGTCTCCTGCACACATAGTAAGAAACAAATAATGTTGCATTACACAATTTGAAGCATGTAAATTCTCATTGTATTTTGCATCCTAAATTCTTCATAAGTTCCGAAACGTGCTGTGGAAGCAAACGTTTATATAGCAATTATGTTAATAAAAGGTCGCATATTTTAACGTAAAGGACTTTATAATCAACTTCACTAAGATGTTTTTTGTTACTATGGCTTCTGCTTACCTTAACATAACTGATTTTTCATAGTGTTCATCTATCAAGTCATCACCATTATGTATGCTCTAGGGGTACATTAAAAAGAGCCCTCTCTCTGATTGTTGTTTTTGGCATCTCATCTCACAGTGAGCGTGTGGTAACTTTGGGAGGGCCGATTTTGTTCTAAGTGACGCAGGTAGCCGTGATACCGAATATAAACTTATACGACAGTATAATGAACGGAAAATTAAGTTCATAGGTAATGCTTATCTTGCTCGTTAGCAGTTCCGCCAAAACGCATAAATTACATTTTAAAAAAAGACACTGTTTTGACACTCGATATCCATTCCAAAAAGTTTTTGATTTATGATTTTACTGACATTATTTTTTTTTTTTCAATAAGAACGTTTTAAGAATGTTTACAAACTGTAAACTTAGTCAACGCATCCCAAACAATCTCTATAGTCTAGGAAAATAGTCGAAAAAAACATGTATTGCAAAAAGAAAATTCCTACCCAAATGAACTTTTCAGGGATGATAGGGGGCGGGTGGGTGATCATAAAACCGAAAATATCAAACATTCACCCCTCTGGCATTTTGCGCTATAGGGGTTGAAAATGCGCCATTGGCGATTACTTGGTACCTATTGATTTTACAAAAAAATGTTTCAAATAAATGATGTGCAACATTATTTGATCTACAATGTTTATCTAAAGACTTTTTTGATTAAGGGCCGTCTGTGGTCATAAGGGCCGTGAAATTTTATAATGAAAATGAACTATATTAACCAACGTGAAAAATTTTTCTACAACACATACAACATTTTTGCTTTATGAAATTTTTACTCACCCCCTGCCGTTTTTCAATAGGGGTAGTTTAAAGTTTATTTATTTTTTCACAAAAAAAAATTCCTTATAAAAGTTTTATAAAATTACATTTCCTCCAATTTTTCCCAATCAACTTTTTTTGTAACTCACCCCCATTCAGCGGGGGGACACTTCCCTTAGGGAAATTTTAGTTTTTAGGGGTATATATTATTTTTTTTTTCTTTTCTCGCCTTTAGTGCATATAAAAAGGTGCAATTAACATTGTAATAGAAGGATTTTTTCCACCACCTTTTTGTTTTTAGGGGTAGTTCGCCTATTTTCAACTTTACAAAAAAAAGTTATAGAGAAAAGTTGCTCAAAATAGTAAAATGAATAAGTTTTCTCGATAATTTTTTTTTATAAAGTTGAAAATAGGCGAACTACCCCTTAAAACAAAAAGGTAGTGAAAAAAAAATCCTTTCAATACAATGTTAATTGCAACTTTTTATATGCACTTGAGTTACAAAAAAAGTTGATTGGGAAAAATTGTAGGAAATGTCATCTTATAAAACTTTTATTAAGAAATTTTTTTTGTAAAAAAATAAAAGAACTTTAAACTACCCCTATTGAAAAACGGCAGGGGGTGAGTAAAAACTTCATAAAGCAAAAACGTTGTATGAGTTGTAGAAATTTTTTTCACGTTGGTTAAATTTTTTCATTTTCATTAAAAAATTTCAAATGGCCCTTATGACCACAGACGGCCCTTAATCAAAAAAGTCTTCAGATAAACATTGTAGATCAAATAATGTTGCACATCTTTTATTTCAAACATTTTTTTGTAAAATCAATAGGTACCAAGTAATCGCCAATGGCGCACTTTCAACCCCTATAGCGCAAAACGCCAGAGGGGTGAATGTTTGATATTTTCGATTTTATGATCACCCACCCTCCCCCTATCATCCCTGAAAAGTTCTTTTGGGTAGGATTTTTTTTTTTTTTGAAAATCGACAATTTTCCCAGACTACTATTCAAACATTGAGTTCCCTCACAGTAGTTGCCGGAATATGCCTGGAAATTACGGCAATATGGTTATATGGTCAGACTTTCAGAGCATTCTGCCATCTAAAGTCAACTCCATCAAATGGTATACAGACAGGACCAAATACTCGGAGCCAATGGGCAAATCACCAAGTATCTTCCTAGCAATGTTGCAGTTCAACCTGATTAGAGGATATTGGAAACAAGCAATTATAATAATGCCTTACAGCCAAGCAGAAATCAAAACATTGAGCTCAAGTTAGAAAAAGAAAACAAAGAAACCTTTTTCTGGGTGCCTGGAAACATTGAGGGCAGCGAATGCGTCAATGCACTTGCGAAAACGGAAGGTCTCTGACTGTATAGTGTAGTGTTTTCCCCATACTATTTTTGTAATGAAATTAATCATTTATATTGTTTTTATAAGGACATTTATTTTATATCAGGTATCCTCTATCCTAAATAATGGTTCGGTTCGGCATCAAAGAAAGGTATAAATTTATTATATTGTCTAGACCTTTTCCAGCAAGAAGGATGTGAATTGTTAGTATTAAATTGTAAACCCTGCAGACTTTATGTGAGCAAAAAATACTGTTTGTAATTATTTAAAAAAAAATAAACATTGTCCATCATAAACACCCAAACCTTCCAAGTATCCCGAAGGACCATTCTTTGAGATATGTCGCTGACATTTATTGAGGGTTTTTCTTAGATTAAGTAGGTAATAGATTTTATAGCAATAGATTTTTGGAAGGGATGTCAAAAGAGTATTTTGGGAAGAGAGACCAGTCAAGACACAACTTTCAGTCAGAAGACAGCTTTGGTTACACACGCATTTTTGTAAGACTCTCTCCTCAAACAACTGCGTATCATTCTATAATAAAAGTATTTTAAACAGAAGTTATACGGTATTGTTTTATTACGGTCGGTATTAACATTGTGTCGGTATTGTGATCATCACATTGGTTACATAGTGGGATCATAACAATAGCAACCTGGCCTAAGTGATGAGAGAACCATTTGAAATCCGATGACATTCACAACTGAGAACTACCAAATCATGTTCGCTGAGAACATCCTGCTAAAAACCAAAATGTATACAAAAAAAGCTTGGTTCAGATTATTTTGAGCTCACTCGACGCCCTTTAGTGAATGTGTCCGAAGAAAATTGAAGCTAGTGGGGCACCACGCGCCACTATATAAAATTGAATAATACGCAGGTTTAGTTTCCAAATAGCCCCAGAATTTATTGTTATATTAAGCTGTTTTGAAAATAAAGACATTTCATCTATCGAAACTAATTCACGACACATAAGATGTTAACTAGGGAATTTTAGATGATATGTGCTAATTTATTGTGTCTACTACATATAGGTACCTACTCAATATGCTAAACATGCTAAACATTATATGATATTGTTTAAAAAAAAAAGACAACGCAATTGAATGATTTCTAGATTTGAAATTTAAGACACAAATAAAAAAAAACAAATTTCAGAAACAAACCATTTATGAGATGACGATGGCGGAACAACCATGCAGAAATGTTTTAATTTTATCAAATCTCAAAGAGTCAAAGAGAAATAAAGGTCAGTAGTTTTCTTTTTAAAACTTTTACCGTGGCTTTATCGAATAAACTTTAGAAAAGTGGAAAGCGTTTAATTTAATTTTTCGATTCAAGAAAAGTTTTATCGGAAATTTTCCGATAATTGTTTGCGTTTAAGAGAAAATCGGTAGAGGAAGAAATATTCGTTGAAATACTAATCCATTCATAATTTTCACTTTTTGAACTTTTTGGTTGGGGCCGAGCGGAGCGGACGCCATCAGTTTCGCTTCGAATTGCAAACCTCGTGTTTCATGTTGCCAGATTGTACAGAAGTGCCATTTAACAAGTAGTTACGATATGCGGGCTCAATCTACTTTATTCTAAGCACAACATAGTTAGGTAAGTTCTTTGGGGGAGAAACCACTGAGAAGCCCCCAGGCGGTGTTGCTAGATGTGCACAATTTCCCCAACTTGGAGGACGCAAAAATTTCAAAACGTTGCACTCCTAATGGACCATGGATATGGAACCTTTCTCATTTAAGCAGGTCGACGCCCCACTGAGGATAAACACAAATTATTGTAATCAGCATTTGTCTGCAAAACCGCACGATCAGCAAGAATAGGCCATTGTCGATCATTACTGTGCTGTTTGAATTATGGCAAAACATAAACCAATTATGCGTTAATTGAATGAAAAGTGGAGCATAATTTCATATGGAATGTTGAGGTCCATTAACTAGAAAATGTAACTCTAAACCAGTGCTTTCGTAATAATATACAGAGTTGGCTTGATTGTGAAATCGAATCCTAAAAACGCAATGCTACACAAACAAATATCATATTATAATAACATAGCGTAAATTCATCTGCTGGCTGTAACGCTAGGTTCACTAATTACTACGAATAATGCAATTCAGATGTGAAACTTCTAGCCGAGAATACGCCCTTTTAATAACATAAACCTTAAAAATATTCGGGGGAGTCGTTTTCAAATTAACTCACTCTTTGGAAAGGCACGATGCTATATGAAGTAAAGGGGAAAATCATATGTTCCCTCGGGCTTCAGCACATCTAATTACCAAGCCACTCTTTGTCTAGAAAAACCTCAAGTGTCTTTACAACTAATGAAAGAATGCGATGCAGACACTTCACAGTCGCAGAGAGAAACAAAAAAGTTACCAAGGTGTAAAAATCAACAACTTTTTGGCCCTCTGGTGTTCTAATTTTATCTGGAAATGAGGTGTTTAAATGCGTAGATAATGTGTATAGCAATTCTGAAACTTTAAATTGACATTAGAGAGAATTTTTACAAAAGAACTTCATGTGTGCGACAAGAAAAGATATTTGACTTTAACTAGGATCTCAAATTTAGAATCCCAACTTGGCTTCTTGGGTTCGAGTTCCAGAATAGTTATTATGCGTAGATGACTTCTTAATATGCACTCGCGAAGTCACTTTATTTATAGAAACACCGTTGACCACGGTTGACCATTAAATTTGGTTAATGGTCACCTATAGAGAAAGCAGCCTGCAAGGGCATGCCTAACTTTATAGTTCAGTGATCTTATGGTTTCCCAACGTAAAACTTGTTTAAATTATGTTACTAGTTGCTCAAAAGACCAATTACGAAATTGATTAATTTCTGGCTGATAAGTTTTGGATTTTGGGAGTTGGCTTTTTGGGTAGGTGTGGGAGACCGGGGTTGGTTGTTACAATTTTCATACTTTTATTTTTTTAGTAGCGTTGTTCAAAATGATAAGACTTTCGTTTATATAGGTATAAGACATATATTATTATGCTTGGTCTATCATATAGTTTATTTTAGGGCTTCGCGAGACCACAAGACTAGTCTTGGTCTTGTCTTGGTCTAGGTAGCAAGACCAAGACCAAGACCGAGACCAAGACCTGATAAATCTTCTCAAGACCAAGACCAAAACCAAGACTCTCTCTCAAGACTCTCGTCTTGGTCTTGGTCTTGAAAAAAAAAATCGACTCAACTCAATATTTATAAAAATATGCAAATTTCTATATCTTCTCTTAATGTCTTTTAATTAAATCAATTCATCAAATTTATTATTTTTTGAAATTCATGAGAAGGTATTATAGGTTTTAAAAATACATGCGTACAACATAGTGTAGGTAACATTCATTTACACAGAACACATCGATATTTTCCTATCCTTACATAATACAATACCTAATTATTGGAATTTCCAAAGATAATTCTCAACTAAGTAACTAACCCAAACTAACACAAACCCCACATCTCACCCAAACTAACCCAAATTTAATTATTATGAATAGGACAATAAAATTCAAATGAGGTATGTGAATGTGAAGGTTTTCGAAAACCTTCCTCTGGCCTGAATGCTCAGGTAGGTAAGGTAGGTTTAATGTATGGTTCAAAAAGAAATTTATTTTTTTCCTCGATACAGAATGGCAATTTCATGATGTGTTTGTCGACTTTCCTGTTCCGTTAATAAAAACTATAATTTAAGAATTGATGTTTGTTTGTTCCTCTGTGTTGTGGAATGCTTTATGCAGTATTTTTTTGACATGAAACGCTCTTGGTGGTAAAAATAGCCTGTGAAGAAGACCAAATGCATGGTCGAAACGTCGGCATAATTTTTTCAGAAAGGGAGGTTTATTTTTTATTTTTGAAGTCCTTAACCCATTATCCCTGCTCTGTCGTTGGATGTTATGTGTATTTTAAAAATTTGGTATGAATTTGTTTATTATTGTATTTATAGAATGCTTTGGCCACTACCCGCAGGTTGGTGGCATATATCAATCAATTATAGACTTGTCAGAAAGTAATAAAATTTGTCACAATTTAAAAAATTCTATTCCTCAATTTAAGTCTATTCAAGTCGTCCTATCATTATTTCTCTTCCATTCCATCCAGAACAAAATCAATTGAACCAGTATCAAGTTGAACATAAACATTTGGTCCTTCGAGCCGGATTTAGGCGATTATTTTAGTTCGATTCCTCGAAAAAAGGCAGAAGTCGAAGAAGAAACAGTCATTAAGAAAATCCTGTATTTGCTCGAATCGACAAAACAAGAAGCTGTTTTGTCCATCAAGTTTTGATTGGTGTACCGCAAGAAGAATCAATTTTTTGATAATTCATTTGTGTACCTGGCTGGTAAGTTGTTAGTTTAAGAGATGGCCAATTTTGATGAGGTAAATTAGTTATAATTGTATTTTTAAAGCTGGTGCAATTCTATTTTTTTTTTTACCTATTATAACATTACCTATTTAACCTATTTTTACATTACCTGTTTTTCAATATTACTTTTTTTTGCAGGCTTTTGTGAGAGCAATTATTAAATCCTTTCAATTAATTAATTATTAATGGACGGTGATAATGAGGATGACTTCCAGTCGAAAGAAAATAGGAAAGAGTTAAAACGCTTAATACGTAATCGAGCATCAATTAAACAAAAGTTAACTATTTTTGAAAAATATATTAATACTATTAAAACATCCTCACCTGAGAGGAAACCCGCTGTTAATGATGTAGAGCTTCGATTTAAAGACGGTTCTATGTTATTACAAAATTTTGACAAAGTTCAATTTACGATAGAGTCAATTTGTGAAGAAAAAGATTTAGAAGTTCATTATAGAGAAAGAGAGTGTTTTCAAGAAAAATATTACATTTTCGTGAATTTTTTAACTCAATTTATTCAGCTAAATTATCAATCAGCTCCTACGAATGAATCCACTGCCCCGGTAACACAAATAGCTTCAAGTTCTAGCTTTGATCCTTTACAGAATATCCTGTTGCCTAAATTAAAGCTACCGCCTTTTTCAGGCAATTTTGAACAATGGCTTAATTTTAAACATGATTTTATATCAATTATATGTGATAACAAATCTCTAAATGAATCACAAAAGTTTCAGTTCTTGAAAGCATCGTTAGAAAACTATGCTCCTAGGATTATTGAAGGCCTTGAAGGTACGGATAAACCCTTCCAAAGTGCTTGGAAAATTTTACGCGACAAATTCGATAAAAAACAATTTTTATTAGACACACATTTTCAATTACTTTTAAAAATGCCTCATGTAAATAGAGAGAATTTCAGTCAATTTAATTATATTTTGGATCAAATAACAAACCATTTAACAGCCATATCGGGTATGAATTTAGGGCCTGATATTTTATATGATTTATTGGTGATATATTTGCTTTCTAATAAACTGGATAAGACTAGCTTAAGGGAGTGGAAAGAGTTAGAATATAATGAGTTGCCTAGTCTCAATGAATTTATTAAAAACAAGGTAGACCTTTTGCAATCCCTTGACCAGTCATTTGCTAGTAAATACAGCACTCAGAATAATGGAAATAATAATAAAAATCCAAGAAATCAGTATCAACACCAATCTCAGATACACTTGTCTGTTGGAAATTCATCAGAAAAGGCAGGTCGTTCTGTTGCAAAATGTAATTTTTGTACAAAAAATCATACCATTTATAAATGTGATGAATTTTTAGCCTTAACAATTAAAGATCGAATAGACAGTGTAAAACGACTTAATCTTTGTGAAAATTGCCTTCGTACAGGTCACAATAAAGAAAAATGTGTTCTATTTTCATGTAAATTTTGCAAGTCTAAAAATAGAATTCTTAAACACAATTCTTTATTGCATTATAATAATAGAAATTCCAATAATAATGAAGATAATCAACAAAAAAAT
Source organism: Ceutorhynchus assimilis (assembly GCA_917834065.1). Classification (NCBI taxonomy): domain Eukaryota; kingdom Metazoa; phylum Arthropoda; class Insecta; order Coleoptera; family Curculionidae; genus Ceutorhynchus; species Ceutorhynchus assimilis. Next base: position 30,369,373 of record OU892287.1, on the reverse strand, counting down.
GTGTCTGTTGAACCTGAAGAAAAATCGCATATTCATTCATCCATTAATTTACAATCACAAGTTTTGTTATCCACTATTATTTGTCAAGTTCAAGATATACAGGGTAGATTTCATCGATGCAGAGCTTTGCTAGATTGTAGTGCTCTGTCCAATTTGATTTCAGAGAACTTTTGTAATAAATTACAATTAAACTGTGAAAAAAGCAATTTATCTATTATTGGGGTTAATCAAGTGATTTCTAAACTTGAGAAAAAATGCAATGTGTCTTTATTCTCAAATACTTCTAGTTTCAATTGTTCTATTAATTGTTTTGTTGTTCCCATTATAACAGATAATATTCCTTCGTACCAATTTAACATTGGTAGCTGGAATATTCCTCAAAAAATTCAATTAGCATATCCTGATTTCTTTAAAGCAAATAAAGTTGATTTATTGATAGGAGCTAGTATCTTCTGGAATTTAATTTTAGATGGTAAAATTCATTTAGGTAAAAATTTACCAACCTTACAAAATACTTGTTTCGGCTATATTGTAACAGGTATTACCCCAATTGATTCTTGGGGAAGTTCTATTTGCAATTTTTCTAAAATTCATATCGCCGAGGACGATCAATTAAAAAAGTTTTGGGAAATTGAAGAAGTCCAAGTCCCTTCAATATTATCCAGAGATAACATTGATTGTGAAAATCATTTTCAGGAAACTACTTCTAGAAATGGAGAAGGTCAATTTGTTGTGAAATTTCCTCTTAAACAATCTCCTTTTGTGTTAGGTAACTCTAAAGAAATTGCTATTAAAAGATTTTTGTCATTAGAAAAGAGATTTCTAAATTCTGAGTTTAAAAAATCATATTTTGATTTTATTCGTGAATATGAGTCTCTAGGACACATGTCCAAGGTATCTGAAGATTCAATGATTCCAAATTCTATTTCTTATTTTTTGCCTCACCATGGAGTAGTTTTAAAAGACGATAGTCTGACTACCAAATTAAGAGTTGTTTTTGACGGTAGTTGTTCTTCTTGTACAGGATGGTCCCTCAATGATCTTCAGCATATAGGGCCAAAGGTACAGAATGACCTTGTTAGTATTTTATTGCGTTTCAGGACTTATGTTTACGTTGTGTCAGCTGATATAGCGAAAATGTATCGTTGTATTCTAATGCACCCTGATCACAGACCACTTCAACAAATTCTTTGGCGTGAAGACTCTAATGAAAATTTTTCCATTTACCAATTGAACACTGTTACTTACCGCACCAGTTCCGCACCTTATTTAGCTATAAAATGTTTGAAGCAATTAGCAATTTATGGTGCGATTCTGTATGCGATGTAACGTACTGTAAGGGATGCAAATTTGAGATCCGTCAGGATGTAACAAAAAAGAAATTCTGTAACTTACATCGCGCTGTAAAGTACTCTTACACCTACTATAAATTTACGTCACCGGAAATGAAGACATACTGTTACATTTTTGAAGTTTTAAAACATAAAAGTCTTTTTTGTCGCATAAAATCGCAACAAGAAACGGTTTGAGTGAAATAGTTATTTATGGCGTTAATACAGTTTGTATTTGATTTATACCAGGAGGACTATAGACGGTAAATATGATACCTTTTTCATCAAAAATCAAGTTTTTTTTTTTTTAGTAACAAAATGCGTCTTGAAAGGCGTAAGCTTAGAGACAATCAAAATGCTTTCGAGTTGCCAGATGACCAGTTCATACAAATGTTCAGATTATCCAAAAATGTAATTAGGAATGTTATTGAAACTATCCGACCCCATGCTCAACAAAGGAGAAGACAGTCAAGGATTCCTTTGCACTTACGGGTACTAGCAAGAATGCATTTTTTGGGGCATGGGTCTTTCCAAAAGGCAGTTGGACTATCAGGGTGGACTTGTATGAGCCAACCTATCATCAGCCGTTCAATATCTGAGGTATGTCAACTTATTACTGAACATTTGTTGGACGACTGGGTAAATTTTCCCATAAATATTGAACAAGAAAATGCAAATAAGATAGGATTTTATGAGAGTTGGGGCATGAGAGGAATTATAGGAGCGATTGATGGAACTCACGTTGAAATAATTGCACCTCCTAGAACCGATATTGACCATCCTCCATTTGTATATTATTATATCAATAGAAAAGGAAAACATTCCATTAATGTTATGCTTATATGTAATGCAAATCAAAAGATATTAGCTGTAGATGCTAGATATCCAGGTTCCGTCCATGATGCCGCCATATTTAGAACTTCAGGAGTAAGGAATCACTTAAGAAGAAGATATGATGAAGGCAATCGAGGATCTTTTCTTATTGGAGATAGTGGTTATGGAAGTGAACCTTGGCTTTTAACTCCTTTTTTAGCGACCCGGCCTAATACTCCTGAAGAAAGGTATAACAACATCCTGAAGAGTGCTCGAAACGTCATAGAACGGACAAATGGGATATTTAAAAGACGGTTCTGTTGCCTATCTAGGCACAGAACCCTTTTGTACCATCCAAGCAGGCAGCCTACATTATTTATGCTTGTACAGTTTTACATAATATGGCATTACAAGAACATGTCCCTTTGTTAGATGCAAATGATGATGAAGACAATGAGGATGATGAACCAGAGCAGGACCACAATGAAATAAATTTTGATGACATTGCCAATTTGGGAAGACAAACAAGACAAAACTATATAAGGGAAAATTTAATCTGAACAAACCTACTACTGTCCAAAATATTGGATATCTCCGTAGCGGTTTTTACTCTATTTTGCTGTTAATTTGTATCATAACAATTTAAATAAATTAAAAAACGTCAATTTTACTAATTATTTTTCAGGACTGTACATACATTCTATAACCCATATTATCATATTACATATCATATTATTAAGGAAAATTAGGAATTATTGTCGTTAGAAAATTCAAAGTCATCATGTTCGTATTTATACTTCTGTATTTCAAAATGCAATCTTTTTTCTTCAGTTTTACTCCTCTGTTTATAAGCTTCTACAAAACTGTCAAGGCTATCACGAATAGTACTCAATACCTCTATGGTTTGGTCAAACGATATTTTTAATTCATCAGCAGTTTCATTCAAGGGTTTTATACTTGGCTTCTTTGGTTTAAACTTTCTCTGAATTTTTGGCAACATCAGATTAGGTTGTGTAGAACATCCCTCATTTTCTATGGTTATTTCATCAATTAGGTCCTTATTTTTATTTGTCAAATTATCTTCTAATGATACGGTTTTTGTTTCGAGCACATCACTTTCATCAGCAAGTGACTTGTTTGCGATATCATCCTCCTTAGTTTGAGGCCGCTTTATTCCTCCTGTAATGGTTACAAGCGGAGTACCTGTAACAGTTACCTTTCCCCAAACTTCAAGGCCTCGCTCTTCAAGAGGCGTTAATTCCATTTTGACTTCGCTCAATCCACCACCAGCTGCATTTCTGCATTCAACCATTTTCCTATATTTGGCCCTGCTTGCATTCTTCCAGTCTTTAAACCTCTACAAAATAAACGTAAACAAACTGTTAATATGCCTAAACTTGAGACAAGGTGGTATCACAAATTCCATACTGTTAAAAATGTGCTTACTCAAGTCTTGAATCCTGAAGCAACAAAAAATTCACCTTTTGCCAACATTCTTTCGTCAAAGCAGGTCCTTTTCCAATGGAATTTAGTTTTGAAGTCAACAAATTCCATTTCTTCTCTTTGTAATCTGGTTCAACAGTAGGATCTACTGTACCACTTCTCAACTCATATTGGGCGGTAGTGGTGTTTTGTGTTCTTTTGCGTTTTTTACTAACTATGTTAGTCGTATCCATACTAAAAACTCATTTAAAAATATATTTGCTCAAACCAATGCATGTTAACCAAAGACATGCTTACCTTTTCTGATAAATGTAATGCACAGATACCACGTACTGTGAGACCAACAAACATAGACAGACAACAGAATCTGTGATTACAACTTCAAAAATTGTCAAATTGAAAAAATGTTACTATGGGGCGCTAAAAATAGGGCACTGTAACTATGTACTTTACACCAGGTGTTATGGAATACGAGTTTTGGCGTTTGATGTATGTTTCAATTATACATCGCAATATAAAATTACGCGCTTTAAAACTTACAGTGATGTAAGGTGATTTACAGAATAGGCACATTAAATTATGAGCAATTTCCAGAGGCATGTAAAACCATTTTAGAGGACTTCTACGTGGATGATCTTTTGTCAGGGTCCAATTCTCTTTCGGAATTGAATTTAAAATGCCATCAAATATTTTCTATTCTAAAATCAGCGCAATTTATTTTGAGAAAGTGGGTCTCCAATGATAATAGGGTAATTTCAAATTTAGATGATCATAATATTCCTAATTCAATTTTAAATTTTGGGCCAAAGGAGGGCTTCAAAACATTGGGTATTCAGTGGATTCCAATTTCGGATAATTTATCCTATAAAATTAAAGAAGTTTCTTCCATCAAAATCCCAATAACTAAGCGAATTATATTATCTACCATTGCACAAATCTATGACCCATTAGGTCTTCTAAGTCCTACTATTGTTATTTCAAAAATTATTATTCAGCGTTTATGGTCATTGAAAATTTCCTGGGACAACCCTTCAGATCTAGAAAGGTCTTTTCATCAATTTCAAAATAATTTAAAGATTTTCAATTCCATCAATATCACACGAAATACTATTCCAAGAAATTTTAGTTTGATTGACATTCACTGTTTTTGTGATGCATCACAAGATGCATATGCAGCTGCTGTCTATTTGAGAAGTGCAGACAGTTATGGCAATTTTGAAGTTCATTTATTGTGTGCAAAAAGTAAGGTTGCACCTTTGAAAAGTCTCACCATTCCCAAGCTTGAATTATGTGCTAGTTTGCTTGGAGCTCAATTAATGGAAGTAGTTAAAAATTCTTTAAATATTCCAAATTCTATTCCTGTTTTTATGTGGTCAGATTCGCAAATATCATTAAGTTGGATCAAATCAGAACCGAGTGTTTTGCAAGTATTTGTTTCAAATAGAGTTGCTAAAATCCAATCATTGACAAATATAAATGACTGGAAATATGTGAATACCAAACACAATCCTGCTGATCTAGCTTCCCGCGGTATAAATTCAGAGAAATTAATCCATTCAACTCTCTGGTGGACAGATCCTTCATTTCTTGAAAGTCCCATTTCCCATTGGCCGATTCACGATTACTATCTACCTCAAAATTGGCAATTGATTTTCAAAAATCAAAATCAATTACCAGAGTTGAAAAAAACTAACACTATTTTACAAATTATTACTGTTTCATGTTGTGAATTATTCGACAGATTCTCTGATTTACATAAATTAAGACGCATTACAGCTCTTTGTATTCGATTTTATAAAAACTTAAAAAATAAGAGAAGCAATTTTAGAAATCTATTACAAACTGGTCCAATTACTGTTAATGAATTAGAATCAGCAAACCAAGTTTTAATACGTTTAGCTCAAGCTGAATCATTTGTAACAGAACTAAAATTATTATCAAAAAATAAAACTCTAGAAAAAAATCATAAGCTTTCATCCCTTACTCCATTTATTGATAGTCAAGGTATTATACGTGTAGGTGGTCGTCTGAAAAATACTTATTTACCTTATGATACTAAGCACCCAATTTTACTTTCTTCGAAACATTCATTTACGAAGTTAATTTTTCGAAATAAGCATTTATATTTGTTACATCCGGGTCCACAATTATTACTAGCCTCTATCAGACAATTTTATTGGATTATAGGAGGTCGCAATTTGGCAAGAAAAACTGTAAAAAATTGCATGACCTGCTTTAGATTCACGCCTACTTCATTAACTTCGCCTATGTCTAGTTTGCCAGATATTCGAATAAAGCCTTCATTGCCTTTTGAAATAACTGGCCTGGATTATGCTGGTCCGTTTTTTATTCTAAATAAAGCCGGTAGAGGTGCGAGGCCAATTAAATGTTATTTAGCAGTCTTTGTATGTTTTTGTACAAAATCAATTCATTTAGAAGTGGTTTCTAATTTGACGACAGAATGTTTCTTAGCGTGTTTAAAAAGATTCACTTCGAGAAGAGGTTTGCCTTCAACTATTTACTCTGATAACGGCAGTACATTCGTTGGAGCAAATAGTGAGTGAGATTTTGGAAATTTTTTATATAAAAATCAAAACTCTATTGTGGATCGAACTAGTATCGATAAAATTCGTTGGGTTTTCATACCACCTTATGCCCCTAATTTTGGTGGCCTTTGGGAAGCGGCTGTCAAAAGTGCTAAGCATCATTTGAAACGAGTTATCAAAAATAATTTAACATTTGAAGAATTCAATACGTTAGTGATTCAAGTAGAAGGAATTTTAAATTCAAGACCATTATTCTCCATGTCAACCGATCCTAATGATTTAGTGCCTATAACCCCTTCACATTTTCTTATGGGTCGCCAACTAAACCATCCTTCAGAATGCAATTTGAAAGAAATACAATTTAATCGATTATCACGGCTGCAACATGTTCAAAAATTATTTCAACAATTTTGGTCTCAATTCTCAAAACACTACATTTCCCAGTTTCACACACAATATAAAGGGAAAGACGCGCCTACCGAAATCCATGACGGAACTTTAGTATTGCTGAAAAATGATAAACGACCTCCACTGAAATGGCCACTTGGTCGTATAGTACGTCAATTTCCAGGCAAAGATGGTGTAACTAGAGTAGCTGAGGTCCTAACACAAAATGGAAATGTTACAAGATCAATTCGTCATTTATGTCCACTTCCTCTTCAGGATGAAACGAAACATTGAAAATATGTTTAAAAGACTATTTATACTATTTTACTATTTTATTTTTTGTTCTAATTATTAATTTTCACATTTTTGAAGGTACCCTCGAAAAGGGGGAGTAATGTTTAATATTGTATTTATAGAATGCTTTGGCCACTACCCGCAGGTTGGTGGCATATATCAATCAATTATAGACTTGTCAGAAAGTAATAAAATTTGTCACAATTTAAAAAATTCTAAAGTCCGTTTTTTTTTTTAAAGATAATTCCCCAAGTCAAAAATTTAGTAACTATGTTGGCAGCACAAGCCTTTTATACATAAAAAATTCGAAAGCATTGACAATTTTACATTGTATTGCCAACATAATGTCACTTTGACTTTTATCTTTAAATAAAAAACAGATTTTATTCCTCAATTTAAGTCCATTCAAGTCGTCCTATCATTATTTCTCTTCCAATCCATCCAGAACAAAATCAATTGAACCAGTATCAAGTTGAACATAAACAGAATTTTTTTCAAGACTATGAAGACCAAGACCAAGACTATCAAGACCAAGACCAAGACTGAGCCAGTCTTGTCTTGGTCTTGAAACATCAAGACCAAGACCAATACCAAGAACGCATTTCTTTTTCGAGACCAAGACCAAGACTGGCCAGTCTTGGTCTTGGTCTTGGTCTTGCGAAGCCCTAGTTTATTTACATTTGAAGAAAATAAAATTTTTCTTTAAACAAAATTTGATGAATATTCATCAGCGGAAATTGTAAGAACTTGCCCCACTATGGGGTAGGTAGTTACTTTAATGTGGCAAGTTGTTACAACCCTAAATTTAACTAAAATAACTCAACAAAAATTTTGTTTCACAGATTTTTATTGAAAATAAACTTCCAGCATCTAAGGTTTCACATTTGTAAACTCAGAAATAAGGAAAAAACGATTTCAAAAAATTTAACCAAAATATAAAATAGAAAAACTTAATCGGAGTCGCAGTGAATACGTCATGTAAATAAGGGGGATCCATGATCCATCGCTGCATAACTCATATGCCCAACCTTTGCACTGAATACATTGAACCCACTTCTCCTTTGACTTCGAATTGCTGAAAAGCTCGCAACAAATAAATTTCATTTGCTTTTTCCCTTCCTTATCAACTTTCTTTTCATCATTTTCTTTCCATAAGTTTTTTGTCACACTCTTTATTCCTTTCTTGTCCACCTTCTTATTTCGCATTTCTTCCTGGTCTAATAAAGCATTTTCCTCCGGTGTATCAGTAAGACCGCACTATGTCTATCTTTCTTCTATTTTGTTGATTAGTTTTTCTGGCCTCCGCTTTTGATAAAGGACGTATTTCTTTTGGGATGTTGACGGTTGCTGTTCATCTGTGATTTTCTTTATGTTATTATTTGTGCCTGTGACTGTAGTAGAAATATTCCTTGGTGAGAGCAATATTAATTGGAGAGTGCGGTGGTGTCTGAAGCTCAGGACGGTTGAGGTTTTCTTCTCCTGTTTTTTGTTTCTGTGTAGTTTCTATCGGATTTGGCCTATCGGTAATAGATGAACGTTGAAAATCTTCATCGGTGAAAATATTCCTGTTGAATAGGAATATTCCAGTTACACGGAATCCAGACACGATATTTTTTGGTGTTACAGCCAAAGGCAATGATTCCTTAACGACTGATGGTATATTATAAATAGTCATCGTAGCTCCAGGATGCGATTTCATCCATCCATCCATCTGGCTGTTAACAAACTTCTTAAATGGCCCAAATATCGACCTATCTAATAGTTGCAAGCAGTGGGAACAGTGTGGTGACAAAGTCAGAAGCACAATGTAATTTTCTTTGCAGAAGTCGATAACGTTGACTGACAAATGTGAGTAATGGTTTTCTAGTATGAGTAGAACTGGGTTCTCTTTAGAACATCTAACATATTTAGTGAAATGCTTGACATAAACACCAAATTCAACTTTTGTCATCCAGCCGGATGGAGTGATTCTTCCTATAAAGTATCCTATAAAGTATTCCCGGTAATTTTTTCTTGGGCAGATAAACATTGGAACAACAGAATTACTCGCATTTATCGCTAGACACATTGTGACTAAGGTGCCTCGTTCCCCTGATGTTACTGCTCCTACTTGTTTAACACCTTTTTTTGCTATTATTTTCGCAGGCTTCTGCACTGTTGTTACACCTGTCTCGTCTACATTATAAATGTCATTGGCACGAAAACTAAATATATCTATTAAAAAGATCCGAAAGTTTTTCAAAAAACAAATTAACATTATGTCTGTTGAAACTCGTAGCGCGTCCTAAACTAGTCGCTTGTGGAGTACGAATTGACAGTTCCTTATGTCGCTTTAAAAAGCCAGTTGCATGATGCGGATTTGGTTTTGGTCCAGTTACCAGGCCCTTTATGGTATTTGTCTTGGAAAATTCATACGCTAGCTGTTTGAGATCCTTTGGAGACAGACCATGATAAATTTTTGAGCACTCGCTTACGTAAGCAGCCAATTCGTTTTCTTGGTGGTCGGTAAATATTTGTCTATTCTTTAAATAACCACTAGGAACGATGTCTGGTGCTACAAAATAAAAGAAAGATATTGAATAGAAACTAATAAATAAAATTCAAAAACATTATATACCTTGAAGCAGTGGCGGCTGGCCCTAAGGGGCCAAGGCGCCGTGGCACTGGCGCAAAAAATGTCGGTCCTTTTAAAATATTTTTTTTTTTTAGTTCAATAGTTATCACAATCGCCAGATCAAATTACTTATCATTTTATAATTTGATCCCGACGGAAAAATTTCTGTCGTTATTATTCCTAAATTTTCTAGAAAATAATTCAAGCGACTGACTAAACTAAACTCGCTGGACTATCCGTCCGAGCCCATCCCACAACGGCCTCGCTGCAACACAGCAATTACGTTGGAGAAGGTCACGCCGCGCTCCCAGTAACCAGCTGTTTTTATACGTATAAACGGGGCCACCTGATCGAACGGCCCGGATTAGTTTTTGCGGCAATTTAATTTGAGAGTCGGTTCGCGGACATTGTGCGTATTTTTTAGCGGCGACGCGGCATCTTTGTCGGCATATTTCTTTGAAGCGCTTGCCGCTTGCCGCACCGCACAGGAGTTAGTTTCGTCTGGAAAGACAGTGCAGTAGATATTTTTGAAGTGAAAACTTCTTTAGAATCGTTGGCAGTGATGATACTCGATGAAACGAAAAAGCGACACTTTTTTAACACGCTTATATTAACACACAACAAGAACCTGGAACATGCCAAGTGAGCTGGAACAAGTCTGGAAAATGTCTGGATAAATCTGGATGACGTCTGGAAAAGTCTGGAAATCTCTGGAAACGTCTGGAAATTTCTGGAAAGGGTCGGAAAAATTCTGCCAAAAGGTCCCAAAAGACCTAGGGATCATTTTCCAGAATCCGAATTAGTCTGTACAAGTCTGGATAAGGTCTGGATAATTCTGGATAAAGTCTGTAAAACTCTGGAATACTCTGGATAAGTCTGGATATTGTCTGGAAAAGTCTGGAAATCTCTGGAAACGTCTGGAAAAGACTTGGAAATTTCTGGAAAGGGTTGGAAAAATTCTGGTCCCAAAAGACCTGGGGATCATTTTCCAGAATCCGGATCAATCTGAACAAGTCTGGATTAAGTCTGGATTAATCTGGATGAAGTCTGGAAAACTCTGGAAAGCTCTGGATAAGTCTGGATAATGTCTGAAAATCTCTGGAAACGTTTGGAACAGGCCTGGAAATTTCGTGAAAGGGTCAGAAAAATTCTGGAAAATATCCCAAAAGACCTGGGGCTCATTTTCCAGAATCCGGATCAGTCTGTACAAGTCGGGATAAATCTGGATGAAATCTGGAAAACTCTGGAAAGCTCTGCGTGTTTTTTAGTTTTTTTAAACTATATTTATTTGCGTTCTTTCTCAAGTCTTTTGGAGGGGGGGTACGCCACTGTGTATGTTAGTATGTGTGTAATGCATGCAGTTCGATGAAGGTTTCACTTCTATTGGGTCCGAACTGCACATTTTTTTTTTTTCATAAGTTTGATTCCTATTTGATTTGTATCATGCCTTATGTTTTATTTTATATAAAACTGTTTTAATAAATTTCTCTTATTCCGCCCGTGCTTCATAAAGAAAACGCCGAACACCATTTTACGTGGCAAGACGGGAACTGCCACTTTGTTACCCGCAAAACGTAAGGGAGAAGTTAATGATAAGATTTTGAGGAGGTGGGAAAGTTAATGGGTAACTAAAAAGGAAAAAAAAAAGAGAAGAGAGAGTTGGTTGGTGGCTGAAATCTAGAAACGTGATTTCGTGTAAAGGGTTGCCGACTAGCTTCCAATGCGGTGAGGGGGTGGGTTAATTAAATAACTAAATATAGAGCGCCACCTGCTTTTTCCCTGCAGTACACGAAATCAACCGATATAACGAAAGCAGGAAACTTCTACGGAACTATAGCAGCACAACCTGAAATATAAACAAGAAGGAGGGACAAAAGTGAAACGCTTTGCTACAATCAGGTACGGGTTTTTAATTAGCACCAGAACAGAATAGGTCTGACTCCAGATCAGGTTCGGAGAAGAAAAGAAATCGCCTAGAAACTAGGTTAGGTACTACCTTATATACTCTAAGGGCCGATACTTTTGCTCTCGATTAACGAATTTGATACGTCGTCAAAGTTTTGCATGGGCCAAGGTCTATAAGTATGATGTGGTTAGAGTACATTCAAACCCCTGATTATTTTTAACGGCTGTCAAATGAGAGCAAAAGTACCGGCACTAAAAATAGTATTTACAATAAATTAAGCAATAATACCTGAAATATAAATAATTAATGGACAAGCTCACTAAATGCAGTACCTTCGTAAATGGCCATTTAACCCCAGTGTACAAGTATCTACCTGTATTCAGTGCAGCATTAATCAAAGTTGAAGCAACAATACGTAACCTGAAGGGCTTTAATATTATGTAATAATATAGGTAGTATAGATACCTAAATACCTAATAAAATTGAAGTACTTAACAATACATAACCTGAAGGGCAAGTTTCATAAAAAAAAAGGTAATATAGAGGATTAATTCGAAATTGAAATGACAACACATAATCTGAAGGATAATTTAATATTGTTGTAGAACTGCGTTGTTGTGGTGATTTACTCCAACAAGGGGTTGGTAAGGTTTGATATTACGACAACACAACACACTTATCAAACCTGAGTAGTCCCTAAACTCTTGGGGGAACCTTACGGATGGGATTAATATCTGCCAGTGTTTCCGATGGCCTGGAAATGGATCAGGATCGCGACAAGAAGCAACTGACCCTGGGCACTGAAGATCGCGGTAACTAGGAGTCAGTAAAGCTTCCAATGGTCCAGAGGAGGCTGAAGATTGGAGGTACTACTTGAAATACACAGTACGCTCAACGTTTAACTCTTTACTCAAGTTAAGGACTAAGCGTGACGAATAAAAGGTGACGATTAAAGCGTAACGTCTAAGACTGAAGATTAAAGGCCTGAAACAAATGGACGTTATGAGACAGGGCGTGGAGCAATAGGTAGGTATATGTCCAATATTCGGAATTTAACCATATAATTAACAGAAAATTATGCTTTTACATAGACAATAGAGAAACACAGAGAAGACTAATAAGAAAAACCACTTACCAAAATTACTTTGGCCTTTAGGAACAAACAATTGACCACGTTGCTCTTTTTCGACTCACAAAAAAATCTGCACAAGGCGATTGGGTGCTAAAATAGCGGATTAGCCACCCTAGATCTATGAGCGAAACTTGGCAACTCAGAAATCGGCAAAATGTGCCTGAGGAGTTTTCCCGAACACTTAATCGTGGAAAGTCCTCGACCTGAATGACCTCTGCTTGTCCCTGCAATGTCCTTTTAAAAAGGTTCTTCAAAACTCCAAGGTGGAAGGTACTGGGGAATTTTGATGGTAGTTGGGGCATGGGACTTATTCAAGTTAAGTTAGTACCGGTCATTGACCCTATTTGGAGCGCTGTCAATCTAGACAATCTACTCCGATCAGACAATCAGCTGTTCTAGTGTAAATATTGTGATTTTGTTTTATTAATAAATTAATTGTCTATTTATTTTAACCCTACTAACAGAAAGTCAATTCCATTAATAAACCTCTAACTTAATGATTCTGGGAAAAATGAAAAGTTTGATGAAAAGTTTGGCCACAACTATTGAAAAGACAACAGTGGCTTGACGGAGGTATGCTATTCATTGAGGCGAATACGCTTATTTCCTTCCATTTTAACCCAGGAAAAATCATCCCGTAACAACCAAAGGAATTTAATTTTTTTTACTGTCTCATTTGACTATCGATATACAGTTAACGTTGACTCCAGGAATATCTTAGTGGTTAGATTTTTTAGCGGCGTCCCTGGCGTCATAGGGCGGCATCTCTGGCGCCATAGGGCGGCATATTTCTTTGAAGCGCCTGCCGCAAATCGCAAAGAAATCAGCTTCGCCTGGAAAGACAGTGCAGTAGATATTTTTTATAAATTTGATTCCTATTTGATTTGTATGGTGCCTTATGTTTTATTTTATATAAAACTGTTTTAATAAATTTCTCGTACTCCGCCCGTGCTTCATTTATTATTTTGTAGAAATGGTAAATGCCCACGTTTGAATTGAGAATAAGTGAAAAAAAAATTCGAGGCGTGTTTTTTTTACAACTTTTAGATCAAAATTTGGGTTAGTTTGGGTCAGTCCAAAAAAAATTGCGCGCCTCTGGGGCTTCCCCCCTGAATGTGTGCACCGCCAACTTTTCCTCTCACCAGCCGCCACTGCCTTGAAGACCTACTTTTCATACTTTTTGACATATCTTTGAAGTTCATAAAATTTATGCCATAATCATCGAAAAATGTATATTCTTCTTCAGGCTGTAACCAATCGAAACAGGACAAATTTAGCAATAATAAATAAATACTTTTCAAATAATTGAAATATTTTGAAGAATTAAAACAATATTTTAGAGGGTGTCAGTATTTAATTAATAATCATTGCTTATATTCAAAACAAGGTCAATAATAATGAAATTAAAAACATTATGTTCCAATTTTCCTGTTCCATAGACTGATGCCTATTGTACATCATTCGTATCACAAATTATACTTTCTTTCGATTTAAAATTTAAAAAAAAAATCAAAATCAAAAATACGATGAAGCGTTCGTTCTGTTTCGATCAAAAGCTAAATTATTATTGCTTGTATAGGTATCTGATGGGTACCTTTGGGAGCTATGACGTCGTGTAGAACGGAATGTTGTTTTTTCTATTCAATTTATTATTTATTAAGTATAATCTCTCATCCGCATTTATCAGCTTTTGATTTGAGTAGCAGTTATGTCTGTCTCCCAAAAGGACCGTTTCCCAGATAACTGATCTTTATGTTGTTCAATAATAGTCATGTAGGTTATTAGTTCAAATTTTAAATGTTGCTGATAGCAGTTTTAATTAGATGTTTAAATAATTAAGTTTCCTTTATTAAATTGACGTGAATGGTACTTAAATCTTTTATGTCTTTCTGGAAGTTGACTGTGTTCACTTCTTTATTGATAAAAACTATTTCCTTTGAATGTTCGTTTTTTCAAATTAGATTCACAGTCTAGGATCTTTCAATTTTCAAAATCGAACTTGTGTCCTGTATCAGTTGTGTGGCTGGATAGGGCCGTTGTTTCTTTTTGATACCGACAATCATTTCTGTGGGTATTGTAACATTTGAAATGTCACAACAATATAAGTATTATTCTTAATTATTTTCATATATTTTGGACTCATTTAAACAAAGTTTTCCTAACCTAATATCATTGAATCGAGAATTCCATTATTTCCGAGAAACCTGTAGCGCTGTCATTTTTATGATTTCGACAAGCCTGACAGATAAAGAAAGAAAAGACAAAACCACTTTGGGTACTTTCGACTTTTTTTTTTTCTATTTTGTCGTGGGACCGAAATAGTCGTCCATATTCTTAATTTTGAAAAATCTTAAAATTCTGTCTTTATTTTTGACCATCGAGCCCATAGTTTGATAAATTAACCAGCCAGTAAAGTGATTAATCGTGTCCGCTAGATAGTTTCTGGGAAAATTAAACGATTATTGATTGTTGTGAAGATTTTGAAAGTGAGGTTAATATCGGCCGTTCTGGGCCTGGATTCCGAACCCACGATTCGATAGTATCGTCCATATAAAATAGATAGATTATACCATGATACTAAAACACAGTGTCTGTATCATGAGATTATACTATCGAATCGTGGGTTCGGAATCCGGGCCCAGGTATGTAAATCCCTTTTTCTCTCTGATGAATGAGTCCTTATATTTCTTCAATTCATTCAGGCAACTTTGGCCAGGACGAAAAAATCCTTGACTGCACTTATCCAAGTGAAAATTGACCAATTTGAGACCATGCTGTTCTACATCCCATAGAAAATCTGGGTCCCCTTTTCAAGGAATGTTGCTGTTCTATAAGAAGTAGATCCTCAACCATTATTTGGTTGTCTCCAGCCAATTTGGTACTTTCAGATCTCAAGTTTGTGAAAACCTCCGAGGCTTTACAAGATTCCGTCCAGGCTTGTATAATTATTTACCTATGGGTCCCGTAAATGTGCCATATTAATTACCGTTACGTATTATTATCTTTTTTTTCTATCGCCCCCTATCGATTAGCTTAATTAGCTAATTAATATCTTTATAAGTATTAATTACTGTTAATTATTATTACCTTTTTTTATTGCCCCTATCGATTAGCTTAAGTAGCTAGTTAATATCTTTACCTACGAGCGTGCGGTAAAGTGCACTTTACCGCACGTATTTGCAAATGGAAAGTATCACTTTACCGCACACTATGCGGTAAAGTGCACTTTACCGCATAGTGTGCGGTAAAGTAAAATTTAATATTTTTAATCAGAAATCCTCTCTTTTTCAGAAAATGGATTTTTGATCATTTCTATATCTAATCTAATTTCATTAATTAATCTGATTCAATAATTAATTTTATCAATGCCTTTTTTCAGAGATGTAGATGCTCATAGGTAAAATTTTGTACCTAACACATGCGGAAGGTGCCTTTACCGCCCTTAACGGCTTGACCGAACTCCGCTCCGCGTCGTTCGGTCAACTGCCGTTGCGTGCGGTAAAGTATCACTTTCCGCATTTGTTAGGTAAATAACTATTGTAAAATCAATTACCGACTTGTTTACCGTATTGTAGGATTTAGCTATAATATCTAACTACAGTTTAATATAATTTTTAATTAATTAATTAATCATTATCACAATCAGATATTTACCTTCATTAACGTTTTCTTTATCATTATCTAGTATTCTAGTATCTAATAATTATGGATTATTATAATTATTACAAATTCATTTCTTTTATATCGAATACTGGTCGATATAATGTATTGATTCATTAACCTTTAAAAGGTAAATTTAACTTTTAATTTCAAATCAATAAGGTGGTAGTTTTACAAGGGAAACCAATGTAAAATCTTTAGATAGTTAAAGTTGAGTTTTGGGTTTACATATGTTTGATTTTTACAGATTTAACAGGTAAGACGGTAGAGCTCTCCCCGATACCCTTGATTACAGGTTTTTGATATTTATAACTCCCTAGGGATTATTTATTACCCTTCTGCATTTATACATTTGTTTTTTTTATTGATTTGATTGACTTTGAGTCATAAAATTACAGGTTAATGGTATTATGACTTCCGCATTTATACTTAGGTAAATTTCATCGTGGGTATTTATTTAATTGTTTTTGAATTTCAATCCTGCTGCTTATTTTTTTTTTTTTTAAATTTGGATACTGAACAATATTTTTCTTTGAACTTTGAACAACAAGTTCGCCGTCTTGTCACAATCTTTTAATGAACAAGTTCGACATTTAATTAATAAATTATTGTTTTTAGAATTCCAAAACTTGTGTTTTTATTGAATGGGTTAAATGTCTGATAGCTATTGGATTTTGGATTTATTTTACCTTTTCAGATTTTTAAATTTATATTTTTAAATAATATAATTTTATAATCAAAATAATTTTATACAAACTATTGGCTCCCTCTCTTTACTGTACCAACACCAAGGACCACCCCAAGCTGAACAACCACTGAGCATAGTCGAGCACAGATTATGAGCATTCTTTTGTTACGACAAAAGAGCGTTACAGTATTTAATCTCTTGAGATTTCGTTTGACCAATATATTTTGCCCTATATGAGTTGCATGTTACCTCATATATTTAGTTTTATGTGTAAATTCCTTACAATTTGTTTGTATTGAGGTACTACATATTTGTATTGTTGGTATCTCTTTGAAGATGTTCTTTATGCAGTTGAATAAAGTTGGTATAAAGAGTACTGGTATTCTAAATATTTTATCTGGTGGAGTCAGAGTGTTGTTATTAGAGGTGTAGATGGAATTATGTGCCTGATTGTGTATTTTATTGATTAAATGTCTAGGATATACATTGTTGGACAGAAGGTCGGTTAGCTTTTTTATATTTTTATTCCAGAAATTTGGGTGACACAGTTTCTTTATTTGTGTTTTCACTAGTCCAATCTTATGTGTCATTGCACGCTGTGAGTAGTAGTTCAAACAGCGTCCTGATGAATTAGGTTTCTTGTCTATGTAGTAACACGTCTAAAAAAGGCAATTTGTTATTGGTTTCACGTTCTATTGTGAATTGCAAGTCCCTATGATAGCTATTGAAAACAGGCAAAATATAGTCCTCGGCATCTTTGGGAATGGCCACCAGAAAATCATCAACAAAGAATCTGACAAAAAGGACATTAACATTATTTTCCAATTTATCAAGTGTGTTTTTTATCAAATCCGTCATGATGAGTTCTGCAAAAATAGGGGATGGAGGGCTACCCATTGGGGCTCCCTTTATTTGCTGAAAGTATTCTCCACCATAGGTACAGTAGTTGGCTTCAAATATAAGCTCCACTAAGCTCAGGAGAGTGTTAGGATTCATTGATGTCTTGTCCTTCATAATATCCCATTTATCTTCAATTGATGCAAGGATAAGGTCTTTCGGGATATTAGTGAACAGGGATACTACATCTAAACTCACTAATATATAGTTTTGTGGTAATTTATTATCTTTTAGATATCCATTAGTCGATAAGATTTTTTTATGGAGTATCTAAATTGGTCTTTCAAGCTTTCTAGAATTTTTGTTACGTGTTTAGCTAGTTCATATATTGGCTTTTTTATACATGATGTGACTGGTCGTAATGGTAGTCTCTGTTTGTGTACCATATAGATTCTAGGTGGTATCGCGTTGTAGATTCTAAGTTTTTTTGCAAGGTTTTTGTCTAATTCATGAAGTTTCTCTGCCTTAGTTGATGAGTTATTATTTTTTGCTTTGAAATCTAGAAGTTGGATTACTAGTTAGTTTTTTGTAAGTAGATGTATCATTTAGTAGGCCTAACATTTTGTCATTATACTCAGCTCTATCCATTATAACTGTTTTATTGCCCTTGTCAGCTTGTGTTACCAAAAGATGTGGGCGTGCTTTCAGAAATTTTTGGCAATCATTATAATCCTTTAAAAGAGCTGATGCTAGTGTATTATGTCTATGTTGGTTCGGGTTTTGTATATAGTTAGTTATTACATTTGTGGCTGTTGCTCAAAAGGAGTTACGTTCTTGTGTGTTTAAATTTGGAGTGTTGTTTATTACCTGCTCAACATCAGTTAAAATTTCTTATACAGGCAATTCTACTTTTGTGTACGGAACCGCAAACTTTGGGCCAAGAGATAGAATCCGGTGTTTAAGCCTTTTTTTATTGCGTAATATTAATCTACATCGATTTTTAGGAGATCCGTGTTTTTTTAATTTTGTCCAAAAGTTATCACTAACTAAAAAGAAAATTATTAAAATTCATAATTTGAATTTTACTGTAAAGGAGCGCGTGACGTCATGGACCGCAAAAGGCGCAGTACCACACAATACCACTAGATGGCGCACTGCATTTTATAAAGTTTACAGTTTACTATAGCATTTTGCATCTGTTCTGTCACTGTGGACACAGCTGTGAATCACGTCATCGCCAAGCCAACTTGTTTACATCAAATCTAGTGACGACAAAAAAAAAAACAAAATTAAAATAAAATACCACAAGCTGTACTGATACCGCCACATTGACTTCGAAAACAAAACAAAACAATGCCTTTATTGGTCGCAAAGTGTTGTGTACCTACCTAGTCGACGAAGGGTGGACAAAGGTATCGTTTTTCAGGGTTGAAATCAGTTTTACGCTGAATGCCGTAAAAATATTGTTACAATTTGCAGTTACAAATTCCTGGGATTCGTCCAATAGGGAACTTTACAATTTTTTTTTATTTTTTAAAATCATTTATTTATGCCTTGAAAGAGTATTCCCCAAATATTATTCCCTAAAACTCAATAACTTGCTGAAAAATGTTTAAAGTTTCGCGCTTATTGAAACCATTTCAAACGACCTTAAATGCGCGCGAATTTTGATGACGTCACGTAGTATGATTTTGCGTCACCTTGTCGCCAAACGTCATACTTTGTTGCATTTAATTTAGTATATTTCCAGATTTTCCACCGTTATTTGTTTTGTTGTTGTTTTGTGTTGCGGCGAGTTGTAAATTTTGAAATTATCATGGAAAAAAAGATTCGCACATACTTACTTTTGATACCATAAACATATCACAAATTACAGATTGTCGGATTGGCCTTTGGAATTTCCTCCTTCGGTCATAATTAATAGATATATCGTTTTATTTATGTAAGGCTGGGCTATTCATTAAATTAATTTAAGCTAAGTAAACCAATTCTAATAAATGATAAAATTTTAAAAAATTAGAGAAAAATGTAGATAGACATAGCTAACGGGTATTTATTATGTAGAGTACGAGTAAACGCTCGGAGCTGCTGTTTTGTTCTTTTATCCCTGTTCTTCTCATCATAAGGAAAAAAAACGGAAAATGCTCCGAGCGCTCAGTGTTTCAAGACGAACTCACGGTATGATGGACGGTTGCTGACAGACACTGACAGATCATACTAGATGACGTCACGACCAATACCAGCGCGTTTTTTCCCGCTGGAAATAATTTGAATTTTTCCGCTTTTCTAATTTCTTGTTGCGGCCGTTTGCGACAATTTTTTTTTTTATTTTTTCATAGTAATATTTTCATGTTTAAATTTTTTGTCAAGTTCCCTATTAAATCTGGCCAAGAATATTGAAAATCCACCTATTTCTTGGTATATATTTCTAGAAAAATGTTCAGTGAATAATATTTTTGTTATAAAATTCTCACGAAATTCAATGAAAACTGAATCCATCCCTGTAAAAGGATACCTCGACTGCACTCTGCAGGCAGAGACAGTCATTTTGGGTCTCCAAGTACAGTTACAGTGACTTTATTTAACCACAGTGGCGAATGTTTTCGTCTTATTTTTGATTGGTTGTTTAAAATCCTATACCGGGTGCCCACGAGATTACTTTCCGGCTGCCATTTTTTTATTTGTTAATCGATATCAACGAAATTTGGTAGGGTTGATATTCTAACCAAACGCCATTTTTATGCATTTATGACAACTTTTTCTGACTTCCGGTTTAACCGGAAATTACCGAAACTTTTGATTTTCAAATGGCGCACCCAGTATATTTTTTGTTTATCGGATTCTACAGATCGTTTTACGTCCTAATGAACCACTTTTAAATCGAGTTTTGTCCAAATTTCGTTTTCAAATTAAATTTTAAGTAGAAAAAAAAAATTACCTACAAAAATAAGTATGTATATGAACGAAAATTGAAAAATGTCGTAGTGTATTATATCGTTGGATTCGCTTTAAAATACTGTATTTAGTAATGTCATGAAAGTGATATTTTTCTATTCTACTTTTTGAGCTAGAACAAAAATACTGAAATAATGGAGTTTACAGCCCTTTATCAAAAAAGTTTACAAAGATAAAATTGAGTTTGTATTTTTCTGAAATTAAGTAAAGTATGTAGAGTCATTTTAGGATGATCATGGCACTCTAGTTGAAAAAATAAAATTTAATTTAAAAATAAAATTTGCACAAAAATCGATTCAAAAGTGGTGCATTAGGATGTAAAACGATCTGTAGAATCCGAAAGACAAAAAATATACAGGGTGTGCCATTTAAAAATAAAAAGTTGCTGTCATTTCCGGTGAAACCGGAAGTCGGGAAAACTTGTCATAAATGCATAAAAATGGCGTTTGGTTAGAATATCAACTCTACCAAGTTTCGTTGATATCGATAAATAAATAAAAAAAATGGCAGCCGGAAAGTGATCTCGTGGGCACCCGGTATATTTCTTTGTACAGTGTGTCCACTTAAGTTCACAGCAAATGGGAAACTTTTTTATTATCAATTTTACAAAAAAAAGTTATTCTTTATAAAAGTTTCTGCTTCTTGGAAAAATAATATTTAACTATTAAAACTTGGAATAGCATGTACAGGATGGTCACAAAATAGAAAAATATACAGGGTGTTTCCTAAGTACGGTTCGTTACTTCAGGATGTGATTCCTTATAATATTTTAAGAAAAAAAGTTCCCATAAACATGTATCCGGAAATGCGTAGTTTCTGAGATACAGGGTGTCAAAGTTTTAAAAAAAAATTGTTTTTTTTAGCTCAAAAATCACTTTTCAAAATTTTTTTCAAATTTGGCATGTTTGCTTGTGATAACAAAAGGTATCTTTTGACTGTAATAAGAATTGCTTAATCTGAAAAAAATATCAAAGGTTTAAAAAAATAGTGACGTGCCATTTTTTTTCTACTATTACCTCGACTTTTACCAAAACAGCCTGTATATTTTTCTATTTTCTGCCGACCCTACATGCTATTTCAAGTTTTAATAGTTTAATACTATTTTTTCAAGAAGCAGAAACTTCTATAAAGATTAACTTTTTTTCGAAAAATTGATAATAAAAAAGTTTCCCATATGCTGCGAACTTAAGTGGACACACTGTATATATTCATATGGAAAACGCCGCCATTTTGTGCTTTACTTGTTGCTACTTTTAAATATGAATATATTATGGGATTTGAATGGATATCCATCATTAAAAAATTGAAACAACGTATTTGATGTACCTGATAAAAGTCATCAAATACGCTGTTTTCAATTTTGTATATTAAATCTCCATTTAAAGCCTCATATATTCATATTTAAAATTAGCAAGAGGTAAAGCACAAAATGGCGGCGGGACCTCTTTTGTCGCCATTGTTTGTGAAGGCATATTTAGTCACTGTAAGTACAGAGATCTCCAAGCGCCATCTATTGGACTATAATATTTGATAACAGAAAAAAGATCCTTTAGTGGCGCCATCTGTTGATAATTCTCTGCACCGTCGGGTGGTGACGTCATAATCTTTTGGCCTCCGTTTAAATTGGTGGGTAATGATATCAAATTTTATTATTTTTTGCTTCTTTAACTGTATCGTTCAGGTACTTATTTTTTCATTACAAGGGTTTATTTTGATTGCATAAATCGAACAGTGCAATGAAAATAGTTTTTAACTATGATTAAACACCAGATTGTTTTCACATTATTAAGAAGGGCTTGTTCACTTGAAAAATTGTCAAGCCATGACTTTTGTGCATTCAAATTATTATTGGGTTTGTACTTTTTCACAATAATGTACTTTTCGTGTTGTTAATTTTGATAAATTCCCCTCCATAAAAAAACTTTAGTTTTTTGTTAAAACTGTCTAGTATGGTATCTGTAATAAAGTTACTGACACTCTCTTTACATCCATTAATATTTTTAATTACGTTGTTGATCGTGTTTATTGTAGAATCAATCTCTATATACCGATAACCGGTAATTAGAAATTTGTGTAGTAAGTCGGGCCGCACACCGAAGAGACACGCCACATATTGGGAATATTTGTGTCGCTACAATTTTTGGACCACATTTGCGCTCGCAACGAATGTACAGTCAACAACTAAAGTAATGTCCCTCGATGTGCGGCATCCTACTTCATTGCTACACAACGTGGCAACGGCGCTGCGCGTAAATGTTTACATTATTAAAATCCCTCCGATTTTTCATTGTTTGATTGTTTGGTGGATACGTATTTTTTTATATAGGATGCATTTTATTCAGTGTTTAATGTTAAAGTAGAAAAGCAGATGCTGATAATATTCACTTGCAAGTAAAATAATGAACTAAACTTTTTTAATACCTACTTGCGGTGGGGACAACAAAAGGTTGAGATACTACAGAGGCTCAATATATCTCAAACATTTTGAAACTTCATTGTTTTTGCAGTTTTCAAAATGCCCTCTGAGAAACTAAAATGTTATTAGTTTTGCATTACTTTACTAACCCATACCTATAAGTGATTACACTTTATTAAACTTAAACGGTCGCAATAAGGGCACCTCCAATTAATTTTTTATCCAGATTTTATTGAATATTATTTCAATAAAAAAATTATTTATTAAGTAATTGCTATTCAATTTAACAATAACAACTCAAGTGGGTAGGTATACTTACCTATGTATTAAATAGTTTAAATAATTATTATGCACGAACGGGCGTAAAAGTACACTTTTACGCCCGCATTTCATAGCGTGAAGTAGTACTTTTACGCCCTAGGGCGCCTTTTATACCCGCGGGCCTAAAAGTTCTAAAATTTCCAAAATAAGCAAAAAATTCGACGTCATTTTTTTTTAGTTTTTGCATTCCCATTGCTTAGTCCAAAAAATACCACATTTTGTTCAACAAAACAAGCTTTATTTCAAATAATAAGAATAATGAAACAAGCAATAATAAAACTCAATCTAGTTTAAAATTGAAAATAAAATTTTTACAGTTTTTCAACTTTTATAACCGATCTTTTTTCACAGAAAAACACAAAAGAACTGTTGCCTTCAACCTTGAGTAACAGCTCCATAGGGTGGATGACTTATTTTTCTGCGTTTTTCATTAATTTATGTTAGGAGAGTTTCTTCTACAAAGTACTACTACTGGTCATTAACACCATAACCATGTTGGGCACACCAGAAAATAAAGTCCTTATATGTTCCTTCATAGAGTCTTTTGGACTTTGAAGATAATATATCTTCTTTGGCCTCTTCAACAGCCTCAAGAATAAACTTGTGGAGGCTATTTTGCTCCATTTTCAGACGCCAGACTAGACTACACAATCATAAAAATACTATACACTACACAGCTTAAAATAGTTATTTGTTTGTATTGTTCTGGGATGCTATAATAGTTCGTGATACTTTTTTCAACAACTGCTTTCTTGGTCTAAATTTGACAAAAACTCGTCCTATTATGAGGTAAAGATGAAAATTTATATTTTGAAATATTTTTGATTGATGTCATTACAAAATTGGAAATATATAATTTTTTAAATATCGAAATGAAAACATGCTCATCGTGCATAAAATCTTGTATGCACCTCGGTCAAAAACAGCTTTAACGTCCTCACCGTGTAAACAGTTCTCGGCTAATGCCTCAGGCTGTAACACACGCTGCGGACGTTAAAGCTGTACTTTTTGACCTAGGTGCATAAATAACTATTATGAAAGTCAAGATATGTCAAAACGAAACAACTTTTAATTTTATGTGCATATTTTACAACGAAAACTAGGTGATATAAAGCAAAGTGAAGAGTGAAACTCGGTATAGGTCAAAAGAAAATTAGGACCAACACATTGTGTAAACGATAGCCATTTTTGGTGTCGATTTCAGTTTTTAGAATAAAAAAAAAACAATTCAGTTGACAAAAAACTGAAATATGCCTGGTGGACTTGTGTCAAAAAATAAAAAAAAATCAATTGAAAAAGATGGCAACTGGCCTTTTCCATACGGTAAGCCAATACCTTAGGTCTAAAGATACCTATATTGATCACAGTATATTGAAAAAAAAAGTCCGTGAACTATGTTTTGCAACACTGGGACGATTTAGTACCTTTTTTACATAATAAAACCTTATAGACTGTGAGATAGGGGCTGTTTAGTGGAGTAATTTTTTTTGTCTGGCATTTTGAGGGCTGAATGTGGCTACTAAGCTGATGAGAATATGGTTGATTTTAATGCCTGCCTCCCGTTCGAAAATTTGTAGAGGAAAAAAATTGATTTACATGAAGATTTTTTTTTAATGATCTCAAATTTTCTGGCTTTTAAATAAAAGATTTACATTGATAAATAATTTACCCATGAAAAATACCAGATACTTTTCAATAGCTGAAAAAGTGGGAATGTGTGTCAACTTCCAAGAGAAAAGAGAAGAGTCTTCAGCGTTTACTTTTGGTCTGGCATTCGAGAGAAATAAAGGTTTTGTTGTGAAAATAACGATGAAAAATCGCCAGACCGTAATCACAGTTCGAAATCGAGTTTTCCGACGAAACATTCTGTAGACATTTCGAACAGGTGGCAGGCATTAAAACCTTTTATATTCTCATCAGCTAACTGGCCACATCCATCCCTCAAAATGCCAGACAAAAAAAAATAAATGACTCCACTGAACAGGCCCTAGCTAGGGTCTATTATCTAAATAAGAATACAACAGGGTAATGCAGAAAAATGGATCGTATGGGACCTCCACAGAAATTTTAGCTCTTTCTGAACTTTACTAAGTAAATTTTAAGATTTATAGACAATCTGGGAATGATGATTTGGAAAACATTTTGTCTTCATCCCCTATTTGCATAAATAAAGCAAATCATGAAAACTCAATAAATTTACTTTTTTCTGGTAATCCTGATTCCGGACATTACGACCTTATTATTTCTCCTGAAAAAAAGTTTGAAAAATAAAAAAAGGTCTTAAAATTCACCACTCAAGAATACATAGAAGCACTAGCCAAAGCCAAGCCAGCCAAAAATCTACTTCAACTATTTTTTCTCAACAAAAAATCTTATCAGCTGATATTGGTATAAATCTTATCAGCTGGATATTGGTGAAAAAACTCTGAACGATGCATTATGCACTATGACATCTTCAATTCCAATTTTATGTCGTATTCCAAAAGGAGCTAGAAATACAATTTCGTCAGAATATTGTATTTTAGTGGACAAGGTAGCTAAAGAAAACTCTCTCAGGGCTTGGATACTTTTTTAAATTTTTCCCTATGCCTGTTTGTGTCTGCCAAAAAAACGGCACAAGGAATCCCTAACGTCAGATGTCAAAGAAATTTTTTTAAAATGGACAAACAACAAAAAAAAATTCTGAAAGAGTTTATAAATATTTATACATCTTCAACAGTTATTAGAATAGAGAAAAAATGAAATTTACAAGAATAATAGCTCACCAAAAAAAGTAGAATTTAAAATTTTTGAAGGCAATATCCAAGGAGCAGTAAGCCTGTTATGCCCCGAAAAATCAAGAAATTTGGCCCCAAAAAGTCAAGAATTTTTTTCAAAACTACAAGAAAAACACCCAAAACCTACTCAATTACCCCCATTTTCAAAAGAAAGGCAGGCAAATACCACCAAATAATATTAACTTTTCAAGTTCCGACGTCAAAAATGCAATTTTCTAATTTAAACCAGGATCAGCCGGCGGCATGGCTTCCTTTAAGCCTCAACACCTCAAAGATATGGTATCAGAGAAGCTGAGTTCTACATCTTCCCTTTATTCAGCACTGGCCAATCTCACCACGAGAATTCTTCAAGACCCGTTACCTCCAGAAATCAAACCAGTTGTTTTTGGAACCTCCCTATGCGCTTTAAATAAGAAAGATGGTGGAATCCGACCGATTGCAGTAGGATGCTGCTTACGTCGGCTTCTTTCCAAAATTATTTGCTATAGCATTTCTGAAAAGGTTGGTATCCACTATCCACCTTCGTCCGTTACAATTGGATATGGTACGAAGTGCGGATCTGAAGCTATCACTCATGCAGCTCGTCGTTTTGTTTCAATTTCACATAGCTCGCCAGATTTTTTTCTAAAAATTGATTTTTTCAATGCTTTTAATATGATTTTCAGACCCTGTTTTCTTTCTGAAGTTTATAAAATTATTGCAGAATATATTTTTTTTTAATTAACGAATGCTACAATAAACTCTCTTTTTTATCTTTTTATGAAAACATTATTCTTTCTTAAAGAGGCGTTCAGCAAGGAGGACCTCTTGGTGCTGTTCTTTTTTCCCTTGCTTTGCATAATCTCATATCCTCACTCAAATCAAAACTTAATCTTTGGTATCTTGATGATGGCACTATCTCTGATGATTGGAAAACGGTTTTGCAGGATTTTCAGAAAATAATTTCTTTTTCAGAAAAAATTGGTCTAACTGTAAGCTTTAAAAAATGCGAACTGTGTATTCTGTCGGAAACGAACGAGGATTTATCTAATCAAATGAACCATTTCAAAAGCATCTCCCCTGGTATTAAAATTATTCAAAAGGAGAATCTATGTCTTTTAGGATGTCCCCTTTTTGATGATGGCTTAGCCCCAGTTTTAATGTAATTTTTTTTAAAATTTTTTATGTCAAAACCTTGATAAAGCAAGTTCTCACATTTCTTTTTATATTTAAAAAAATTCTCTGTCAATTCCTAAAATGATCAATTTACTCCGCTGTTATCCTTGTTGGAGAAAACCCGATATTTTGAAAGAATATGATTTAATTTTAAAAGAAGCTGCTGAAAACATAACAAATTGTTAATTTTCTGAAGAATCGTGGCAAATCTGTAATTACCCGTCAAATTAGGAGGTCTAGGCATTCGAGATATTTCCACATTATGCTTTTCAACAGTCATTTCTTCAAATAGATTTATTTCACCTTCCTTTCAAAAATTTTCCCTTGTGACATTCTAGACAGGCAAGATTTTGCCCTCAACAAACCCCTACTCTCTTGGTCCTCCTTATGTAATAAAGAAATTGACAACAAAAATTTATTAACTCAGAAACAACTAGACTTTAGTTTATGTTCTTTTTTTATTGAAAAAATTATATCACTTAATAAAAATCCTTTAGATTGTGCACGATTATTGGCTAAGAGGGAAGAGGAGAGTGGAGCTTGGTTGAACGCTTTGCCCTCACCTTCCTCGGGAACACTTTTGGACGATTCATCATTTCGCATTTCCATTGCCCTGAGGTCTGGGCAAACTATTTTCGAATCACATACCTGTACGCGGCGAAACAGTTGATAATTTGGGTCTTCACGGACTATATTGTCGCAAGAGCGGAGGAAGGTGGTCTCGCCACACCATGCTCAATGATATTTTGAAAAAAGCTTCCGCTTCAGCAGAAATAAATTCAACTTTGGAACCTGTTGGAATTCACAGAGCTGATAGAAGGCGAGCTGATGGGTTGACTTCGGTTCCTTGGAAGGGCGAAAAACAACTTGTCTGGGATGCTACTTGTAGCGATACTTTGGCTTCTTCATATGTAAATTTTACCAGTATAAAATCAGGGGAAGCAGCCAGAATTTCGAAAAAAATAAACCAATAAATAAAAGGATATTTTAAATAAATATTATTTTGTACCTTTTTGTGTCGAGACTTTTGGACCATGGGGATCGGAATTAAAAAAATTAATAAAAAAATTAGGTAGACGAATTCAGACTTTAACAGGTGAGGCAAGATCGACAAGCTTTTTAAAACAAAGAATCAGCATTGCAATACAATTCGGAAATGCCGCATCGGTTTTGGGAACAATGCCAAAAGAAACAGCTCTAGATGAGATTTTTTTACTTTAGTTTTAAGTTAATTATATTAAAAACATCAATAAAAAATAATAATTACTATTTAAATAATGTGGTATAACCACTATAACCAGACATGAATTTCTTAAAATCTAGTTAGCGAAACTATTTTTGTGGGTTGTTTTTGCAGCTCAGGGTTTGCCTGGATGAAATATAATTGGTTCTCACACCAAATTTTCTGCCAACTACTATAAAACACACATTACGTGGTAGTATTTAAAACTATAAGTTTTTTTTTTCATTGGATGTCACTTATTTTAATTTGTTTTTGATTATACCTATTGGACACATTATTAATCTTGTCGAAAAAAAATTCAAATAAACACCATATTGATATTATTGAAGAAAAAGAAATTATGGCTGTTTTGAAAGTGTCTTGAACAAATTTATTTTGAATTTGGTATTGGTATCAAAAATGTATTTCACCAAAAAAAATTATCAAATCAAATTTAAATACCTAGCCTACTAAACAAAAAATGAATTATGGATTTAAATGTAAACTGTAAACATTTAGCCGCAATGGGTTGCGAGTCGCGTCGCCGGCGCCGTTGCCAAGTTGTGTAGCAATAAAGTAGGCTGCCGCACATCGAGGGACATTACTTTAGTTGCCGACTGTACCATACACACACATACACCAAACGCATACAACAATTCATTTGTGGTGAACTCTGCGGTGAACAAAGATAGCAGTGAATAATGTTGTCGTCTTCATCAGACGACGATGATTTTTTAATGTGGCAACTAATGAGAAGAAGAAGAAGAAGAAGGCGTTACTGGGTTCATCCATGTAATGAGGATTGGGCAAGCTTTGGCAATTTCAAGGTTTCTCAAGATTTGAAGCACGACGATGAAAAGTTTCAGTTATATTATCGAATGACTCAAAATACATAATATAAGTTATTACTGGACTTAGTGGAACCATGTATAAAAAAGAGAGAAATGCCAACTACAGGGGGTCGAGTGATAGGCCATTTTAAACGGCTGTTTAATCTGTAGATTTTGTCATCCTGTTTTTTGAATTTGACCTCACTGTCGCAGAATAACACCCATTTCAATATTTAAAAATGCCTATTTATCCTTAAACACACCCATCGGCGCTCACAAGGAGGGTCAGGGGGGGGATCACTTGACCCCCCCTGAAAATCTCTCAAATTTCAATTATTTTCCTTGATGAAAATATTTGAATTTCTGATATTAGTTGAACTATGATCGCGGGCCGACTTTGCTTTTAATAAAATAGAAAAGGTGATTGTATATCGAAAGAGAAAAACGGAACGGAACGGAACGGAACGTACCATAGCCACCAACGACACTGCACCATATGTACATGTGGTTCAGGGGTCGTATTTTCGAATATTCTCGCATACAAGATTTGATACGATTTTTTTATTTCTATTTAATTCACGTTGCTGTCAGTCAAATTTCATGTACGACGTGTAGGTACTCGGATAAATTCGAAAATACGACCCAAGGTGCACAGATCACCTACTTACAGACAGAGCTGGGCAGTAGCTAGCTACCAAGTAGTTAAGCTACTAGCTTAGCTACTTTTTTGGTAGCTAATAACTTATTCAAGCTACTTTTTAAAAAAAGTAGCTTGTAGCTGTAGCTTTTGGTAATGTGTTCCATGTATTCATAAGCTACTGTGAAAAGTAGCTAGCTACTAAAACAAGCTACTTAAGCTCAAGCTACAATTATAATTTTTTCGGAAAAATCCTAGCCTGCATTGTTTAGACTAGTTTCAACTTATCTCTGTACTCTGTACCTATGTCCTATGTATCCTGTTTTATTCTCGCATTCGCAGATCACTGTGATCAAAGTGAACTCAATAAATGTCCAGTGGTTTTTGTCAAAATAATATGAAAACTGCAGTTCCTAGAGAAAATTAAAATTTTATTTTCGTATGATAATATAATGAAATTAAATTAGGTAAGTTACATTGATGGTAGCGATTGTGCACGTTTTTTTTGTTTTTATTAATATAACTTTTAAAAAAGTAGCTTAAATAGTAGCTTTTACTAGTTCAATATGTAGTTAAGTTACCAATAGTTTAGCTATTTTTTTTCAGAGGTAGTTAAGCTACTAAGAAACTTAGCTACTTACAAGATAAAGTAGCTTGTAACTTGTAGCTAGCTACTTTTTTCAAGTAGCTTGCCCAGCTCTGCTTACAGATTCGTAATAGTAAGGGACCTTGCCGTCGATTTAAAAGCTACGAAGCTTATCGAATAGTACGGAGTACGGGAGTCCGCGTCACATTTCCCCTCAGTGGCGTATTTACCATAGGGCCATGGGGGCCATGGCCCGGGGCGCATGGAGGTAAGTAACACCCATTTGGCTCACGTTTGCAAATTTGAATGTAACACCCGATATCGCAACATTCGCAACGGAGAGTTTCTTTATCGGGTGTTACTCACCCCGGACAGATTTGCATTCACATAATGTTGAAAAGTAATGCCTTTATTAGATACATAGTATAGATATAATATTATTAGTTTTTTTCTGTTTCAAACTTTCTGTATTTTGTTAATTCGCTCGTTAATTCTTGCTTATAGGCCCTACTTTTCGTATTTCCTTTTGGTATCATGTACACATGTAGGCCCAAGTAAGAGAAAGAAGATTGAAAAAATTCAGTATGATGGCTTTTCGAAAGTATCTATGTTCCTTGTTGACCTGGTATGAATGTCACCAAGCCTCAACAATAGTTTGGAGAGATATTCTGGGCAATTGTTCTAAATAATATTTTGTATCAAAACAGCAAAATGTAAAAATCTTCTTTCCTTCATCTTGAGCATACTGTTAGTAATGTAAAGAGTAACATGTTCTCGCCTATTTATGTTCAATATATATCGTACGATTGTTCTGAATCTTTTGTAGTGTATATCTGTTATGATCTATTAGAAAGGGTCCATCAACACAATCTGCATAATAGCAGTGTATCAAGACTAGCGACTCTATTAACATTATTTTGGCATTAGTCGGAAGAAGATGTTTAAATTCATACAACTTCTTTAAAGCAAAACATGTAATGTGAAAAATTGCACTAACATACCCTGTAAAAGAAAGCAGCCTGTATCTCAAAAACAAGTCAACAACAAAAAAATTACAGCTCAAAAACAAAATTCCGGTTTTTTTGAGCCCACCCTATATATTATTAAATTCTTGTTATTTTTACAAAAAAAAAAATAAAAAAAATTAAAATAGGTCGTATACAGTGTGTTATTTAAAAATGTGAAACGTGGCCTTCTTTTTGGATTTTTTGATGTTCCACAACTATACAAATATGTAGTTGATATTAGTGTCTGAGGTTTTTTAAAAAATTGTCACTCTTTTATTGTTTTTATCTGCTAAATTACAAACGCACAGTATAATTCATATCAATATATTTTGCACGTATATACTCATGTTTTGAAATTTCAATGCCCTAAAATAATTATTTACAAGATGGTAATAGTAAATAGGCTAATATTGACAGTAAGTAACACCCAATAAAGCGCACATCCATGCAACCACGGGTGTTACATTTGAAAAACCGAACTGTTGTCGAACGGATTGCCGAATGCTAAACAGGGTGTTACTTACCTCCATGCGCCCGGGGCGGTAAGGCTGCAAGGGGCGGCACAAGCCGCGACCCTAGCGCTTAACAATGCTATCAAATTAACAATTAACAGCGAAGTAACGAAGCAACAAAAACAAAGCTGAAACTTATTATTTGGTTAATAACATTACAAGAAATGGGGCAATTCGGCGACCCTCCGATCACCCGATCGTGTTTCCGGCCAGCCGATATCGATGGGCTCATCCGTCCACATCAGATATTAACACCCTTATTAACACCCATCCGTCGTGATTCCGCATTTCTTCAAAGAAAAAGTGTTGTTAGGTGTTGGATGTTTCAGAATTATGAGGTACTTTTCTTCCATATTGCGACCAATTTTTGGCAGAGTTAAGGCGGCGCAAAACTTCGTATCACGCAGTAGTAATCGCCAATCTTGCATTCTTTCTTTCTATGCAAATCACATACAATGTCCGAAGCGAAAATTTGAGTTTACGCCATAAAACTTCATAAATTATACCCGATTGATCTTACGGACCATCTACAAGTAGAATGTGTCCTCCTAAAACAATTCTGCTCGAAGTCTCATCAAAGGCGAAAGCATAACGAGTTTGAGGCAGATCAGCTCAACATATTATTTATTAAGGGAAATAATTTGAAGGAAGCGTTCCCTTATACAAAAATATCGGGTCTTCAAAAAAAAAACAATCGAAGATTGCTTTGAATACGAAAACGTATGTCGCATTACTGTTTCTTTATTAATCAGGATTTTTGACATGATGTTTTGACATTAAAGTTCATTAACAAAATTGAAGCAAAATATTGCTAAGACATACGTTTAAAAAACCATAGCAATCTTTGATTGTTTTTTTTGTTTAAAAGAACCGAGAGCATCACGTATGATTCAATGCACTGCAGTGACAAGTTGCAGAACGTTCGTTTTCCGTACTTGAAAGAATGCGAAATTATCTTTGTCCCTGTATAAGCGAAGAACAGGTTAGCCATCCTTGATATAGAGGCCACTAGACAAAATCTGTCAATTATGATGGTGTCAACTGTCAATAGGTCTGTTCTCACAAGAGTCCACAGAACCCAAGATAATTCGGTAACTCATTAGCTGAGCGATTGTTTCTGCTAGGTTGCAAACTGTCGGAGATTTTTGTGAGAACAGACCTATTGACGATCTTTTCTCATTATTTAATTTTTTTTTTGTTAAATTAGGGCGGCAAACCTCAAAGTCCCAGGGCGCCAAATTTTAAAATACGCCACTGTTTCCCCTACATACACATGCGAATGAGCGGTGAATTCGTGGTTCAATATTATATGTGAACACAACAGGCTGGAACACGCTCACGCACTATAAATTATGGGCCGCGTTAGCGGCAAGGGAGCCGGCTACCCTGGTTTCGTGGCTTTGAATCGTCGACGGCAAGGATACTTACTTACGCATCTGTATTTAGGTGATCTGTGCCAGGGTGTCAATTAATTTGAAAAGTAGCAATCGCCGCAATCGGGAATATCTGTTAAACAAAAAATACTATCAAGATCTCAAATACGTGTCGGGGGACTTGAGGGCTTGGACGAGAAACCAAAATGAGGCACTTTTTGAGCCACCACGTTTCGTACTCCTTAGGGGGTAGCTATACACTTATTTTTTTTCAATACGAACCTACCTTGTACTGCATATCGTTGGATAGCTCGTTGCTTTTCCTTTACAGTCCTATAGCAAAATATAAATCGTACGATTAGGTGGGGTCTCAAAAAGTGCCTCATTTTGATTCCCCCTCCGATCCCCCGATACGTATTTGGGATCTTCCTGATAGTACTTTTTGTCTAAGAGATATTCCCGATTGCTACCTACTTGTCAAATTGTCCCCCTGTATACCTAAGTATCTCCGAATTGGTGATTTTTTAGATACCGAAATATTGTTTTAAGTTTTTTTTATACATTTATTTATGATGATTTTTCATACTCTGAAGTGCCCTTTTTTATCCATGAAAAATGTATTCAATTGATTTTGACCCCCCCTACATATTTTTCTGCGGGCGCCCATGAACACATCTGCTTGTTTACCTGTGGCTGTAATAAAAAGGTAGGTAAAGAAGCAGGTGTGTTTAGGGATAAATAGGCATTTTTAAACATCAAAATGGGTGTTATTCTACAACACTGAGGTCAAATTCAAAAATCAGGACGGCAAAATGTACAGATTAAACAGCCCTTTAAAATGATCTATCACTCGACCCCTTATCTCATTTGAAAATTTTGCGGTGGTAGCTCTAGGGCTTAGGGGGTTGAAGGGGCAAAGTCCACTTTCACGTAAAAAATCTTCCCCCGTGATAAATTTGTTGACTTGTTTCGGCGATTTCCACAAATATGCCTCTCTACGCAGATAACGTGGGTGGCAAGTTTTGAAATGAAAGCCCTGTATAATGAAAAATTAATTTACGTTGATATAAGTAAAAGTATCTTCGTGATCCTGAGAGTCTTGAGAATGGCTAGTGGATAGGCGAGATAAGTATATCTGCTGAGGCTGTGTGACTTCTTGTAAAAATTGAGTATAAAATGTTGATGCTGATGGTACACTTTGAGATACTTAACGTCTTGCAGCAACTGCAGTGCCTTCCTTTGGAACGATAATTGTTGTTGGTCGGTCATTGATTCCATATGAGGAATCAAATTTAACAAAAATAGCTCGCACGAACTTTTCTTGGACTCTTTCTGTAGTTTATCTTCTATTTTTTTTTTTTAATGTCAAAATAATCAATAGCGCATTTATCTGCATCGTCAATCGTTTTTTTACGGCTTGTTTTTGATGATAAGCAGTGGGGAGTTTCTGAGCAACTAAGGCTAGATACATTTGAATCGAGATTTGAATGAACCGGGGGTGATGGAATTCCCTCTCTTGAGTGATCTTCTTCTGCATCTGTTTCGTGGGCCTCTTGTTGAGATTCCTCTGAATATTCAGTTTGTAATGTTCCATGGTCAATCGTATCTTGATTTTGGCATTGAGAAGTTATGTTGCTCTCTTGACGTCGGTTTTTCGTGAAAGGATTTAGAAACTTTAAATACTGTGCCAAGTAGTACTCCTTTTTTGATCCAGCACCAGAACCACTCTTTGCTTTATTGTTGATACTACGGATGTAGGCTGAGCGAATCGACTTCCTCTTATTTTTACAGTCATCACCTGCAAAAATATTCGTATTTAAATCAAATACGGATAGCATATACTATTTTTTTTTGCAGGTATTTGGCATGTCTTACGTATTTAAGAGAGGTGAAACAACAATTGGAAAAATTGTCGATAAAACCTGTGATGCCATATGGAGAATTTTACAACCACTGTATATGAAAGCACGAACAACGAATGACTGGCAACATATTTCACAAGGATTTCAACAAAAGTGGAATTTACCCAATTGTTTATGTGCTATAGACGGCAAACATATCCGAATCAAGAAACCAAATAACTCCGGATCTTCATGTTTTCATTATAAAGAATATTTCTCAATCCATCTCATGGCATGCGCCGATGCGGATGGACTCTTTACTACCATAGGTCCATAGATGTAGGTGATTACGGAAGGAATAACGATTCAGGAGTTTTTAAAAATTGTGGATTGGGTCAAGGCCTATACAACAAAACTTTGAACATTCCAGAGCCATCACCACTACCAGGTGAAGAATCATTCGGTCGGTCCTTTAATTATTATTTTGCAGCAGATGAAGGGTTTCGCCTTTGTACCAATATAATGAGACCATATAACCAACGATCATTAAATAATAATCGCCGAATATTCATTATAGATTGTTCCGGGGCGAAAAATTGTAGAATGTTCTTTTGGAATGTTTGTATCAAAATTTCGTGTTTTTGAAACACCAATTTCGTGCTCTGTTGAGAAAGTTGTGAAAATTGTTAAAGCTGCTTGTGTGCTACAAAACTTTATTAAAAAGAATGCAATGTAAATTTCACCCCATCAACTGAAAAACATCACCAACAAATATTTACACTCATGGTAATAATAACGTAAATCAAGGAAGACCAAGTAATGATGCCATCAAATGTCGAGAATATTTATCCAATTATTTTATACAACCTTATGGTTTAGTACCATGGCAAAATAACTTTATAGTATAAATTCTCAATATAAATGTTTTTTACCTTTGTCGTTGAATTTTGCTCCATAACACTTCAATAATCCGCCTTTTACTATAATTATCCAGAGAGTAATCATATAACTCTGGATTTTTTTAAATTTCAGCAATAAAACTTATATTGAAATCCACACTGTCTTTCATTTTGAAAAACACGTGCGTTTTTACGCCGCAAAAAACGCTCCTGAGCGATCTCGTGTTTATGTGGCATGCTTGTTAATTCGACACAAATTGCACCGCACCACCAATGCATCTCCAGTATGCGTGTTCACATATAGAATAAAGGGGGCGATACATTTTGTGCGACACATATGTGGCGCGATAATTGTGGCGAGGCAAATGTATGTTTGGTGTGCGACCCGCGTAAGCTTATTTTTGAAACAGTGTTGAATGTGATTTGGAAAAACGTGGTCCGTCCAGCAATGGGCATCAGTGTATGGAACACGAAAATTGTAACATAATGTTGTAAATTTCAATAATATTAAATGATTCAATACTGACACCCTCTAATAGTATATTACATGCGGCGGTGGAAAGTGTTTCATTTTTGTCGAGAGATACTATTATTGAGACACTAATGTGAAAACTTTCCACCGAATTATGAATTAGTATATTACAATCCGAGACGGGAAAAGCTTCATTACTGGTCGAGAGGTTTTATAGTTTATCGAGACGCGTAGCGTCGAGATAAACTGAACTTCGAGACAGCAATGAAGTTTCCCGTCGAGGGTTGTATACTATTTTATTTTTAACCATAATTTCTTGAAAAAAAAATTCTGGGCAACCAAATGAGGTCGGCAAATGAAGAGGAAAATGAGAACTGGAAATATTTCCCTGCTCCATTTTCCGTCCGTGGACGGGAAATGAGGACGGAAAAAATTTCCCGTCCTCACTTTCCGCCCTGGGACAGGTAATGGAGCAGGAAAATGAAAAGACAGAAATGTGACATTTACAAATTTTTGAAAAGTCAGTAATGACAACATTTCATATATGGTTAAAAATAAACTATTTTATTTTGAACCATTAATTATTGAAAAAAATAAGGTAAAAATATG
Source organism: Ceutorhynchus assimilis (assembly GCA_917834065.1). Classification (NCBI taxonomy): domain Eukaryota; kingdom Metazoa; phylum Arthropoda; class Insecta; order Coleoptera; family Curculionidae; genus Ceutorhynchus; species Ceutorhynchus assimilis. The sequence continues at coordinate 30,332,110 of OU892287.1, read as the reverse complement.
ACAAAAATGGAATTTTAACTGACAGTCTGACACCGACATTGACATCTTATGAAATTTCAACAATATAAACACATGTGACATCTACTTCTAAATACAAACATTGCACCTGGATTTTGTTTAGGTGTGAAAGAACAATTTATCAGGGCCGGAAGTGAGTTCTCCAGGGGATTTATTCTGTAAGGAACGAACCTTTCCATTCGGTAGAATTTTTTCGATTGTGACGTCATTTTCGGTTTGGTTTGGTTTTTGGAAAATGACGTCACAATCGAAGAAATTCTACCGAATCGAACGGTTCGTTCCTTACAGAATAAGGCCCCAGCCGAAAGTGACAGAAGAACAGTCACTTTCGGCCTGCTTTAAAGTAAACAAAAGTAAAGTGACATTTTCGAATCTTCAAACCAGTAAGGAATGTGAAAATTACATATATGGTTCAAAATAAAATATTTTTTTCACTTCTTTTTTCTTTCAAATTTATGTCGTCTCGAATGTCTCGCAACTTGTGAAATGCTTTTATATATATATTTTTTTTATCATCTTTTTTATTTCATATGAATGTTTGTTGTTTTGAGATAATTTAGTTCTTCAAAATATCTCAATTATCTGAAAATTATTTATGTATTATTGCTAATTTTGTCCTGTTTCGATTGGTTACAGCCTGAAGAAGAAAATACATTTTTCGAAACGTAGCTAAAAAAACAAAATCACTTGGTTTCATTGGTCCAAATATACACAAGAACAACTGAATAATATAGCGTTTTATATTTATACAATCTGCTTGATAATATTTACAGGGTGATGAATAGAAGGAGATGTTTGTTCATAATGGCCTCCTGGTACAGGTTGTTACGATTGAAAAGGGGCAAGTTGTTACTGTAACAACCTGCCCCTTTTATACTTTATTATTGAGTTTGAAAGTGTTTATTGTTTTTGTAGAATTATAAGAAAAAACAAATCGCGGAGAAACACCCAAAGAAGAGATTTTGGCTACTGCAAAGGAGGTTATAGAGAACAAAAGACATCTTAGACCCGTGACTGATGATTATGGCGTTCTGTGCATGCAACTGTACGGCAAAATATATTGGTCGAACGGAACAATACATCTCAAAGAGATTGAACACCCATAGAAATGATCGTCGGTGTTACAAAGAAACAACGGCCCTATCCAGCCACACAACTGATACAGGACACAAGTTCGATTTTGAAAATTATAAGATCCTAGACTGTGAATCTAATTTGAAAAAAAACGAACATTCAAGGAAATGGTTTCTATCAATAAAGAAGTGAACACAGTCAACTTTCGGAAAGACATAAAATATTTAAGCACCATTTACATCAATTCAATAAAGGAATTTATTTAAACTTCTATCAGCAACATTTCAAATTTAAACTAATAACCTACATGACTATTATTAAACAACATCAAGATCAGTAATCTGGGAAACGGTCCTTTTGGGAGACAGACATAACTGCTACTCAAATCAAAAGCTGATAAATGGGGTTGAGAGATTACACTTGATAAATAATAAATTGAATAGAAGAAACAACATTCCGTTCTATAGGACGTCACAGCTCCGAAAGGTACCCCATCAGATACCTATACAAGCAATAATAATTTAGTTTTTGATCGAAACACAGAACGAACGCTCCAGCATATTTTTGATTTAATTTTTTTTTTTAATTTAAAATTCTGATGTACAATAAGCAATATATGGAACACGAAAATTGGAACATAATGTTGTTAATTTCATTAATATTGACCTCGTTTTGAAGGTAAGCAGTGATCATTAATTAAATACTGACACCCTCTGAAGTATTTTTTTACTTCTTTTTTTTTAAAAAAACTTTATTTCGTCTCGAATGTCTCGTAACTTGGGAAATGCTTTTATATATTTTTAGTTTTTTTTATTATCTTTGTTATTTTATATGAATGTTTGTTGTTTTGAGATAATTTAATTCTTCAAAATATTTCAATTAGGTATCTGAAAATTATTTATTTATTATTGCTAAACTTGTCCTGTTTCGATTGGTTGCAGCCTGAAGAAGAAAATACATTTTTTCGAAACGTAGTTAAAAAAACAAAACCAGTTGCTTTCATTGGTCCAAATATAGCCAAGAACATCTGAATAAATATCTTTCTTACTGGACAGGAACTGTATAAAATGCGATATATCTATCTATCATGCAGTACATTTATTATGTTTATATGTGAATTTTATACAAACCTAGCTAGAAATAAATGAACAGCCAGCTCCAAAATTACTTTTCTCCTTCACAACACAAAATATCACCTTACAGGCGAACGGATTCCATAACATGGACCAAACTCCGCCGGTATATTAAGGTGTTGGTTTCACTTAACTCCTGTCAGCATTAATGTGCTGCCATCTAGGTAACAGTCTAAAATTAAAAATTATAACCGGCCCCGTATAACAACATTGGTAACAACCAATCCCGGTCTCTCCTAATATTTTTCTGGATTTTTCTGTTCATATTGTGTGTAATAATTAATTGTTGATTGATTGCTTTATTGCTCAATCTTCCGCTTTTTTCTTTAATTTCATTTATTTTAATTATTATTTAACTTTTTTGAATGTCATGATATAGTTAGTAGGAAGTTAATTCATAAGGCTGCTTTGTCAGAACCGGTTTATTTCTGAGCAATAAAAAAGCATAATTGGATTTAATTTGTTCGTTCAACCGAGCTATTAATCATAACTATACGAATTCTATATACCTAAGCTATTTTTTGTTGAGAGCGCTATACATAAAGCAATGAAAAGCTTAATCGGAACATCTCACGATAAAGTTATATGTTCCGTAAAGGAATATGGCATAGCTCGAGGACAATATTTTCACAGTGCCAAGTGGCATCAGGAACAGCATTTCCGGCAGCTTATTCAAAATTCTCTAACACGAGATTTAAAATATTGGTCGATATATTTTATGCAAGCAGATGCGCAATAGCTTTTGTTATTATATGGATTATATTTTCCTCGCTAACTTTCACTTTCTCTACAATTATTGCTTTTCACTTGCCTTTTTCCGCCAGCTTTTCTCCAGTAAGGGAAGTATTGTATTCACGTGAAAAATCGACTTCGAGACTTTTTCACATGTATACCTACGTTTTCATGATAATTTCTGAAAGACCAACGTAACTACCACCAGGACGTGAAAGTCCTACTGGAAATAGCAATTTTGAAAAATGCCCCAGAAGACTTCTGAATGAAGACTATAAGAAGGTCTCTCGGATCACAATCCAGTACAAGCCATCAACAGGGGTGATAATCAGCTTACGCGCACCAATAGCGCCAAGACATAATAGAGATCCATCACACTAAGTAGGTCTTGAAGTCTTGCAGTGCATCAGGAATGCATAGTTACCAGGTCAAACAGAGAACTTCTAAAAAAACTTGGAGTCTTGGTTACCGGAAATAGAATACTCGCAGGGAAATATGGACTTCAAAGAACTGTCAGGAAGCCCTTAAACAAGTCAGAAACAACCGATATGTTCAGAAGATTCGAGAACAGCAGTGTTAACCACTGTAAATGCAGTCCCCAGGGAAAGAACTATCATTGCACTATTGCAATTCGATGGGATAGTATACAGTTAAAGATACAGCTGAAGCTTTCGCAAATACTTTACAGCGGGCATGCTGATGTTGTGCTTCGTGATGTCAGCTTTCTAGTGTTATTCACGTTTAAGTTGAAGCTAATAATTCTAATTCTATTCTAATAATTCTTTTGAACCAAATTTTGTTGTCTTTAATATTTCTACAAAATGCTTGAAGTCATTGACAAATGATTCGCGGATGTCTTGCAGGGGTTTAATGGTAGAAAAAATAAATTTTACTAGGGTGAACGTTGAAGAATATTTTGAGCCGGTGATTGAACGGAATGGTATTTTCGGCTTGTGAATTTTTGGAAGTTCATAAAGAAGTGGTGGGTTACTATAGTTGGCTGTGAGCTTGGTTCCTATGTAGTTCTTGTATTTTCGTAAATTTGGGGAATGTTTCTTCCGATTGTAGACATTGGGTCTTTGGTTGAAAGCCAGTAGTTTCCTTCACTGAACGTTTCTTCTATTTTGTTGTAGTTTCGATGTTTATAATTAAACATTCTATCTGTTGATAGAATTTTTAGTGTATCAGTTGTAACAGTTAATTTTTTCATAACAAGGAATCATAACTTGCTTAGATAAAATAGGCAATTTGGTATTAAATCAGGAACTTTACTTTATGCATTCGCCATGGTGTGGATATCACCAGAAATAAGTATTCATGCTTTTGCTATTCTAACTGTCATTAAATTTAAGTGAATCAAAAACAATACCTAAATCTATTGATCTTTTATTTATTTATTTTAACAAGACTTAGTTTGGTTTCTAAAGCTATTTACTTAATAACTAATATAAGATTGCTGGAAAAAAAATATGTATAATGATGTTGTTATTATCAAATTGGTCTTCTATCATTTTATGGTAGCTTCGTTAACAGATTTATTAATCTTTTTCGCCACTGGTATATAACTCCCCTGAAAAATAAACTTCTATCAATTATCAATTATGTAACCTTAACTTACCTTCTCTTGATGTTTCCCCTTTTTATGTTATGTTGTTAAGCATTTCTCCTGTCATTCTATAAGCCAATCTGTCGTGCAAAGCCTGTTGGAATTCCGTGTAAGGCCCAAAGGTGTGAGAAAAATCAGTATATCTTACCTAAAATTATTTGCATCTTTTCTTTGTCTTATTTATAAAAAATTACTTACTTGATTCGTTTTCCGTAATTCTATTAATTTTTCATTGCTGACTTTTCGTGTTTTCCATGAGATTTGGTCTTCTAAACGAAATTATGTCCCAAAATAGATTACCAGCTGTTTTGCTTATTGTATCTACGCAAAATTCACAAATTGCTTTGAAATGTTCCTCGGGTTAATGTAAAAAATCTAAGGTATAAATACCGGTACTGCGATCGGTACGACTTCATGCTATGATGCCGGATTGCGCTTCAAATATTATCCTCGATATTATCCTTCTCTATGAGTGTTTTCCAATATATTTCTTTTTCGCACTTTTCGCTTAATTTTCTTTTCTTGCTATTAATTTCCTATTCCCTCCTTGATTATTTTAGTTATGATTTTTATGTCATAATGTCGTAGATTCGTGTAGATGTTCTAGCTCGTGTAGGTGTTCGTCATTTCTTATCCTGCTGATTACCTTGGGACGAGAATTTGGTACTACGTGACAACATCCAAAATCCGTAGCAGTTTGGATTCTCTATACCTTCTTGCCAAATTTACGCTCGTTATTTTTGGTACTATTGTTCGCCAGTACTAGATTTTACAATAATTGTGGTTAATTTTGACCTATTTTAATACTTTCGGCAAACTGGCACTTCTCTCTCTGTTAGCGGCGTCGAACCATGTACCATAGACTTCGTTCCTTTGTCTATTTGATCTACTCACTGCTAGAATAAGAAAGAGCAAAAGCCTTTGCTTATCTACCTGATAAACGAAGATAGAATTTGTCCTAAAATTTAATTCTCCCTAATTTGATTGTACCATATTGGGTTTCATTTTGTGTCCTGAGGGCAATTCATGCATTGATTTGTAAGTCATCCCTCACTTTTCGGCCATTCTTTCGATCGGTTGCATTTTCAGCAAGTATCGTGGATAATTCTTGGAATTATCAAACCCATCCATGGGGATTTTGAATTATTTCACGCTAAATTGTGTAAAGTGCTCTATTTGGATTTACCTTACGTTAGCATTTTCGTCATTTTCCTGGCACTTTCCACAAAATCTCTGAAAGAGGATTCTGTTGCCGAAAATTGCACGCCGTATCATGTGCCGACGCCCTTTCTACCAACTTTAAGGATTTGAAACAGCAAACTGCATTCTCGAGGTGACTTTTATTAATATTTTTGTCTGCTTTTGGAAGCTACATTAGCTGAATTTTCACAGGATTCGTTCGAAATTGCTCCCACAACTACTTGAGTAGCAAGATAAAGGATTTTAACCCTCTGAACACCATTTAGATGAGGTAAATATTCCCCTTATTATGGTTTCTTGTGCTTGCTTCTAGCAGTGCTATTTTTATGGGGTCCTTTCCCGGGAGTACTACCCCAAGTGCTTCCTTGTGTCCTGCGCTACCACTACGCGCTACACGTAGATCCTAAGGCTCTGTCAATCCCACCCCTAGTGTGGACGTAATCGCCTACCACAATAACGACTGTACTTGGAGCTTTTCTTACTTAAAACTGCCTCTTGGTGCTGATTTGCTGAGCAGGGTAATTAACCCTCACTGCCGACCATTGGAACTCACCGAACTCAACCCCCACCACAGCTAGTGGATTGGTATGATTGAACCAAATTTACTTACCTAATTAAATGATTTATTTTTCGTAACTTAATAATTTTCGCATATTCCTATACAGTGTGTCCCAGATTCGCTTCTCTATATAGGGATCTCGACTCCTATTATATCCACAGCAAAGGTTAAATGGGGAAAGTTCTAGAGGAAGCCAAGTGCATTCGATAATCGGCTTCAGATTCACGATCGCTCAATTAAAGTGGGAAATATCGGCGAAAAACCGAAAATGGTGAATTTCGTTTTTTGCCAGTTAACCCGAAACGGTTAATTTGACAGCTGTGAAATTGTGACATTATTCAGACACTTTTTTAAGACCAATGAGATAGCGTGCATGACAGGTCTCAATCGTCTTTTGTTATCCCGCAACCCGCCTCAACTTTCATTTTTCTTATGGCCGCCATATTGAATTTTTCCATTTTTGGAAAAAGCATAGAATTTCCAGTCTAGTGATGTGTCACAAGTGGAAAAAAGATTTGAGTGTCATCGCAAACTTACACTTCGTAAAGTTAATTTCTGGCCAACGGTTATGAAGCTACGAAGTAAGGGAAATCAAGTAAAAAAATGGCAGTCGGCTGATTTCATCCATAAAATACCTACCCAGGTGCGTGCGGAACTTTTTGGAAGTATATCGTACACGAAAATAGACAGACTAAATCACCGCCATTAGATATTTCAATGTAAGTCGATATTTCAAGATGGCAGTCATCGGAGGAACACGGGTGAGAACACTTCTTCCGCTACCACACCGCCTTTGAAGATGACTACCGCAGCAGTAGACGGACCGAGTATTACTAGACCACGGCATTATAACTTGGAAAAAACTTTTTTACTCTCTGTACCGTTGATTTTGGCACACCAATTTCACGTTCTACAGTTCTTACTGATGCACTAGGATTTTCGTTGACAGCTAGTGAAATGTTTCTGTCGCGATTTTCATTATCAATATTTTATCCGCTTGTAGGTTTTTCGAAGGCCACATGGTTAATTAAATTAACTACGATTTCTGTGATTTACGTTTTATGAGGCTGCCCTCGTTCGGGGTACATCTCCAAATACCTTGCTGAGGTAATGTCGGCGTTTCTGAGTGACTGCAATTACAGCGGTAACAAGTCAAACCTTTCTTCATTTGAATAAGGAATACCGGCCATTTTCAACAGGTTTCGACAATTTGTGTCTCCAGGTTTATGATTTTAATGGAAGAGAACTTACTATTATTAATAGACAACTTTGACACTATGAATTATTTTATCCTAAACAAAAACATCTAATTTTGTCTATTATCAAAAGTTAACATTTCCTAGACGTACCATCAGCTTTTGTCAATTTGGCAAACATCCGACCTGGATGAACGTGATTGGTGGAGTTTTTGGCACGATCGCCGTTGTCACGGAACCATGCAGTTGCCATGGTGCTTACATCTCGCTATTGGCTGGCCAGGGTTCCCGTAAGCTTTGAAATATCCAGTGGCGATGGTTTGGTTATTGTCGATTTTCTTGTACGATATTATACTTCCAAAAAGTTCCGCACGCAGCTGGGTAGGTATTTTATGAATGAAATCAGCCGACAGCCATTTTTTTACAACTGGATTTCCCTTACCGATGCCCCGTTAGTTTCAGAATCGTTGGCCAGACAACTCAACGAAATTTGATTTCTCGATCATACTCAAATCTTTTATCCACTTGCGATACATCACTAGACTGGCAATTCTATGCTTTTTCCAAAAATCGAAAAATCCAATATGGCGGCCATAATAAAAATAAAAGTTGAGGCAAGTTGTGGAATAACAAAAGACGATTGAGACATGTCATACATGCTATCTCAATGGTCTTAAAAAAGTGTCTGAATAATGTCACATTTTGACAGCTGTCAAATCAACCGTTTCGGGTTAACTGGCAAAAATCGAAATCCGTCATTTTCGGTTTTTCGCCGATATTTCCAAATCTAATTGAGCGATCGTTAATCTGGAGCCGATTATCGAATTCTCTTAGCTTTGTCTAGAACTTTCCCCATTTAACCTTTGCTGTGGGTCGAGATCCCTGTATAGAGAAGCGAATCTGGGACACACTGTATACCGGGTGTCCCACCGAAAACTGTCAATGGCCTATATCTTGAAAACGGTAATCAATAAAAAAAAAATGAAAAACCCGTTTGGAGGGTTGGAAGGGGGAACCAGAACAAGGTACTTTTCAGGTCTCCCTGAATCACCCCTCCGGCCGTAGTTACCCTAACCTCAAAATCTTAAATGGCACTATGGGTCATGTGATACCTTGTTTTAAAGGTCTTTTAATTCCCTTATTGGATCTGCAAAAAAAAATTATCTAGATTTGAATGTGACTCTCATTTTGATGAAAACCTCATTTGATCGGGTGGAACAGGTAAATGTGATTTAAAATTGATTTTATACAAACTGAATAACAGCATGAATATTTTTGAAGAAATAATCAAGATTTTATTTTTTTGAACCCCCTTCCCCTCACTGTACCTGACAGTGTTCACCTCCTCAAGAGAGCAAAGTTATTAACTCGAAGCATGCACCATTTTGTGGCAATTTGAATTTGTATCTAGAGAATTTCATACATCTGTCAAAACTGGTATTCCCACAATGAATTGACATGTTTTGATTGCTGATTTGAACCAATCAGATTGCAATTATCTGATAATTTGCAGTAGTGCAAATTATCAGATAATTGCATAGTAACTGGTGCGAAAACTGGTGTCTTGACATTTTTTGACAAAAAATTCAAATTTTTGATTTATGAAATTCTCTCATTAAATACAACTCGTGCAATGGAAATATATTTATAATTTTCGACAAATTTGCACTCATGCGTTTTTAACTGAAAAAGGCACTCGTGCACTACGTGCACTCGTGCTCTTTTTCAACTAAAAATGTATTCGGGCAAATTTCCCAAAAATTATCAATAATTTCCATTGCACTAGTTATATTACTCTTGATAATTTTTCTTTGCAGATTTGTTTAGAGAATTGAAAAACCTTTCAAACAAGGTATCACATGACCCATAGTGCCATTTAAGATTTTGAGGTTAGGGTAGCTACGGCCGAAGGGATGATTCAGGGAGATCTGAAAAGTACCTTGCTTTGGTTCCCCCTTCCAACCCTCCAACCCTCCAAACGGGTATTTCTTTTTTTTTTAATCGATCACCGTTTTCAAGATATAGGCCATTGACAGTTTTCGGTGGGACAACCGGTATATTTGTATAATACACAGTATTTTATACAAAAACCTTCAGTTAATTCAACGCCCTACAACACAATTTGGTTGTATTAATTCACGTATAGTTTAATCCGTCTTTAGTAGGTATAAGCTGCGCATAATAATAGTGTAAACGACACGTGATCACGTCGCGTACCTGCGCCTTATAAAGGACCCCGCACAAAAAGATAGGAAAAGTGGTCCCGGTCAAATCGTCTGAAATTTTGATATGATATACTTCTCGTTATCCTGATTAAAAGCTGTCATGGACGCAAAAAAATCTATCGAGGGGTTTCCGAGTTATAGGTCCTCAAAGACGTCATTTTGGATATAAAAGATGTCAAAGTTCAAAATTGTATATTGAATATTATCATGTTTACCTACATAATTTGGTCTAATATACTATAAAAAATAGAGTAAATAAACTTTAAAAGATCAGAAATGCCCAAATAGTGTGAGTAAATATGTGAAAAAAATGAAAATGATACAATAAAGGTGCTGTTTGTTTGTCATTAGTCCGGATGTTCATCTGTTGTTTCTCTATACCTTTACCATTGAAAAATCTGAGGCGTTTATTTCAAGTTATAGCGTGTTGTGTTGTTTTTTTTTTTTTAATTTGGTCAAGTATTATTGAAAGAGCAGTGAACGCAAAAAAAAATGTTTTATTTAGGTAAGTAGGTATCTAGTGTATCTACCTAATTGAGTAAAAAGCTCAGTTCCTCCCATAAACAGCGATTACTGTGAAAGCAAGCAATATATTATAAAATAAATGTATAAATATACACAAATAAATTCTATATTTCTGTTTTTAATAACAAAAGATCTATATACTATATACACAGTATACTTTTTCGATGCCAATACCAACAGCTCAAGATTTAAAGCATTAAAAAATATACATTGTCCGCTAAAAATTAGAAATAAACATATTAATGAGAATAACGAACAAAAAGCGAGATGGATTTTAGTTTTAATTGATAAAACGAAGGGTATTTGGGGCTCTGTTTTTGGCATCTGATATACACGATGTAGTAACTCGGTTGCCGGATAATGAATATTTTTTGTGTCGCGCGTAACCCAAATACCAAATAAGTGCTGCTATGTGTGCACGCGTGCCCAGCGTTCTGGATCCTGACTTGCAGGTACAGTAATGACCTCTTACATTATTAAAGTCAAATTCAATGAAAATCTTGTGCCTAACTGCGTTTCTGAAGCGCGAAAACACCTTTAATCTGACCAGATTGGGGTAATTCAGTAACAGGTCTATTTGCAATTCATTATTTGTTTCTCTGCGCACAGTGTCCTGGGTGTAAGACGGCGCAATATTTATCTGATAGACACCTACAGTTCAGTCCCTCTATTTTAGATCCAAATGTGGAAAGTCTAGAGCATAATTTTCGTGTAAGCGCTTCCAATGCGCATTTCTAGCCCGCAGGAATTCTTCTTCGATTCTGACTTGCAAATTATTTTCGCTAAGCGATGTTTGCCGTATTTGTTGGGCCATCTCAACTGTTAGTCCTTCTATTAGTACTGGATCCCGGTATTTATTAAACATGGCCCCACAAATTCTGTAAAGATCGCCCAAATATTTTAAGTGGGCCGCAGATATAGTTTTATCGAAAAAACGAAACGCATATTTAAAATGTTCGTTTTTTGCTTCAATAATCCGAGTTTTAGTTATTAGTCTTGATAGGTTAGCTTCTTCTGTCGACAATTGATGTTCGTGCGCCCTTAGTTGAGTTGGCATCCTACATTTAAGTCCCAGTCTTTCCAACAAGGGCATGGCACCTCGGTAACCTCGGTCCAGAATAAATATATCATTAGGTAGGAGCCAGTACTAATGGAAGAAGCAACATTTGAGCTGGCCCAACAAATACGGCAAAGTTCGCTTACCGAAAATAATTTGCAAGTTAGAATCGAACAAGAAAACCTGCGGGTTAGAAATGCGCAGTGGAGGCGCTTACACGAAAATCATGTCTTAGAGTTTCCACATTTGGATCTAAAATATCTGAGGGACTTAACTGTAGGTGTCTATCAAATAAATCTTGCGCCATCTTATATCCAGGACACTATGCGCAGAGGAGCAAATAGACCTGTTACTGAATTACCTCAATCTGATCAGGTAGAGAGTGTTTTCGCGTTTCAGAAATGCAGTTAGGCACTAGATTTTCATTGAATACGATTTTGATAATGTAAGAGGCTACGAGGTCATTATTATACCTGCTTACAAGTCAGGATCCAGAACACTGGGCACTTGTGCACACAACAACAATTATTATTGGTATTTTGGTTACCTTCGACACCAACCAAATATCCATTATCCAGCAACCGAGTTACTACATCGTGTATCAGATGCTGGAAACAGAGCCCCAAATAAAGTACGTGCTTATCAATTGAGTCTGAAGTCCACCTAGCTTTTCTTCATTATCTTCATTAATACCTATGCTTATTCTAATTTTTAGCAAACTATATGTGTATTTTTAATGCTTTAAATCTTGAATTGTTGGTATTGGCATAAAATAGATTAAAAGTATAGTGTGAATATAGATCTTTCGTTATTAAAAACAAAAATATAGAATTTATTTTTATATATTTATAGATTTATTTTATACTATATTTTTTGCTTTCACAGTAATTCCTGTATATGGGAGAAGCTATGAGCTTTTCACTCAATCAGGTAGCCGCTTACCCGCGGCTTACCTAAATAAAACTTTTTTTTTCGTTCACTGCTCTTTCAATAATACCAACTTGACCAAATAAAAAAAAAACACAACACGCTATAACTTGAAATAAACGCGTCAGATTTTTTAATGTTATAGGTATAGACAAACAACAGATGAACACACGGACTAATGACAAACAAACAGCACCTTTATTGTATCATTTTGTAACATATTTACTCACACTATTTAAGTATTTCTGATCTTTTGAAGTTTATTTACTCTATTTTTAATATTATTTGACCAAATTATGTAAACGAGATAATATTTAATATACAATTTTCAACTTTGACATCTATGTATATCCAAAATGACGTCTTCGAGGAGCTATAACTCGAAAACCCCTCGATAAATTTTTTCGCGTCCATGACAGCTTTTAATCAGGATGACGAGAAGTATATCATATCAAAATTTCAGAGGATTTGACCGGGACCACTTTTCCTATCTTTTTGTGCGGGGTCCTTTATAAATTATAAATTAGCTAGATTCGAGTGATTGAATGATTTATCCGAATTTTTCACTAATTGTCAGTTTTCGTGCATGACAATAATAACTTATGATTATTATTTAACAATTATGAATATTTTTATTATAAACTCAAGGATAATCTCAGATAATCTTTGTAGTCTTCACGATTAAATTGTGTTTATTGTTTTCTTGGGTGACGATTAAATGTTTACAGATTACATTTTTATTATTTTTTTTTAAATTAATTTCGTAGCTAACAGGTAAATAGGGTATGGAGCTTGCTACCCTTAATTATACACCATAATTAGGCAATTCAATCCATCTGTCAAAAAGGAAAATTCAATGTGGCGTGGCGGCCAAGCAAGTTTGTTTTGAATATGTTTTTATGCGTATTTTAAATTATTTTGCATACAGTTTTGCTTACAACTTTGATTTTCATTATTTAATAAAATATTTGTTGACTAATAAATATAAATGATGATAAATTAATACAATTTTTTTTTTGTCTAAACCTACCCTCAATTCAGCGCGTTTCACAGTGCTTGACAGTCAGTTCTTCTTATTTGAAAGTTTCATGGCCTTTTTGTTAGTTCAGTTCTGATCTTCCATTCGAATTCCTCTCGGTCTTATTCTACTGCTATTATGATATCGATTGGTGCCAGACGCGCAAAAAGGAAAGCGAAAATCAAAAACCTCATAAAGAAACCGGCAATAGAGAGGACCTATCTGAGTGATTTGGAAACCCGTTCACTGGATCTAACCGGACGCATTGTTACCGAAGGGATGCAAGTACCTGAGCATTAGTAATGATGTTGAAGTGCTCAGGACTTACAATAATCTTAACAAGCAAAACAATAACTTATCTGGTCATTCGAATGGCGTATGCCTTGATACTCCGCCAATTGAAACTGTGCCACGCAACAAACGTAGGCATGAAACATTATCGGGTTCACTACAATAGCTGCTACAGGCACGCACAGAAAATATGAACCCTCTACCAGTGAGTTCTGAGCCAGTGTTGCAGAAAATTGGAAAACATCTTGAAGAACTAGTAGGAATTCAAACGAAACGACTACGGCTGGAACAGTCCAAACTCAGATTAAAATATCGCAAACACATGTCCGATGAAAATGAGAACAGCTCCGGAGAAGAAGAGCTCGAAACCGTAAATAGCTCCGAAGAAGAAGGAGAAGGTACAAGTATTATTGACGCGGCGGAAGAAAGTGATAATTCGTTGTAGGTTATAGTTAAAATTCTATAATTAGCATTCTGTTTTATTTTAAATTTATATGTGAATGTCTATTTTTTATTATGCGTTAATAAAAACGTTCATATTTATTTTTGTTGTCTGGTTTCCACTCCTTGTTGCAAACCGTCCGGCTCCTCATTATCTCCATCATGATCGGCGGTGACGTCCTCTTCTATTAAAATTTCTTCGTCGTCAATATTGGCGGCTTTCATAAGATTGTGCAGAATTGCACAGGCGTATAAGATTTGGGCCGGAAATTCCAGCTTGTAATGCAGAGTTCTGTCTCTCCGAAGACAACGAAAGCGCCCTTTGAAGCCGCCAATGCATCGTTCTATCGTATTTCGAGCCCTGCAATGGACTTCGGTGTATCTACTTTCGGGGGAACCTGGCGGAGCATGGAGTATTGGTGTTATTAGATAGGGCCAGAATCGCCCAGTAGCCAAAAGTATCTTCCACCATGTTGATATCTTTCTTTTAAACGTAATCGGACTTCCGACAGTGACCAAATCGCAGCATCGTGGACACTGCCAGGAAAACGAGCGTTCAAACTTAAAATTTTCAAATCTGGGTCACAAATGATTTGGCAGTTCAGGCTAAAAAATTGCTTGTGATTTGAAAGAAAACCAATCGCGGGTAGGCTGCGTTACCAATAGCTGGAGGTACGATAGACAAATGTGTGCCATCAACCGCTCCAATAACGCCTGGCATCCCAAATTTCTCATAGAATCCATTTTTCACTTCACGTATGCCAGCATCTGTTTGAGGAAACTTGATTTGCTGATATAGATTATTCACATTTGCTGTTACTACAACGTGAAGTGCTCTACTCACGGCAGACTGGGACAGGGGGCAAAGAAAATCCTTTCCAAATTTCCAACGGATTTTTGATAGCTGCCTGGAGCAAAAAAGTGCAAAGTAGAAAAAAGTTGCGTGCAATCTCCGGTTCCAATGTTTGTTTCATCATTTCAGCAGGTAAGCTGAAAGGATCACTCCTATCTCTCAACTGTCTCAGCAATAATTTGTGATTATTTCTTCTAAGCAATTCTTGGGCAGCATTATTTATAGCATCATCCAATACATAATCCATGTTTTTTTTTGAAAATTTATCACTTTCGGGTACTGAAAGATAGCTGGTAGAGGTGACGTTAATCAACGATTGTCATCGACCGAATTTTGACGTTAGAAACACTTTGATAACGATTTCACATAGATACAGAATAAAGGCAAGGTTATCTTAAGATTATCGTTCGTAGCTATCGTAGTTCAACGATCCGTTAACGATCTCTCGCAACGATAGCCCTTCCAGAATAACTTTCATCATTGTGTTACGACATCGTAATTTAACAGTATCGTTATGAGTTACAGAACAAGCACCTTAGATATGTTGGAAATCGTAGAAAACGGTTTATCAAGAAGGATTCTCGAGCGGACAAACTATTTAGAGGAGGTGGATAATCTTACTTTTTTCCGTTTTACAAAACCCACTGCATTAGCTGTTTTGCAGGAAATCGAACATAATTTGGAATTTCCAGATGATCGGTAAGCGATATATCCTTTACCAAATGAAATATAAACACCATTCTTGTCATATTTGGCATTTTAGCGATAAAAGTGTGAGCCCAGCAAATCAGCTTCTTATATGCCTTCGCTTTTTTGCCACAGGAAGCCACCTCAGCAGTATTTCGGATTTTATGGGTACAGATACACTCACGGCATCCAGAATTGTGAAAAAAGTTTTTGGAGCGTTAGCGAACTTGCGCCATGAGTACATCAAAATGTCAACTAATGACGTGAATTTATATCAATACAAATGGTTTTTTCCAAAGTTATTCATTTCCGAGGGTCTTGGGCTGCATTGATGGAACGCATATACGTATTCAGTCCTCAGGTACCTACCTAATTCAATTAAGTATTAAAATGAAAACAATCTTATTATCTATAACAATTATCCAATAAATACCTACCCTCGTACCTACCTGATATTTTAGGTGGAAATGATGCAGACATTTTTCGTAACAGAAAAGGATATTTTTCGATAAATACGCAAATCATTGGTGATTCAAGTTTAAAGATCCGTGATATTGTAGCAAGATGGCCAGGTTCAGCCCACGATCAAACGATATTTTCAGATAGTAGAATCAGAGCAAGGATTGAAAATCAAGAATTTGCTAATTCTGTATTGATCGGTAAGTGACGTGATTGCACAGGAATATTTATTGAAACTTCCCATTATAATTTCATTATGTAAAGTTTTTCAATTCTATTATTAGAAAATGTAATGTCAATAACTCATAAATAAACTATGGCAATTTTGATAAATATACCCTGTATTTAAAATATGATTGTATTGCATATACCGGGTGTCTACGAGATCAGTTTCGCGCTGGCATTTGCTGGTTTTTTTTTCGATGGCAAAGATTTTTGGTATGGAGTGTAGGTTTGAGAAATGTCATCTTTTGACATGTGTGTCAATGTTTGGTAACTTCCGGTTTGACCGGAAATGGTTCTAACTCCGTAATTTTGAATGGCATCCCAATAATTTTTTCACATTTTTGGTATCTGCGGATCATGATGTGTACGAAAACGTCAAATTTGAACATTTTTGAAGCAATTTCAGAACTCTGGATGAAAATTTATTTTTGAACAGGAAGTGACGGAGCGGTCTTCAAATTGTTAATTTCAACCGACACAATCGTAGAAAAATGCGAATGCCAAGTTATTATCCTATGCTTGTTCTCCAAAGGCTTCCAAAGCTGAAAAAATCACATTTTACGTGATAACTCAATGAAATCCGTGAAATCACCCGACTTTCATAACAAATGTTTTTTACCTTTTTCAAAATAAAACCAACTATGCATTAAAACTTTTTATTCATGCCAGTTTTTAATTATTTTTCCAATATTTTTACTATGCATTACTATAACTGATAAAACTACTTATAAATAAACCCCTGTATTCAAACTTTGTATTTACAAAATCCCAAGATGTCAAACAATGACAAATAAACATATCTTGCCCACAGATCTTGTCAATGGCTTGTCAAGAAAAAAAAAAAACACCAGCTCCTTTTGGAAAGCGTTCTTCATACAGGGGTTCATTTATAAGTAGTTTTATCATTTATAGTAGTGCATTATAAAAATAATAAGAAAATAATTAAAAACTAACATAAATGAAAAGTTTCAATGCATAGTTGGTTTTATTTTGAAAAAGGTAAAAAACTGTTGTTGTGAAAGTTGGGTGGTTTCACTGATTTCATTGAGTTATCACGCAAAATGTGATTTTTTCAACTTTGGATGCCTTTGGAGAGCAAGCAAAGGATAACATCTTGGCACTCGCATTTTTCTACGATTGTGTGGGTTGAAAATAACAATTTTAAGAACTCTCCGTCACTTTCTGTTCAAAAATAAATTTTCAGCCAGAGTTCTAAAATTTCTTCAAAAATGTTCAAATTTGACGTTTTCGTACACATCATGATCCGCAGATACCAAAAATGCGAAAAAATTATCGGGATGCCATTCAAAATTACGGAGTTAGGACCATTTCCGGTCAAACCGGAAGTTACCAAACATTGACACACATATCAAAATATGACATTTCTCATACCTACACTCTATACCAAAAATCTTTGCCATCGAAAAAAAAACCAGCAAATGCCAGCGCGAAACTGATCTCGTAGACACCCGGTATATGCAATACAATCATATTTTAAATACAGGGTGTCCGAGCCAAGAGTGAACTATTTTAAATGCTTATAACTTTTAAACCAGGTGTGCTAGCTACCTGCGGTTTGCGCCATTCAATTTTTCTTGACCTAAAGTTTTTTTCAGGAGGTTGCAAATTTTTTTGAAACAGGGCGAATAAAAAAAATCCGTTTCTCAATATCGAAATTCTCCACTATTTTTAGTGAAACACCCTGTATATTACAACGTTAAAAACAATATATATTCATGTTCAAGGTATCCATGTAAGAATAGACATCGTCCCTAAAACTTGAGATTTTAGCCGTAAAAAATCAAAATCCAAATCTTGGTATTTTTGCAAACGCATATTTACAAAGCTTGGAACTTATGTTTGCCTAATAAAAAATTAATAAAAACTGCAACAAACTATACAAAATGCTGTATATAAGTATATGTTAGCCTTTCTGTTCCAGGCATTTATGGATCAGTAAATGGTTGAATGAATTGTGTAACATTTCCTGGGGAATCGCTATAATCACGTTACAAAATGTTCCGTTCAAGATCTTCCAGGCTTTTTGAGCAAAGGATTACAGCATCTTTCCTTGACATAACCCCAGAGAAAAAAGTCTGGAAGTCTCAAGTCAGAAGAGTAAGGTGCCTATCCTATAGGACCAGCTCTTCTTATTCGTCTTTTCCCAAATTTCATATCCAGTAATTCCCTCACTATTAAAGAATAATGAGGTGAGGGCACCATCCTGCTGAAAATAGATATCATCCAAGATG
Source organism: Ceutorhynchus assimilis (assembly GCA_917834065.1). Classification (NCBI taxonomy): domain Eukaryota; kingdom Metazoa; phylum Arthropoda; class Insecta; order Coleoptera; family Curculionidae; genus Ceutorhynchus; species Ceutorhynchus assimilis. The sequence continues at coordinate 30,313,632 of OU892287.1, read as the reverse complement.
TCTGTCCTAACTGTGGATAAAAGAACATATCAGTGTGTACAGTTTCTGTTATCGTTGGTTCATTATTGAAAATGGTCTGCATTTTTTCTCAATAGAGATTGCACACCAAACTGTTACTCTTGGAGTATCTCTATTCAACGAGTTCCAGAGAAAATGCTCTGAAACTCGTTGAATTTTCTTGGAAAATGTATTTTAACTTAATTGATAGTATTTAACTAGCCAGTTGCATGCGCACATAAAGTTGCATGCGTTTGCGAAAATACCAAGATTTCGATTCTGATTTTTCACGGCTAAAACTTCAAGTTTTAGGGACGATATCTATTGGTGTATGGATACCTTGAACATGTATCTTTTATTTGACGTTATGATATACAGGGTGTTCCATTAAAAATAGTGGAGGAAAGAAGAAAAAATTTGCTACCTCCTGAAAAAAACTTTAGGTCAAGAAAAATTGAATTGCGCATACCGCAGGTAGCTAGCACACCTGGTTTAAAAGTTATAAGCATTTAAAATGGGTGGAAGCGAAGATTTCGTATTCTAGCATATGGCAGTCGTCTCAAATTGAAAACAACACTTGCTGTAATACCTGCTACAGCAGTTCTGCATAATATTGCTAGAGCCATGAATTGAACTATCTTATTGGGATGGAGAATAGTAAAGGAGCTATGACAGTTCGAGCGCAAAATCAGTCATTTTCCCATGTAAATCTCCATAAGAAAATCTAAGGTCCGTTCTGGCAATTTTTGTACCGTTCAAGGTCATCCGTCCAGCCCGCCAGCAGTCGTTGGCGCTAAGCCCCGCCCCCTTTCCAGTGCCCATGTCTTTTATTGGTCGCGTCAGCCGCCGCTGCGTTCAGGGTCATTGACCGTACCTGACTCCAAGCGGCTCATCGAACACACATAGAACCTCATGACTTCGTACCTCATGCAAGGTGCATTGTACTGATGATGACGTAACTAATAATAAAAACGTCGTTTCGTCATCGGGTCTGATGACGACGTAATTTATAATAAAAACGTCGTTTCGCTATCGCGTCGTCAACGTTTATTGCAACCGCAGCGAAACCATAACTTGTTACTTTCCTGTGACCTGCGATAAACAAGCTCTGACTAGTAGTAGCCAATCACCAGCTTCGTATCCATCTGCACAGACCAGCGAACTTTTCCTAGAAATATGGGCCATCGTTTCAATTTTATTGTTGCTTAGTACGTTGGCATCCTGCGATAAGCAAGTCCTAACAAGTCTCTAATCAATCAGAAGGCTGAGGTCTCTCGTCTCAATATAAGAAACCAGCGACAATCAGCCGATTTTTTTAAAAATATTATTTAAATCATCAACGTTTTAGCTAGTATTTAAATCAAAATCGCCGCTAGTTCGAGTGACTTTTATTGTCAACATGACTTAGACCCATGACTCATTTTTACAAATATTTCTCTACAAAAATAATTCCGTCTTGAGTTTTCCTCATAAGGATTTTCCTGGTATTTTTGCTTCAAATATTCATTACCTATCATCAATATATTGCTAAATTATATTAACACGTTCACCAACAAAAACAAAAATAAGGCAAACGCGTCGCATAGGAAATTACACTGCTTGAGCCGTCCAGCCGCAATACTGATAAACTATTTTCATTCAGAGAAAACAATTAAACCTGCGACAATGATAAGAGCAGGCGTTACGTCATAGGCATATATGTGAATATTTTCATCATTGCAGTACTACTTAGATAAAAATGTTGTGTTAGTAGATAATCAAAGGGGGTATGACTACAAAATTCCGAACATAACCTCAATCTTTCATTCTTGACACGTGGTGGATGCGCCGTCGTTGACACGAAGGTGGATGCGTCGTCGGCGCCATCTTGTCAAACGTCATGGCGCCATCTGTCGTGAGTGCGGTGAATTATTGCAATTGATCGACAGGAAGGGTTCAAAATTACAGGTTCCTGTAATATGGAGTTTGCGTGGAAGAGATTGTTTCATGTCGTTTAGATGTCGCTACGTATATTTAATTATAGTTCAGGTTCTGATGACGCCATAGTGACCTGGGTCACGTGTGTTACGTCAGTGTATGTCGGTGGCGCCATCTAGCGTACATAGTGCAAAGTTCAATTTACGGTTCAGGTTCTGTGATGACCTTATAGCGGTCTGAGACACGTGGGTTACGTCATTCTGTTATCGGTGGCGCCATCTAGCCTACATAAAGTAAAGTTTATTGTGTTCTAATACAGGATATCGTAGTGGTGAATAAGATAAATTCATGAATCAGCACGCCGCCGACGTTTAATGTGGGAAAGTAATAAACAAAACAGGGGTATCATATTTCACGGTTATTTTTACTTATAACTGATAAGCGTTTCCGTTTTAGCAAAAACAACAACAAGCTCAGACTTGCATTTATATTTTATCAATGATAGGTAAACATGCATGGATATTTTCACTGCCGACTAACTACATATATGTATAATAATATATTTAAAAACATTCCAGCCCATAGCCCCCTTATAATTTCAGTCAAGTTGGACATTATTTATTACCCAAAGAACAACCCTTAGGGCCAAAAAAGGGTGATATGAAAAATTTAAAAAGTACCTAACCATACCATAACTCTTTTCAGGCGGGGACAGCGAAGCTGCTTTTTCCGGGGTGTGCGCAACCCTAACTATCAAGGGAATGCCTGAAAACCGGATTTTGACCATCTGCGCACATGTCGTTAGGGCCTTATTCCATTTTTTCAATTATTTCGCCTTCTAGCGATCCGATTCACTTCGTTCTTTTACGAAAAATTTTTAAATAATTAGTCGCGTATTTGAAGACCAGTTCCACCCGTTTAGCATATGCCAAACGGGCCGTATTCTATTTTTTCAATTAATTAACGTTCTATCGACTCGATTCAATTTATTCTTTTTCTAGAAATTTTTAAATAATTATTGGCCTATTTCAAGACTAGTTCTACTCGTTTAGCATGTGCCAAAAGGGCCGTATTCTATTTTTTCAATTAATTAACGTTCTATTGATTCGATTTTATCAGTTTTTTCACCAAACATTTCTAGATAATTGGTGTGCGTTTTTGAAAACTAGTTTCAACCATTTAGCATACGCCAAAACGGCCGTAATCAGTTTTTTTTTCGAATAATCCACTTTCTATTGGCCCAATTTAATTTACTATTTCACCAAAAACTTCTAAATAATTAGTGGCATCAATGAAGACTAGGTCCAGCCATTTAGCATACGCCAACAGGAACAGGGCCGTAACCAGTTTTTTCAATCAATCCACTTTCCAGTGATCCAATTCAATTCGTTCGTTTACCATGAATATTCACAATAATGTATTGGAATGTAAATATTTTAGTATAGAAAGTTCTAAACACAAAAACAGCAGAGAGGATAACATTTAACAATAGGCTACATCTGAATAAAAAGTATGCAAATTTTTGTAAAAAAAAAAAATCCAAGAGTTGAGGGACCTTTCTATACAGTTCCAGATGACTTTGAGCGAGCGTGTTATCTCAACCATATGAGTTTAGATCTGGATCGGCAAGCCACACAGCTTATTAACTGGAATATTTGTACCTGTATAAAAGAAAAAAGCGCTCACAATAGCTGAAAACCCACATTTGCTTCATGTTTACATTGATTCTTATGAAAATCCTTCTCAAAAATCTGATAGTCGGGGTGGAGGGGGGGGGGGGGTCACTATTATAAAACCGTCCAGTCCTACGTCCGTCCTGATACTTATAGTTCTGCCATAGCTAATCTTCATTCATTACTTTGCAGTTCCTCAAAGAGTGAAGACGTGCAAAACTAGTTCTCCTATACTGATTTACACGTTTGTGAGAAACAATAGCCATTTCCAGTTAGTTCTATAAAAAATATACCCCAAATAAAACGAAGCGTTCAGATTAAAAGATGTCCCTCTTCGCAGATTTAGTGAAACATATAGCCTCTCTCCTGGGACTACTCACACCAGAATATAGTGATAACATCGCTAAAGAAGGCCTGGAGGAATGTACTCGAGGACTAAGAAAACTCAACAAAGCGATCAAACAAGCAGCAACCATGGGTGAAAAGCAGCACTTAGAGTCATGTCTGCGGAATATAAGAAGTATGAGGAATCAGTTCAAGAATATGCAAAAGAAAGGCGCAGGACTTTCACCATCACGCCCTGAAGGAGCAAGAGAGCGGGTGCATTGGGATGATTCAAATTCAGCTTTCAGCAGCAGGATAAGAACAGGGATCATTACAAATTTGAAGCATAAAGATCCCAAGCTGTTTTTGGTAGATTGTGCAGCTTCATTTAAACGCAGGATCCAGAATGCTCTTAAAAAGGATGAAGACATCAAAGTTAATGCTGCTTTCTGTGGGGAATTTACAATTGTCAAGGGCGATAAAGTACTTAAAGAATTCAAGTACTTCACAACGTCTAACAAGGCCATCTACCGAGATACTAATCTTGAGCAATGGTTTAAGGAAAAGGTTACTGAACCCATTATGAACGAGTTGGAAGAATTTCAGGAACGAGATAGTGGTTGGGCCCTAGAGAAGATAGTGAATTTAGGCATCAACATTAACAAATTCACGCCTCAACTAGGATCTTCATACATCGAGCTACCTCAATCAATAAAGTGTAAAGAAGCTTGTATAAACGTGAAAAACAATGATCAATCCTGCTTTGCTTGGGCAGTAGTTTCTGCATTGTTTCTAGCCGAAAAAGATCCTCAACGATTAAGCAAATACCCAGATTTTAGAGAAGTGTTGAAGCTGAAAGGGATTCAGTTTCCAATGACCTTAGGACAGATACCCAGTTTTGAAAAACAAAATAGCCTATCTGTGAATGTTTACAAGCTTGAAAAATCCAAGAAAAACTTTAAAGTCTTACCAGCATTCTTAACAAAAATCAAACATGAAAAACATGTTAACCTCCTGCTAATTCAAGATCAATATTCAGAGGAGAAGGATTGTGAGGAGGGAAAAAGTATAGTTCCAGAAAAGTATCATTATGTATGGATTAAAAACCTTTCCCGTCTAATATCTTCACAATTGAGTAAACATGACGGTAAAAAATTCATTTGCGATCGCTGCCTTCATTATTTTCATTCGCAAGAAAAGCTCAACAAACACCTTGAAGATTGTATGAAGATCAATGAAACAGCTATTAGGATGCCAGAAATCGGGAAAAATATATTGAAGTTCAAAAATTTTAAAAACAAGGAAAGAGCGCCCTTTATAGTTTATGCGGATTTGGAGAGCGTTTTGAACCCAACAATGGAGGATCCTAAAAGGACTCAGCGACATATTCCAGCTGCTGTAGGATATTACCTAAAGTGCTCCTACGATGACTCATTATCTTTTTACAAGTCATTCCGTGGTGCAGAATGTATGCAGTGGTTCGCTGATGAGATGGTTCAGCTTGCAGAGAATATCGCAACTATATTCTGGTGTACCTACGATATTGATATGACTAAAGCCGAAGAATCAGAGTTTCAGAAAGCTACACACTGTTACATCTGCGAGCACCCGTTCAATTCGCCAAGTGATAAAGTTCGAGATCACAACCACTTGATTCCTAACAACAACTACAGAGGTGCTGCCCATTCGTCGCCATGTAACATAAATCAACAAGATTCACACGTGATATCTGTGGTGTTTCATAACTTGAGCGGCTACGATGCCCATTTCATCATTGCAGACATAGCTAACAAAATGAAAGGATCTATTGACTTGTTACCAATAACAAAGGAAAAATACATCTCATTCACCAAGCACATTGATGATTATCCAATCCAGTTTCGCTTCATAGATAGTTTTCGATTTATGAGTTCATCCTTGGATAAACTAGCATCAAATTTACCTGAGTACCCCAACTTAAGGTCTCAGTTCGCAGAGCTAGATGAAGATAAAACTGCTTTACTGACAAGAAAGGGTGTGATGCCATATGATTACATCGACTCGTTCGATCGATTTGAGGAAGCTTGTTTGCCGCCAATAGAAGCATTTTTCAACACACTTAATGATGCACCATGTCCTCAAAAATCGTATCAAAGGGCTAAACAGGTATGGTCCAACTTCAATTGCCAAGACTTGGGTGATTATATCGATCTATATATGAAGACTGATATCTTATTGCTCGCCGATGTATTTGAACAATTTCGCTCCAGCTGTCTCGAAACATATGAATTGGACCCCGCCCACTACTACACGCTACCCGGCTTCACTTGGGACGCAATGTTAAAATATACTAGAAAAGAAATTGAGCTTCTCACCGATCAAGACATGTTTCTCTTCGTGGAACGAGGAATTCGAGGTGGATTGAGCCAAGTGTGCTCAAGCCGCTATTCCAAGGCTAATAATAAATACATACCAACCTATAATCCCATGGAACCATCAAAATATTTAATGTACTTCGATATCAATAATCAGTATGGCTGGGCACACAGTATCTACCCTATGGAGGATTCGAATGGGCTGATGCCAACATTGATGTAACCCAAGTGTCAGATGATGCCGATACTGGCTATATGCTAGAAGTCGACTTAGAATATCCTAGGGAACTACACGATGCCCATAAAGATATTCCCTTCGGTCCAGAGCATATTAATCCGAAAACTGGAAATCCTCCAAAATCAGCAAGAGAGCTAACAAAGCTAATGGCAACACTGCATAGGAAGGAGAAATATGTAATTCATTATCGAGCCTTGAAGCAAGCCTTAGAGCATGGCTTAAAAATTAAAAAAATACACAGAGTTTTAAAATTCAAACAATCACCTTGGCTCAAATCATACATTGATCTAAATACTACATTGAGAAAAGAAGCTAAAAACGAGTTTGAAAAGAATCTTTTTAAGCTAATGAATAATGCAGTATTTGGAAAGACAATGGAAAATATTCGGAAAAGAGTAAATGTCAGGCTTCTAACAAAATGGTCGGGAAGATATGGAGCTGAGGCTTATATATCGAAGCCAGAATTCAAGACCAGCACCATATTCAATGAAAATCTAGTGGCAGTAGAGTTAAGAAAAAAGCTTGAGATATACTTGAACAAGCCAATATACATCGGACAAGCAATTCTAGATCTTGCAAAAACCACCATCTACGATTTTCATTACGGCTACATAAAAAAAGAATTTGAAGACAATTGTTCAGTTCTTTACACCGACACCGACAGTCTCATTTATGAGATAACTGAAAAAGATCCATATGAAATTATCCGGCGGGACTGCTTTAAATGTTTTGATACATCGGACTATCCAAAAAATAATCAATACAGTATACCTTTGGTCAACAAAAAAGTTCTTGGTCTTATGAAAGACGAAAACAATGGCATTCCAATGACGAATTATGTCGGCCTCCGATCAAAATTGTATGCAACTAAGGTTATGGTAACAGAAGGAGATATAGAGAAGAGGAAAAAAGAATTACGTGATGAAGAATTCGATGAAGATGAAATTGAACTTATTTTATCGAATTATGGGGTTTCAAAAAAAGCAAAGGGAGTTAAGTCACAAGTGGTTCAAACTAAGATAACGTTTGATGACTACATAGAATGCTTAGAAACCTATAGCGAAAAACATATTACGCAAAATTTGATACAAGCACAGAAGCATGTAGTATATTCAATAACCCAAGAAAAGATTGCCTTAAGCCCATTTGATGATAAACGTTTCATTTTATCTAATAGTTACAACACTCTTCCTTGGGGACATTACTCAATTAAGAGTGAATCCTAGGATTGAATGTCACTAAACATCAATGTGTCTAAAAATTTCACTTATAATACTTTCCATGTTTTAGCTTTAAGTTGTTGTTGTGACAATGTAAATATTTTATATACATAGCCATAGATATTAATGCAGTATTATTTTATTTTTACACTTTTCGCTTTCAATATTTTTCAAGTTTAAATAGTTTAGTCATTGTAAATATTTTATATACATAGTCATAGATATTAATGCAGTGTTATGATTTTTCAGTTATTTTTCCTGTACAAAAAATGTAATTTTTTATAATAATTTAGATTTAAAAAAAACACGATATCCATCCTCGGGGAGGTCACCAATACCTATAGATAGTAATTGTAAATTTATAGTTTAGCTGTAGCTAATATTCCTTCACAAAATGTAATTCTTATAATAATTTAGATTAAAACACGATAGGTATCCTTTGTTGGGGGGACACCATACCTATAGTAATCATAGTAAATAAGTAATTGAAAAAAGAAAAAAAAAAAAAAAAAAAAAACAATAGTTTTAGCTGGAGCTATTATTATTCTTATACAAAATGTAAATTTTATAATGTTTACTTTAGTCACTTTAACGTAATACTTATACCATTGTAATTGTACTAATAAAGTTGAAAAAAAAACAAATGTAATTTTGATAATAATTTAATTAAAAAAATATTTTCTAAAAACAATGCTCCACTTATTTTTCCCAAACACTACCAAATGCGTGTGAAAATTCAGCACACAAGAATTAGCACCAAGCCAACAGAAACAACTAATTTTATTATTATTTAACGTTCTATTTATAATGAAAAAACAAAACTATAAAGAGGTGAAGTTCAATAATGGCCGTTTCCACAACCAACCTAAAATAGTTGGTGGATATGGCCATAATAGTTGCTATAGCTAGCTAAGAACACGTTCAGACTGGAAAATCTCTGACCTGCGCGTTAGGTCCTCCGATCTCCAAACGGATACAGGACTGATTTTAGACTAGTCTGTATACAGCTATACAGGTCTAGAGACAGGTCCGTATACAGCTGCTATACAGGTCTATAGACAGAGCTGTCTCGAAAAGGTGTCTCTATAGACAGAGCTGTCTCGAAAAGCTGTCTCTATAGACAGAGCTGTCTCGAAAAGCTGTCTCTATAGACAGAGCTGTCTCGAAAAGCTGTCTCTATAGACAGAGCTGTCTCGAAAAGCTGTCCCTATAGACAGAGCTGTCTCGAAATGCTGTCTCTATAGACAGAGCTAAGCTAATATCTGTACCTCAGAGGTAAATTGTATTAAGTCATAATATTATAAATTAATATACTGACACAGTGATTCTAGTACAATTTACCTTTAAGCCTAATGAGTCACTTGACACAGGTTCCAACTAGGTATTTCGGTTGTCTTAAAAGCTAGGTGTATGAAATTTTTCCCGGAGATCAAGTAAGTTATTAGAAGTAGTATTCAGTTAAAAACCCAATTTTCGAAAAAAAAGTGACTTAATACAGTTTACCTCTGAGGTACAGATATACATATCCTCGGGCAGCTATGATTGACAAGGCCTGGTACGCTCAATCATATACGGGGTGACAATTTGATAATAATAGCTGCCCGAGGATATGTATATTAGCTTAGCTCTGTCTATAGAGACAGCATTTCGAGACAGCTCTGTCTATAGGGACAGCTTTTCGAGACAGCTCTGTCTATAGAGACAGCTTTTCGAGACAGCTCTGTCTATAGAGACAGCTTTTCGAGATAGCTCCGTCTATAGAGACAGCTTTCGAGACAGCTCTGTCTATAGAGACACCTTTTCGAGACAGCTCTGTCTATAGACCTGTATAGCAGCTGTATACGGACCTGTCTCTAGACCTGTATAGCTGTATACAGACTAGTCTAAAATCAGTCCTGTATCCGTTTAGAGATCGGAGGACCTAACGCGCAGGTCAGAGATTTTCCAGTCTGAACGTGTTCTTAGCTAGCTATAGCAACTATTATGGCCATTTCCACCAACTATTTTAGGTTGGTTGTGGAAACGGCCATTATTGAACTTCACCTCTTTATAGTTTTGTTTTTTCATTATAAATAGAACGTTAAATAATAATAAAATTAGTTGTTTCTGTTGGCTTGGTGCTAATTCTTGTGTGCTGAATTTTCACACGCATTTGGTAGTGTTTGGGAAAAATAAGTGGAGCATTGGTTTTTAGAAAATATTTTTTTAATTAAATTATTATCAAAATTACATTTGTTTTTTTTTCAACTTTATTAGTACAATTACAATGGTATAAGTATTACGTTTAAAGTGACTAAAGTAAACATTATAAAATTTACATTTTGTATAAGAATAATAATAGCTCCAGCTAAAACTATTGTTTTTTTTTTTTTTTTTTTCTTTTTTCAATTACTTATTTACTATGATTACTATAGGTATGGTGTCCCCCCAAACAAAGGATACCTATCGTGTTTTAATCTAAATTATTATAAGGAATTACATTTTGTGAAGGAATATTAGCTACAGCTAAACTATAAATTTACAATTACTATCTATAGGTATTGGTGACCTCCCCGAGGATGGATATCGTGTTTTTTTTAAATCTAAATTATTATAAAAAAATTACATTTTTGTACAGGAAAAAATAACTGAAAAATCATAACACTGCATTAATATCTATGACTATGTATATAAAATATTTACAATGACTAAACTATTTAAACTTGAAAAATATTGAAAGCGAAAAGTGTAAAAATAAAATAATACTGCATTAATATCTATGGCTATGTATATAAAATTATTTACATTGTCACAACAACAACTTAAAGCTAAAACATGGAAAGTATTATAAGTGAAATTTTTAGACACATTGATGTTTAGTGACATTCAATCCTAGGATTCACTCTTAATTGAGTAATGTCCCCAAGGAAGAGTGTTGTAACTATTAGATAAAATGAAACGTTTATCATCAAATGGGCTTAAGGCAATCTTTTCTTGGGTTATTGAATATACTACATGCTTCTGTGCTTGTATCAAATTTTGCGTAATATGTTTTTCGCTATAGGTTTCTAAGCATTCTATGTAGTCATCAAACGTTATCTTAGTTTGAACCACTTGTGACTTAACTCCCTTTGCTTTTTTTGAAACCCCATAATTCGATAAAATAAGTTCAATTTCATCTTCATCTGAATTCTTCATCACGTAATTCTTTTTTCCTCTTCTCTATATCTCCTTCTGTTACCATAACCTTAGTTGCATACAATTTTGATCGGAGGCCGACATAATTCGTCATTGGAATGCCATTGTTTTCGTCTTTCATAAGACCAAGAACTTTTTTGTTGACCAAAGGTATACTGTATTGATTATTTTTTGGATAGTCCGATGTATCAAAACATTTAAAGCAGTCCCGCCGGATAATTTCATATGGATCTTTTTCAGTTATCTCATAAATGAGACTGTCGGTGTCGGTGTAAAGAACTGAACAATTGTCTTCAAATTCTTTTTTTATGTAGCCGTAATGAAAATCGTAGATGGTGGTTTTTGCAAGATCTAGAATTGCTTGTCCGATGTATATTGGCTTGTTCAAGTATATCTCAAGCTTTCTTAACTCTACTGCCACTAGATTTTCATTGAATATGGTGCTGGTCTTGAATTCTGGCTTCGATATATAAGCCTCAGCTCCATATCTTCCCGACCATTTTGTTAGAAGCCTGACATTTACTCTTTTCCGAATATTTTCCATTGTCTTTCCAAATACTGCATTATTCATTAGCTTAAAAAGATTCTTTTCAAACTCGTTTTTAGCTTCTTTTCTCAATGTAGTATTTAGATCAATGTATGATTTGAGCCAAGGTGATTGTTTGAATTTTAAAATTCTGTGTATTTTTTTTAATTTTTAAGCCATGCTCTAAGGCTTGCTTCAAGGCTCGATAATGAATTACATATTTCTCCTTCCTATGCAGTGTTGCCATTAGCTTTGTTAGCTCTCTTGCTGATTTTGGAGGATTTCCAGTTTTCGGATTAATATGCTCTGGACCGAAGGGAATATCTTTATGGGCATCGTGTAGTTCCCTAGGATATTCTAAGTCGACTTCTAGCATATAGCCAGTATCGGCATCATCTGACACTTGGCAATGTTGGCATCAGCCCATTCGAATCCTCCATAGGGTAGATACTGTGACATTGCCCAGCCATACTGATTATTGATATCGAAGTACATTAAATATTTTGATGGTTCCATGGGATTATAGGTTGGTATGTATTTATTATTAGCCTTGGAATAGCGGCTTGAGCACACTTGGCTCAATCCACCTCGAATTCCTCGTTCCACGAAGAGAAACATGTCTTGATCGGTGAGAAGCTCAATTTCTTTTCTAGTATATTTTAACATTGCGTCCCAAGTGAAGCCGGGTAGCGTGTAGTAGTGGGCGGGGTCCAATTCATATGTTTCGAGACAGCTGGAGCGAAATTGTTCAAATACATCGGCGAGCAATAAGATATCAGTCTTCATATATAGATCGATATAATCACCCAAGTCTTGGCAATTGAAGTTGGACCATACCTGTTTAGCCCTTTGATACGATTTTTGAGGACATGGTGCATCATTAAGTGTGTTGAAAAATGCTTCTATTGGCGGCAAACAAGCTTCCTCAAATCGATCGAACGAGTCGATGTAATCATATGGCATCACACCCTTTCTTGTCAGTAAAGCAGTTTTATCTTCATCTAGCTCTGCGAACTGAGACCTTAAGTTGGGGTACTCAGGTAAATTTGATGCTAGTTTATCCAAGGATGAACTCATAAATCGAAAACTATCTATGAAGCGAAACTGGATTGGATAATCATCAATGTGCTTGGTGAATGAGATGTATTTTTCCTTTGTTATTGGTAACAAGTCAATAGATCCTTTCATTTTGTTAGCTATGTCTGCAATGATGAAATGGGCATCGTAGCCGCTCAAGTTATGAAACACCACAGATATCACGTGTGAATCTTGTTGATTTATGTTACATGGCGACGAATGGGCAGCACCTCTGTAGTTGTTGTTAGGAATCAAGTGGTTGTGATCTCGAACTTTATCACTTGGCGAATTGAACGGGTGCTCGCAGATGTAACAGTGTGTAGCTTTCTGAAACTCTGATTCTTCGGCTTTAGTCATATCAATATCGTAGGTACACCAGAATATAGTTGCGATATTCTCTGCAAGCTGAACCATCTCATCAGCGAACCACTGCATACATTCTGCACCACGGAATGACTTGTAAAAAGATAATGAGTCATCGTAGGAGCACTTTAGGTAATATCCTACAGCAGCTGGAATATGTCGCTGAGTCCTTTTAGGATCCTCCATTGTTGGGTTCAAAACGCTCTCCAAATCCGCATAAACTATAAAGGGCGCTCTTTCCTTGTTTTTAAAATTTTTGAACTTCAATATATTTTTCCCGATTTCTGGCATCCTAATAGCTGTTTCATTGATCTTCATACAATCTTCAAGGTGTTTGTTGAGCTTTTCTTGCGAATGAAAATAATGAAGGCAGCGATCGCAAATGAATTTTTTACCGTCATGTTTACTCAATTGTGAAGATATTAGACGGGAAAGGTTTTTAATCCATACATAATGATACTTTTCTGGAACTATACTTTTTCCCTCCTCACAATCCTTCTCCTCTGAATATTGATCTTGAATTAGCAGGAGGTTAACATGTTTTTCATGTTTGATTTTTGTTAAGAATGCTGGTAAGACTTTAAAGTTTTTCTTGGATTTTTCAAGCTTGTAAACATTCACAGATAGGCTATTTTGTTTTTCAAAACTGGGTATCTGTCCTAAGGTCATTGGAAACTGAATCCCTTTCAGCTTCAACACTTCTCTAAAATCTGGGTATTTGCTTAATCGTTGAGGATCTTTTTCGGCTAGAAACAATGCAGAAACTACTGCCCAAGCAAAGCAGGATTGATCATTGTTTTTCACGTTTATACAAGCTTCTTTACACTTTATTGATTGAGGTAGCTCGATGTATGAAGATCCTAGTTGAGGCGTGAATTTGTTAATGTTGATGCCTAAATTCACTATCTTCTCTAGGGCCCAACCACTATCTCGTTCCTGAAATTCTTCCAACTCGTTCATAATGGGTTCAGTAACCTTTTCCTTAAACCATTGCTCAAGATTAGTATCTCGGTAGATGGCCTTGTTAGACGTTGTGAAGTACTTGAATTCTTTAAGTACTTTATCGCCCTTGACAATTGTAAATTCCCCACAGAAAGCAGCATTAACTTTGATGTCTTCATCCTTTTTAAGAGCATTCTGGATCCTGCGTTTAAATGAAGCTGCACAATCTACCAAAAACAGCTTGGGATCTTTATGCTTCAAATTTGTAATGATCCCTGTTCTTATCCTGCTGCTGAAAGCTGAATTTGAATCATCCCAATGCACCCGCTCTCTTGCTCCTTCAGGGCGTGATGGTGAAAGTCCTGCGCCTTTCTTTTGCATATTCTTGAACTGATTCCTCATACTTCTTATATTCCGCAGACATGACTCTAAGTGCTGCTTTTCACCCATGGTTGCTGCTTGTTTGATCGCTTTGTTGAGTTTTCTTAGTCCTCGAGTACATTCCTCCAGGCCTTCTTTAGCGATGTTATCACTATATTCTGGTGTGAGTAGTCCCAGGAGAGAGGCTATATGTTTCACTAAATCTGCGAAGAGGGACATCTTTTAATCTGAACGCTTCGTTTTATTTGGGGTATATTTTTTATAGAACTAACTGGAAATGGCTATTGTTTCTCACAAACGTGTAAATCAGTATAGGAGAACTAGTTTTGCACGTCTTCACTCTTTGAGGAACTGCAAAGTAATGAATGAAGATTAGCTATGGCAGAACTATAAGTATCAGGACGGACGTAGGACTGGACGGTTTTATAATAGTGACCCCCCCCCCCCCTCCACCCCGACTATCAGATTTTTGAGAAGGATTTTCATAAGAATCAATGTAAACATGAAGCAAATGTGGGTTTTCAGCTATTGTGAGCGCTTTTTTCTTTTATACAGGTACAAATATTCCAGTTAATAAGCTGTGTGGCTTGCCGATCCAGATCTAAACTCATATGGTTGAGATAACACGCTCGCTCAAAGTCATCTGGAACTGTATAGAAAGGTCCCTCAACTCTTGGATTTTTTTTTTTTACAAAAATTTGCATACTTTTTATTCAGATGTAGCCTATTGTTAAATGTTATCCTCTCTGCTGTTTTTGTGTTTAGAACTTTCTATACTAAAATATTTACATTCCAATACATTATTGTGAATATTCATGGTAAACGAACGAATTGAATTGGATCACTGGAAAGTGGATTGATTGAAAAAACTGGTTACGGCCCTGTTCCTGTTGGCGTATGCTAAATGGCTGGACCTAGTCTTCATTGATGCCACTAATTATTTAGAAGTTTTTGGTGAAATAGTAAATTAAATTGGGCCAATAGAAAGTGGATTATTCGAAAAAAAAACTGATTACGGCCGTTTTGGCGTATGCTAAATGGTTGAAACTAGTTTTCAAAAACGCACACCAATTATCTAGAAATGTTTGGTGAAAAAACTGATAAAATCGAATCAATAGAACGTTAATTAATTGAAAAAATAGAATACGGCCCTTTTGGCACATGCTAAACGAGTAGAACTAGTCTTGAAATAGGCCAATAATTATTTAAAAATTTCTAGAAAAAGAATAAATTGAATCGAGTCGATAGAACGTTAATTAATTGAAAAAATAGAATACGGCCCGTTTGGCATATGCTAAACGGGTGGAACTGGTCTTCAAATACGCGACTAATTATTTAAAAATTTTTCGTAAAAGAACGAAGTGAATCGGATCGCTAGAAGGCGAAATAATTGAAAAAATGGAATAAGGCCCTAACGACATGTGCGCAGATGGTCAAAATCCGGTTTTCAGGCATTCCCTTGATAGTTAGGGTTGCGCACACCCCGGAAAAAGCAGCTTCGCTGTCCCCGCCTGAAAAGAGTTATGGTATGGTTAGGTACTTTTTAAATTTTTCATATCACCCTTTTTTGGCCCTAAGGGTTGTTCTTTGGGTAATAAATAATGTCCAACTTGACTGAAATTATAAGGGGGCTATGGGCTGGAATGTTTTTAAATATATTATTATACATATATGTAGTTAGTCGGCAGTGAAAATATCCATGCATGTTTACCTATCATTGATAAAATATAAATGCAAGTCTGAGCTTGTTGTTGTTTTTGCTAAAACGGAAACGCTTATCAGTTATAAGTAAAAATAACCGTGAAATATGATACCCCTGTTTTGTTTATTACTTTCCCACATTAAACGTCGGCGGCGTGCTGATTCATGAATTTATCTTATTCACCACTACGATATCCTGTATTAGAACACAATAAACTTTACTTTATGTAGGCTAGATGGCGCCACCGATAACAGAATGACGTAACCCACGTGTCTCAGACCGCTATAAGGTCATCACAGAACCTGAACCGTAAATTGAACTTTGCACTATGTACGCTAGATGGCGCCACCGACATACACTGACGTAACACACGTGACCCAGGTCACTATGGCGTCATCAGAACCTGAACTATAATTAAATATACGTAGCGACATCTAAACGACATGAAACAATCTCTTCCACGCAAACTCCATATTACAGGAACCTGTAATTTTGAACCCTTCCTGTCGATCAATTGCAATAATTCACCGCACTCACGACAGATGGCGCCATGACGTTTGACAAGATGGCGCCGACGACGCATCCACCTTCGTGTCAACGACGGCGCATCCACCACGTGTCAAGAATGAAAGATTGAGGTTATGTTCGGAATTTTGTAGTCATACCCCCTTTGATTATCTACTAACACAACATTTTTATCTAAGTAGTACTGCAATGATGAAAATATTCACATATATGCCTATGACGTAACGCCTGCTCTTATCATTGTCGCAGGTTTAATTGTTTTCTCTGAATGAAAATAGTTTATCAGTATTGCGGCTGGACGGCTCAAGCAGTGTAATTTCCTATGCGACGCGTTTGCCTTATTTTTGTTTTTGTTGGTGAACGTGTTAATATAATTTAGCAATATATTGATGATAGGTAATGAATATTTGAAGCAAAAATACCAGGAAAATCCTTATGAGGAAAACTCAAGACGGAATTATTTTTGTAGAGAAATATTTGTAAAAATGAGTCATGGGTCTAAGTCATGTTGACAATAAAAGTCACTCGAACTAGCGGCGATTTTGATTTAAATACTAGCTAAAACGTTGATGATTTAAATAATATTTTTAAAAAAATCGGCTGATTGTCGCTGGTTTCTTATATTGAGACGAGAGACCTCAGCCTTCTGATTGATTAGAGACTTGTTAGGACTTGCTTATCGCAGGATGCCAACGTACTAAGCAACAATAAAATTGAAACGATGGCCCATATTTCTAGGAAAAGTTCGCTGGTCTGTGCAGATGGATACGAAGCTGGTGATTGGCTACTACTAGTCAGAGCTTGTTTATCGCAGGTCACAGGAAAGTAACAAGTTATGGTTTCGCTGCGGTTGCAATAAACGTTGACGACGCGATAGCGAAACGACGTTTTTATTATAAATTACGTCGTCATCAGACCCGATGACGAAACGACGTTTTTATTATTAGTTACGTCATCATCAGTACAATGCACCTTGCATGAGGTACGAAGTCATGAGGTTCTATGTGTGTTCGATGAGCCGCTTGGAGTCAGGTACGGTCAATGACCCTGAACGCAGCGGCGGCTGACGCGACCAATAAAAGACATGGGCACTGGAAAGGGGGCGGGGCTTAGCGCCAACGACTGCTGGCGGGCTGGACGGATGACCTTGAACGGTACAAAAATTGCCAGAACGGACCTTAGATTTTCTTATGGAGATTTACATGGGAAAATGACTGATTTTGCGCTCGAACTGTCATAGCTCCTTTACTGCCACTGTTCGAAAGAAGAGAATTGTTGGATGTTTGAAATTCGGTTTGCCACAAAAGTATTTAATTGATTTGGTTCTAATGAAATCCATGATAATACTATTTTTGAATCTGTCCAATAATGAATTTCATCGACATGAATTTTGAGAGAATTTATAATCCTTTTTGTTAGCTTTACTAATAATTGAGCAGCACATAATTCCAAACGAAGCAATGTGATCGTCTTGATAGGTGCAACCTTGGATTTCGCACAAACGAGAAATGTCGAGCTGTTTCCTGAACAATTCTCAGAAACAATGTAGCAACAAGCACCGTATGCCCTTTCAGAGGCGTCGCTAAAACCGTGAATTTCAATTTTTGCTGAATTTTCGATAAGAAAATGCCTTGGAATTTCGATGGTATTTATTGTGGGGATTTGGTTACAGAAAACAGACCAAGAATTGTGTATCGCCATGGGCACGCTTTCATCCCAGTCCAAGCCAAGTTGCCAGATGATTTGCAACATAATTTTGGCACGAATTATACAAGGACCTACTAAACCCAAAGGATCAAAAATTTGAGCCGTTACAGCTAAAATCGTGCGTTTTGTTATACGTGGACATGGTGAAACGTTGACTGTATATTTGAAAATATCCTTTTCAGAATTCCAAACCAATCCAAGCGTTTTAATTGTTTTGTCGTCAGAAATAAATTTTTTACTTAATAGTTTTTCATTTTTGGAAATTTCAGTCAGAAGCTGTTCATTGTTGGCCACCCATTTTCGCAAATTAAAACCGGCAGACTTAAGAATATGAATGAGTTCCGAAATTATTAATTTACCTTCTTCGATTGAATTTGATCCGGAAAGTAAATCGTCCACATAAAATGAAGACATGATGATGTCATGGGCTTTTGGAAATTGTTCCTTGTTTTCAATTGCAACTTGTTGGAGACAACGAACAGCAAGATAGGAAGCACTGGAGGTGCCATAAGTGACTGTATTAAGTTGAAATTCCTCGATTTTGTCGAAATCGTTCGAGCGCCATAAAATCTTTTGCAAAGATCTTTCGTTTTCCTTAATCATAACGCACCGAAACATTTTCTCAATGTCGGCCGTAAATGCAAATTTGTATAGCCTAAATCGAATGACTATGTCCATTAAGTCATCCTGAATTTTAGGACCCACTTTCAGACAGTCGTTCAATGATAAGCCGTTGAAAGTCTTAGCCGAACCGTCAAAAACGACTCTCAGTTTTGTTGTAGAACTAGATTCCCGTATCACTCCATGATGGGGTAAATAAAATTCTTTGTAATTATTATCGCGAATTGAAGATGAATTAATTTTTGACATATGCCCGAGTTGTTCATACTCTAGCATAAAATTTTTATATTCTGATTTGAGTTCCGAATTTTTATTTAACCTTTTTTCTGTCGCGTGGAACCTTTCAAAGCTATATCATAAGAATTGCTCAAATCATTTAAATTATCTTTGATTGGCAGGCTAACGACAAATCTACCCGAATCATCGCGTGTTGTAGTTTCGATAAAATGTTCTTCGCATTCTGTTTCTTCGCGAGAATATTGAATTTTACTTTTACATTCTTCCAATAACCAAAAGTTTTCTAATTGTTTATTTATTTCTAAGTTATTGTTATTGGTAGTTAAATTACAAACGGAAGAGTTAAAATTAGGTAAGGATAATGGACCCGATACTATCCAACCAAGTTTGGTTTTTTGTAAGATTGTTGAATTGTTTGATAACTTTATTTGTCCTACACAGATTAGATCCCAAAATATTGAAGCTCCAATAAGCATATCAATGGGACCGCACTTATTAAAATCTTTGTCGGCTAAAATGATATTCTTGGGGATATTTAGACTTTCAAGTGAAAAGGTAACGTCTGGTAGGTTTTTAGTAATTTTTTCGGTGATTAAACAAGAAATATTTTCTACAGCAAATGAATTAACTACTGATTTGATTTTGATTGAAGATTTTTTCAATATTTTAGTTACGGTGTTGCCGAATCCTTCAACGGTATGACTTACGTTACTCGAAGTTAGACCTAACTTATCAAAAAAGGACTTCGTAATAAAATTTGACTGTGAACAATTATCAAGCAAAGCTCGACACATATGTGTTTCACCATTGACATCAAAAACTGTAATTTTCGCAGTTGATAATAAAATGTACCTGTTATCATTATCGATATTGATCACAGATAGTGTTTGAGAATTATTTACAAATGTTTCGGTGCTGCAATGAGCAGTACTGCTGTCATTTGGTGGGATTTGTTTAATTTCGCTGCTAGAGTTTGACGAGGAAGATAAATGCAATAAACTGTTGTGCCTTAATTTGCACTTTCTGCAAGAATAGGTACTTTTGCAATCCTTAGAACTGTGACCTAGTCTAAGGCAATTTGTACAAGCTCGTAATTTACGAATTCTGTTAAGACGATCTTGTGGTGACAATTTTAAAAATTCGCTGCAATAGAATACCAAATGATTTTTGTTACACAAAATACAGTTTGCAGAATCAGTATTCAAGAAAGTACCAGATTTGTTTGGAACTTTAGGTTGAGGAAAACCCCTAGAAGTACTAGCTTTGTTTGCATTGATGTTTTCTAAAATCTGGCACCTTTTATTTAAAAATGAGATTAATTCTTGGAGGCTGGGTGTGTCTGTTGATAATTTGAAAAAGTAGTCTTCCCATTCTCTTCTAGTAACTGAATCAAGTTTGGAAGTTAAATTAAAAATGACAAGAGTGTCCCAGGATTGTACAGGAAGTCCTAAAGACTCCAAAGCTCGTAAGTGTTGAACCGAAACGTCAATAAGGTTTCTAAGCGACACATGAGATTCCTTGGTAACATTTTCAATGTCATTTAGGGCTTTTAAATGAGTTTGGATTATGACTTTTTTATTTTCATAACGTTGGCAAAGGATGTCCCAAGCTATTGCGTAATTGGTTTCAGATACCTCAAGAGAATTGAGAACGTTAGCCGCGTCCCCTTTAAGACAGGATTTCAGATACCAAAATTTTTCTATGTTACTTATTGTACCGTTGTTATGTATGAGCGATTTGTAAGTATCCGAAAATTGCAGCCATTGATCGTAGGATCCAAGAAACTCGGGGAGTTTAATTTTTGGTAAACTTGCATTTATATGTGATTGTGAAGGCAGTGCATTTTGATTTGGATTAAAGAATTGATTTTGACTGACGACATGCTTGTCTATTAGACTTTTAGCTTTACCAGTTGACTCGAAAAATATATCTTCAAAGTTTACTCTTTTATCACTGTGATCAGTTGTTGTATCATAGAGTTCTAAGTCTCCCTGGACAGAGATAAATTCGTTCCAAAGAGACTGAACCTTTTCTAAACGAGCCTGTAGTTCGAAAATTCTACCGAAGTCAGAAAAGCTGTTAACGGAAACACTAAATCTTGTGAGTGCTTCAAAACATAATTTTCTGGCATGTTTTAGCACTTTAATTTTGTCATCAAATGACGCTGTTTCCTCTCCAGGCATTGTAGGATAGTAGTGAAATAAATAGTAAGAATATAGTAAATTAGTAGTAATGTCACACAAAAAAAAACTTGTGGAAATAATAATTATTGAGAAAATATAACTGAATTACTTATGAAATTACTCAATTAAAGTGAGAATTAAATAGTGTCTAGGTGTTGTGAAAAAACCTTGAAAAAAACTATGGTCAGAAACAAGTAAGCAATTTTGGCTCAGAAAGAGACAGTTGTACGTTTGATTCAAGTATAAAATAAATATATACAAAATTGAATTAAATAGAAATGTTATTATGTACAACTAAAATTACAGAACACAAAACTAACCGTTATTTGCACACTGATTTGAAAGTTATTGCAAAGTTTGTTGTGATGAGTTTCTTGACCTTGAATGCCTTGAGGTTCCAACACGTAGAGAAGGAATATACTGTTTGGTTTGCTGTTGTGATCGTTGCTGTTGTCAGAGCTATTGTCAGCACTGCGTCGCACTTCAACAATTATGTCCAAAGAAACTGCTTTGGATAACTATAATTGTTTATACTTATACCTATCCGGCTCGAAGGACTATGTTCGGGGTCTGGTGGGCTTTATTAAATATTTCAGGTTATCAGTGGTTTAATTAAAACACGATAGATACGTTTTAAGGCACGATAATATATTTCAATGTTTCGTCTTAAAACATAACAGAACGACTAACTTAACTTTAGCTTTTATATTTCATCTTCACACCCTAAACCTTTTCGGGGTGTGGGAAAAATACATTTACAACGCAAAAAGTAATACCCAAGTACAATAAATAAATAAGGCAATAAATACCAACCTTTTGGGTTTATTGCTCTTTGTCAATTCTCAGGTCGATTCCTGGTAAGGTAGATTTGTTTTTGTATATTATATTATCCTTTCGGATACATATTTCAACACTCCCACTCAAAAACAAGATCGAAAAATAATAATAATAATAGATAATCCTAAAAGCTATCATATGTACATTTAAGTTAATTGAACCATTTTATTATGATACAAAAATTGCGAATATATATTAATTACAAATTAAGTATACAATATGCATTTTTTAAATATTAGCAAAATATGGTTTTAATCTAATTATAACAATTAAAAAAAAACTTACTAAATTATCAAAAAATATATGTACATAAATAAAGTGTTCTTGGAAAGGTAACGATTTTAATCAACCTCGTTCTAGTCCAATACTATTCCTTACATTGACAAATTTAACTGCTGGTAATGGTTTTGTAAATGCGTCAGCCAGTTGTTCACCTGTAGGAATATATTGAACTGATATCTTATTTTGTATGATCTGTTCCCGTGTAAAATGATACTTAATGTCAATATGCTTGGTTCTTTTGTGGTTCGTAGGATTGTTGGCGATGCTTATACAACCGTTATTATCTTCAAAAATTGAAATGGGTTTTGATATGTTTAAATTAAGGCTATCTAATAAACTTCTGAGCCAAATTGCCTCTCTCACACATTCAAAAAGAACCATATATTCGGCTTCAGTTGATGAAGCGGCAACAGAAGTTTGCCTTTTCGAATTCCAAGAAATCGTGCAATTTTCGAAGACCCTAAATAAATACCCGGTCGTACTAAGTCTGTCAATCTCATTATTAGCCCAATCAGAATCCACATAGCCTTCAAGCATATTGTCAAAGTTTTTACGTTTGAAAGTTAATTTCAAATCAAATGATCCTTGTATGTATCGAAGTACTCTCTTTAAACATTTCCAAAGCTCTTCATTACATTTACTTTGAAAGCGACTTAATATACTTATAGTTATACATAAGTCGGGTCGTGTACACAGCATAGCATACATTAAGCATCCTATTAGATTTCTACATGGTAGGTTCGAATTAGGCTGATCAATATTTAATTCAACATAATTTAATTTATTTTCTAGTGGGGTTGAAACTGGTTTACATTCAGCCATATTAAATTTATTTAATACAGATTTCAAATAATTCGTCTGATCCAGAGTAATTGTATCTCTGTTTCTCTGTACTCTTATTCCCAAGAAAAGCCTTACTTCATTTAAATCTTTCATATGGAAATTACTCATTAAATATGATTTAAATTTTGACATTGTAGTCATATCTTTTGTTGAGATTATTAAATCATCGACATAAAGTATAACATATAAATTTTTATTAATATTACCTTTGTTAAGAAAGTACAAACAAGGATCAACTGAGGAACTTCTAAAACCGAGCTCTTTCATTGTTTTATCAAATTTTTCATACCAACACCTGGAGGATTGCTTTAAGCCATAAAGAGCCTTGTTTAATTTGCATACTTTATTGGCATCGGCTTTAATACCCTCTGGAAGTTGCATAAATATTTCTTCCTTTAGGACGCCATTTAAAAATGCAGTTTTTACGTCCATTTGATGGGCTAATAAATCATACTGATTTGAAAATGCCAATAGAAATCTAAAGGTAGATATTCGTGCAACTGGCGCAAAGGTTTCATTATAATCACTTAAATATTGTTGACTAAATCCCTTTGCTACCAGTCTTGCCTTATATCTAACTGGATTACCATGTTCATCGATTTTTGTAGTAAATACCCACTTGCAACCTACTATGTTTTTATTTGTGGGTTTATCGACTATTGACCATGTTTTATTTAAAAGGAGGGAGTCAATTTCATCCTTTATAGCTAGCTCCCACTGATCTCGGTCATCCCTTGCCTTTATTTCATCAAATGAATTTGGTATTGCATTGGAAAGGGATTTTGCATAGAGCAAATGACTGTATATGTCATTGTTAATATTATCATCGAGATCTTCTTTATAAGTGGGAGTAGGATGATTTTTAACTCTTTCACTCCTCCTTAAATTCACGTTATTTTCGGGAAAATGTCAGACGCTTTTAGACGATTCGCCTTGTTCAAAATGAACATCTGAACATTCAGAATTTTTATGGTTCGTATTGGGCAATAAGGTATTCTCAACTATTGTTAGCCTTGTAATTTTAAAATTGGTCTCGTCAATGATTACATCGCGAGCCGTCAGAAAACTTTTCGTATTAACATTCCACACTTTGTAACCATTAGGATTATACCCCACAAAAATGCCTTTAAAAGATTTGTCATCAAATTTAGTTTTTCTCGTTTTATTAT
The DNA here is from genome assembly GCA_917834065.1 of Ceutorhynchus assimilis. Classification (NCBI taxonomy): domain Eukaryota; kingdom Metazoa; phylum Arthropoda; class Insecta; order Coleoptera; family Curculionidae; genus Ceutorhynchus; species Ceutorhynchus assimilis. Next base: position 30,289,337 of record OU892287.1, on the reverse strand, counting down.
GTATGTAAACGGTAGATCCAAATACTTTTAGCAATTCTAATTGTGGCTTTTTATTATGCCACATTTCGTATGGCGTCTTATTTATTTGCAAAGCAGAAGTTGGCAAGATATTAATTAAACAAGTGGCTGTAAGTACAGCTTCACCCCAAAAAGATTTATCTAAGCCAGAGGTAATTATCATCGTACGTGCTTTTTCAGTAAGTGTACGGTTCATGCGTTCTGCAACACCATTTTGTTGTGGGGTGTGTGGAACTGTTAAATGAAAAGTAATGCCCTTTTGAACACAAAATTCTTTAAATTCATTGGACAAATATTCACCCCCATTATCGGAATACAGGTACACTACCTTACAGTTAAAATGAGCTTCGCCTTTAGCAATAAAATCTTTAAAGACGGAAAGAACCTCTGATTTATATTTTATCAGGTAAGTAACTGTGTAGTGAGTAAATTCGTCAATAAAAGTGACAAAATAATTTTTATCATCGATAGTAATGGGTGATATGGGTCCACAAACATCCGAATGAATTATAAACAAAGGTCGTTGAACATGATTTTTGGATTTAGCTTTAGAGAAAGGCAATCTTGTTTGTTTACCATATATGCAAGCCTCACAGGTATGGTTTGCAGGACTAAGATTGTCAATGTGGTTAACATCTTCTACCATTTGATGTTGCTTTAATTTTAAAAATGATTGGCTACTGACATGACCTAAACGTTCATGCCAAAGCTGGTAGTGTTTATTGTTAATCACATTAATCTGTGGCTCAATCTTAGAACTGCAATTTCTTATTATTTTGAATGAAATTCCAGTTAGACCATTTAATGGCTTACCTGTTGCCAGAAGTTTGTTACCGTGTAGAATTTTATCCCCATCTTGGTCAAATACAACGGTCATACCACACGCTTGAATGCGGCGAACTGAAAGAATGTTGTAAACTGCATCGGGAATGTATAAAACATTCTCTAGTTTTCCCGGAACACCAAGATTGGATTCGACGTTGATGGTTCCTTTTTCAAAGGCAGTAACAGTGGTTTCATTTTTGGCCACTGCGAGTTGAATCGGCGTGTCTAGTCTCTGGATACTGGCAAACGGATCCCGGCTATTTACAATGTGATCAGTTGCACCCGAGTCTAACAAGAAGGTCAATGTTTTGTATGATTGTTGCTCTGAAATTTGTTTATGTCCAATCATAAAAGCGAAGCCATCAGAAGTATTATTTGATGATGGGATTCCGTGAACTGTTTGCAAAGTTCTCTGTTTTTCATCAGAATTCCTTTTGTAAAATCGGCAGTTTTTCTTGATATGGTTGCTTCTACCACAGTAGTCGCACTGAATATTGGTGGTTTTATACTGAGAAAAATGATGGCTCGCTTTGTTTTGATGTTGGTAGGATGGTTTCCTGAAATGCTTTTTCTTTTTAAATTGCATTTTACCTTTACCATCTGCCGCCGGTAAATGTGTTCCAACATTGAGCACTTTTAGACTGGTGGTCGTCCGATCATTTTTTAATTTAACCTCATGTTCGAGCAGCCTGGTTTTGACAAAGGATAAGTTGAGATTATTCTCACTCAATGTTTCCAAAGCTGTGATAACTCCGTCATAGCATGACGGTAGAGTTAACAAAAGGTGTGAAACTTTGTCCATTTCATCAATTTTGGCTCCAGCGGCTATTAATTCGGTGACGATATCATCGAAGTTTGTGAAATGCTGTAACAAACTAATATCTCCGTGTAGTTTCAAAGTCAGAAGTCTCTTTCTTAATGCCAACTGTGAGGCCAAACTCTTCCGCTCATATATTTCATCTAACTTCTGAAATACCTCTCTCGCTGTAGTTGGTCCTTTAGCGAAACCCAAAAATGAGTCGCTCAAGTTATCAATGATCACACTTTTTGCAATGTTATTGTTTTTGAGCCACTCATCACTACGATCACTGGGAATTTCACTGTCAACCACCTGGATAATGTTTAATTCCGTTAGCAATGATTTTACTCGAAACTTCCAAACACCGTACCGGTCACCATTAAAAGGTTGGATGTTTCTTTTGCTCGCGCCGCGATTTTCCATGTTTTCGAAAGTCTATTAATTGCGTTTATTCACCACTGAGTAACAATATTAGTGTTACGCGAAACTGGGGACCATAACCTATTAAATATTTCAGGTTATCAGTGGTTTAATTAAAACACGATAGATACGTTTTAAGGCACGATAATATATTTCAATGTTTCGTCTTAAAACATAACAGAACGACTAACTTAACTTTAGCTTTTATATTTCATCTTCACACCCTAAACCTTTTCGGGGTGTGGGAAAAATACATTTACAACGCAAAAAGTAATACCCAAGTACAATAAATAAATAAGGCAATAAATACCAACCTTTTGGGTTTATTGCTCTTTGTCAATTCTCAGGTCGATTCCTGGTAAGGTAGATTTGTTTTTGTATATTATATTTTGATATTATCCTTTCGGATACATATTTCAACAGGCTTTTCCACTGTCCCGATTGTTGGATCTTAAATTAACTATTTAAGATTGCTGGTATTCATTAATAAAAGAAAACAAGAAAAATGTTTATCTTCGTTTAATGACTATAGAAAAATTATTATAAACCAAAAAAAAAACAAAGGTTTTTTTTTATATATTTTTCTTAAATAGGAAAATTTGTGATATTATTCAGCTAACCGACTGTACGCAACGAAAGAATAATTCGAAGTGCCCTTTCTTGAAAAGCACCCGAATGCGAGAGAACGGGTAGCGGCCAAGCAAGAGAGATGCAGATTACAAAACAAAAAATATACATTCCTCAAGTGCTTAGTCATCCGAGAAACTACGCAGTTATTTGGAATTTGGAATATAAAAAAAAAAATTAAAAAATATTCTTTACAGAATAAGAGCAAAGTCTATAAGGGGCTCAACAATGCCCATATTACTGGGAATACTAATTGTGTCCTTTTTGGTTGCTGTTATAAGAGTTCCATTTTTATTTTTTTTTTGTTTCACTTTTTTCATTGTGTTTCATAGACTTGATTTTTTTTTTTGAAATTGCGTCTTTTAAAATCGGTTTTAAAATATCCTCAACGATAATTATTTCTAAATTGCTGAGCTCTGGTGTTCTTATCTAAGCTCAAGCTCTGTTAGCATGAAGCCTTTTTGTTTCTTTTTGGTTTCAAATTTTCCATTGTCACTATCAAACACCCCCGGTTTTCACAACCGCAATGAATACACGTACACTGGTCCCATAACCTGTTGGGGAATGGACTAAGAAATAAAAGAACTTGTTAATTATCGATATTCAATATATTTATTATATCGAACACAGCGGAAAGCAGAGCGTGTAAACTCATAGAAATAACTATACGAACTGACTCAACATCAAGACAAACCCTTTCTTAAGTAAACGATTCCGCATCTGTTTATCTTACATATAAAAACTATTATAAATACATTTAGTCATCCATAGCTGCGATATAAATTAGCAAAGTATAGACTAATAATGAAAGTTTAATTTATTAATTTTTGTTTCACTGATATGAATATCAGTTTATCCAACACGGATAAGGCCTGTATCCGCACTGAGTGCGGAAAAGGGTAACTTTGAGCCCGGAAATGCGTGCGGAAAAGTACTACTTTGCGCACGCTCGTAGGAAATAGCTATTTACCTAACAAGTGCGGAAAATTAATTTTTCCGCACGCGGCTGCCGTTCACCGAACGACGCGTAGCGGAGTTCGGTGAAGCAGCCGAGTGCGGAAAAATATTTTCCGCAAGTGTTAGGTACAATATTTTTCCTACAGGCGTAAAAATGTAAAATTTTTCTTTTTTTTTTTGACATATCAGTGCGGTAAATTTTTTTCCGCAGTGACAGCCGTGCGGAAAAACTTTTTCCGCACTGATATGCGTGCGGTAAAAGTTTTACCGCACCGTGCGGGAAAACTCATTTTCCGCACGCATATCAGTGCGGAAAATCGATTTTTCCGCACGGCTGTAGGAAAAATTGTTTTCAAATCGATTTCAATTCTAACTTTGCCTCTTCATGAAAACGGGGAAAAGGATTGGGTTCAAAACGATTTGAAAACTCCATGAAAACGTAGTAATTGTTTGGGCAAGGTATTGTGCGAAGTAGTGCTCATTGGCGTTGGTTTTGGCACCGGTTTGTTTGGATCTGATTTAAAGGCATTTACTTGGAGCCTTTTTCCAAACACCTGCGAATTGGTTGGGAATTTTTGCTGAGTTTTGTTATAGTTCGGTTTCACGAAGATTGGTTGTGATGGGAATGCGTTCTTATTTTGAAAGTGTGTGTATTGAGCAGGTGTATTGAAATTTTGGCTTATTTTGAAAATATTGAGTGTTACTTTCTTGCGTAACAAACTGTAAGGCTTCAGGCAAATCTTTAGGCCTCATGCAACAAATCGTTGTGCCTAATGGCTCTTTGAGTCCGGATCAAAATGTTTTCAGAGCAAGATTATTATAAAGGGTTCTTTCAGGGATTTTTGCATTATCAGCTACTTCGTGTAAATCTACGTAAGAACAAAACAAATTCAAAATTTGTAAAGTTCGGTCGTAACACTGATTAGGGTTTTCGTTATGATTTTGCTTGAGCATAACGATGTCTCTGTTAAGACAAGCCTCATCTCTTTGGTCAGCGAAATGCCTACCCAAGATGAGTTTTAATTCATTCCAGCTATTAACATTTTGGTTACCAAGAACAAGTTTAGTGTTACCCGTCAATTTTCCTATAATACAATTCAACAAATAAACATTTTGAAAGTGGGTTGGCTCATTGGCATTGTAAAAGGTGTCGATAATCTCTGACAAACTGCCCAATGTCTGTTTAGGTCATTTGGATTGCCGTCAAAGGTCGACACAAAATTTAAGTATTCAGGTCTCAATGAAGTACCCATTATTGATATATTACTGTTTACAGAGCTTTGTTGATTATTGTCAATTATCGATTCTACTCTGCCTGCAGCGCTATTTTCTGTATTATTTAAAGCTTGATTGATTATTCTAATTACTTCTTCAGATTGAGAAGCAGAGTCAGTTGAAGGTGATAAATTATCTATTCGCAAATGTAAGTTACTTAATTGATAAATAATATCATCAATATTGGACATGAATACAATCAATTGCACTACTTACGCGCTTAGTATGATGAATATCTTCATTATAAGAAAAAGAGTCTTGGTTAGCGATGCCAGTCCTTCCAAAGACTGCTTGATCTTGCGAGAAATGTCGATGATGTTCAATTTTCCACTTACACATATAAGGTCAAAGTTTTTTGGCAAGCGATTTTTCTCACACAAACGTCTTTGTCCTCGCGACAATGGACCTCTTGCACTCAGTCAAAATTAGGTAGATAATTTATCTGTAACGAAAGTGTATTTTATATACTACATAACAGTATGGTTGGTTATTTTTTTTTTTAATCTTGAAGGCAGAAATTGAAAGAAAAAAAAGCCGATTATTTGAATTCTGCGCCATATTTCTCCACCAATCAAAACTCACTGTTTGCCAAATTTTCATGTTCCAAAAGAATTTTTTTTTTTTCTTTTTTAACACATCGAACAAAAAAGGACGCATAGACAAATCAAAATCGCTTTGTGGATCGACTTTGGTACAGCTCTAGTTATGACATGAAAAATAAAACGAGACTTATGAAGTTTTCACAATTTTGTTTTATTGTCTAAATACGAACTAGACAAGGAAAGAGCTAATCCGGCGCAGTATAAAGTACGAATACGATAAATGGGATTTTTATTTGTCATGATGATTTTTGTTTACTAGTGGGTCAGGTCAGTGACCTCTGGCCAATTTATCAATCAAAATAATCAATTAACAACAAAATACAGTTCCTGGCACTGGGGAATTATTCAAAATAAACCAATAAACGGTTCCGAAAGGTAGTCCGGATACTTTGTCCAGAGTCACCCTGTGTGTAGTTTGAATAAAATGGAAAAAGGTTGTTTTTGTCTGTGAAAATGTAAAAAGCTAGGCTGGTGTTACCCAACTCCTTTAATTCTTAATTTCTAATTTTTATTTCTTAGAGCTTAATTCATGTCAACAAGTTAACAGCGTGTTATTAAATGATGGCGTTACCGGTTTATCCAATTTCTATACCACAATTTTTTTGGTGCCAAAATACCCGCTCTGCTTCATTTTGTAACTCCATGTTACTACCCCTTCACCTTTACCTGCTCTAAGGGCTTCATTCATAGTCTTGTTGTGATTTTGTGTTTGTTGAAAACAAAACAATATTGAAATAAAAAACCCCTATATTCTATTAAAATAAAAAACCCATGAATACAGAAGATCAATCTTTTTTTTATTTATTTGGTCATTATATTTTAATCTGTGCATGGGGTGAATGGATAATGGATGCTTACTTTACTTTACTTTATTCATTCTACAATTTACAATTTGTAACACAGTAGGATTGTTTTATATCACATATGCAGTCTTAGTTTACAAGAGGGCACCTAGATGATTCAACAGCCGTATGTGCCGAACATTCCCATATAATATTAATCAATACATATTTGAGTTCTGCTTATACAATTTTTGGTTTAGTATCACTAGCTTTGAGCCATATTCGTGGTAATATTCAATGTATGACACTCATTCAAGAAAAAAAACAAATAAAAATATAAACAAAAAATAAATAAATACAATCTCTCTATGCTCAATACTCAGCCCTGCCAAATCCTAGCAAAAAACATGTTTAACAACAGAACAAATACATCATGAATCTACCTGACAAGCCACCTAGGTCCCAAAAAGCTTGGTGAATACTGGAACATAATTTCCGTAAATGAACTGAGAATTTTTTTTCTTTATGGATTTTTAAAAACCTTTCCATTTCTGCTCTTGAACTCTTGGGGAAGTTTATTGTAAATTCTTGGCCCAAGATAGTTTATAGACTTTAGATGAAATGTGTTATTATTAATAGGTGTTATAATCTAATCTTATATATTTGATGGCCGGAAAAAAATTAGGTAACTGGGTAACAGGACCAAATCGATACCTAATATTTTACAAAATAAAAATAGAAATTAGGAATTGGGGAGTTAGGTAGCACCGGCCGTATTAGAGAAACTGGTATCGAATAGGTACAGACACATAAAAATACTCCTGTTTTATTTCCCATAATCCACTTAGAAGAAAAATAACAACAATTCTAATAGGTCATTATATACCTATTTCAGTGCTGAAATTAAAAATGTAAAATTAAAGCTCACAGCAGAACACTAAATATTAGCATTGTGTATTGGTAAAATCATTGTAAAATGCAGGTAGATCAACCTTTGTGTGCCTTCGTGCCTTCTGCTCGGCCCGTTTTGGAATTTTGGAGTCTTGGACATTCTAATAATTCAATAAATAAAAATAAAATAATGATTTTGTACAGTTCATCGATTTAGTTATCGCCGCCAGGAAAATTTCACATGAAATTCCTGACATCTGGGCAACACTGGATAAAATTGACCAATCAAAAATTAGGTGCCGTGACGTCACGGCACCAAGAAATTTGAACTTCAAATCGAAATTTAGAGCCTTTGCAAGTCCGAAAAAAATCGGAAAAAAATACAGTTGAGCTTTATTTTGACTCCTCTTTCCAATAAGCAAATAAAAAAAATTCATGCAAGAGGTCCATTGGCGATTAAGTCCAATTTCCCGCACTGGTGTTTTAGTAGTGTTCACGATGAACTCTGATAACCGATGTTAGATTATTAGCCACTATCCACACAGCAAACAAACTTAGAGCTAGTCCTAATTTTTCGCGTTAACGGTCCAAATTCTTGCCGAAACCGAACCGAAAAATATCCTACTGACTGCGCCAGTTAACAAGTCGATAGCCGAGAATTACTTTTTAAAAGACTTTATTTCAACTTGTTAACAATATTTGGATAAAAATAAAAATACAATTATAAATTGAATGCTTTCAACTGACTGACTGTAAATCTAAGCTGAAAAGCTTTTATGACAATATAAAGTTAAAGTCAGCAGAAAAAGTGATTACTCGGGATCTTCTGGCCATTTAACTACCAGGAAAAAAATGGAAGAGAATCAACGCCAACAAATCCAAGAAGCTTTAACATGATCGGAGTTTTCTAAACAGAGCACCTGAAGTTTTAAAATTCCGTGTGGTCACACCACTTGGGTTAACAAAATTAAATTATTTTGATGCCGCTGTGTGAGTTAAAGTCCGCTCTATAGAAGCACATTCTTTAGGTCTTATAAAAAAAAACGAATGCATAAAAATATTATTGAATACTGAAGAAAAACAGAAAATGGAGAGATTGTGCCATATATTCTAACTGGAAATGAGCTCCATCAACTTGGCCTGGACAACCCGGCATTTTCTAATAAAAAATTGGGATTAGGTAGTGCTGGCCTAGTGCTGCAAGATGCTGCTAAAAAAAATTCATAATATTTATTAATTAACACGTTATCCCCAATTATTTCTTGCGGGCCAAGTTGATGACAGCCCGGACAAGTCAGCATTTTTTAATCAAAAATTGAGGTCCTCTAGTGCTCGTCAAGTGCTGCAAGATGCAGTATTTTTTTTTTAAATGTTTGGTATTTAAGAGGGGCGTTCAAATAAAATGTCATTTACAGACCTTCACAAATTTCTGTTCAATTCCAAATTTAGACCACTTTTCGGTGAAATGAAGTTATGTTCATAACAATAATAGATTGGAGTATATTTCGAAGCATTTTTGGTTGCAAAATACGCATTCTAAATAGTAAAATTATTACCAATTTGGTCGACAACAATATGCAAATTTTGGTCACGGATTTAAATAAAAAAGGGATAAACATATAGAGTAGCACATCAACAATAAATTTCCAAAATTTCGGATAGTAAAATGCTAGAAAAAATTAATAGAACAGAATTTTCGAAAATTATGATGTTTGTATCACAAAATTAATCAAAATCTGCCAAACAACGAGGGGATTGCTGTCATTTTCAGCAAAGATTCAAACCAAACGTGAGTTCAGCGCTTCTCTAAAAGATGTCTCTGAGTTCGGGAAGGGTAGTCACTTCTTTTAAACCCCAGTAAAACTGTTTTACCTAGCTAAAAATGTGAAATACTATTATTTCATTTGTATCTGAATAAAATTATTTAGTCCACTGTAAATTACTGTTTAAACGAATTGATATTGAAGATGTCGCCATCTACTTTTAAATAAGTCAATCACTTCCAGAGAATTTGAACACCTGTGATTAAAAAATATTTAATGTAAGTCATAAAGCCCAAAAGATGGCGCGCGGGCTCTCATCGGACGCCCCTGTTAACACATAATCCCTATTTATTTCTTCCGGGCCAGGTTGATGACAGCCCGGACAAGTCAGCATTTTTTGATCAAAAATTGAGGTTCTCTAGTGCTCGTCAAGTGCTGCAAGATGCTGTGATTTTTTTTCCAAAATGTTTGGTATTCAACACGTAATCCCTAATTAATTATTCCGGGCCATGTTGATGACAGCTCGGACATGTCAGCATTTTTTGATCAAATATTGAGGTCCTCTAGTGCTCGTCAAGTGCTGCTAGATGCTGTAATATTTTTTTTTCAAATGTTTGGTATTTATACGTAGTCCCTAATTATTTCTTCCGGGCCATGTTGATGACAGCCCGGAGTGCTCGTCAAGTGCTGCAAGTTGCAGTTCGTTGAGTACTTCAATTTTTTTTGTAGATAATTATTATTTCCTACGAGCGTGCGCAAAGTACTACTTTTCCGCACGCATTTTAGTTCTCAAAGTTACACTTTTCTGCACTCAGTGCGGATACAGGCCTTATCCGCACTGAGTGCCGAAAAGTAAAAATAATTGTCAAGCAACAATAGGTGCACCTGTCGACTTTGACACATGATGACAAATTTTTCCTCCGTTTCTATATCAGCCAACATCTATACAAACACCAAATTTAATTAACTTTGACACATTGTCAGATTTGTTCTTTATTTATATGCAAGAATCTACAAACTTTCTCATCAAATTTGAACGCTTTAAGATGAACAGCTCTGACGAGGATTTTCTGTTATTTTTTTTTTGTCATGTAATTTTTTTGATAAATGCATAGGTTCGCTCAAGTTAATTAAAAATAATTGAACAAATTATTGTTTTTTTTTTTTAATTTTTGTTGTTACCTACCTGATATGAAGCTCGTAGGAAAAATTTTGTTCCTAACACGTGCGCAAAGTGTCTTTTCCGCACGCAAACACTTATCCGAACTCCGCTTCGCGTCGTTCGTATAACTGTGTTTGGGTGCGGAAAAGTAACACTTTGCGCACTTGTTAGGAAAATAACTATTCAACACGGCTCGCTCAAGTTGGCCCCCCGGTTTTATACTTTTTCTCAACTGTAGTCAATTGTGCTCGTTTTGTGCTCAATTGTGCCGGTGTTTATGCAAATTGTGCTCATTCCCATACATCAAAAAAAATTGAAACAAATCCGGGGCCCAACTTGACTCCAGCCCCGTTTTTTTTTACATTTTGGCAATATTTTTGGTTCATTCAATTGTGACGGTATGCTTATGCGAATTGTGCTCTTTCCCGTATTCAAATATTGCCAAAAAGTAAAAAAAAAAAACAGGGGCTGGAGTCAAGCTAGGACCTGGATTTGCTTCATTTTTTTTTGTGTATGGGAATGAGCACAATAGGCCCCTTGCATCCATTTTTTTATTGCTGATTTCGTTTGACAATGAAAAGTAAGTCAACACATGTTTTTTTCTTTTTCTTTTTCTTGTTAGGCAAAAATTGACGGAGATACAACGCTTTGAAATGTGCTTATTTTTCATATCCTATGACGTCACACCACGCTCAGTATATCTATATATACAAAACTTAATCTTTGTATACCTTTCGGAATAATCATATTAGGACAAAATAAAAAATTCGTATAGATTTTTTTTCGATTTCCTACAGTTTACAATAAACAGTTATCAATTTAATTTTTCATGCAAGGACCCTATTCGCATAAACATCGGCACAAATGAGCATAAAACGAGCACAATTCGATGAGCTACAAATATTGCCAAAAAGTCAAAAAAAACCGGGGGCTGGAGTCAAACTGGCCCCCGGATATGTTTCAATTCAATTTTCAATGGGATATGGAAAACAGCACAATTCGCATAAGCACCGGCACAATAATTGAGCACAAAACGAGCACAATTCAATGAGCCAATAATATTGCCAAAAAGTCAAAAAAACCGGGTGCTGGAGTCAAGCTGGCTCCCGGATTTGCTTCAATTTTTTTTTATGCATATACAAGCTAAGATTGATGGCTTTTCTTTTCAAAAACTTTCGTAATAGGCGGCAAATTAAAATTTTAAATGTAATTTATTCAGTAACTTTTGTTTTTAATGTTGACAGTACGCTAGTAATTTTTTTTTAACTTTTGGCACCTATGTTCGCGCACCGCAATATGGCGTCCAAACAAAAGGTCAATTCTATTTTGTTTTCCGTACGTAAAACCTTTTTCCTACAACCGAGCGCAATATTGCGACAATATTGTCGCTCTCTCGAAATAGCCGCCATCCGCTACGTCAAGCGTCAAACTTCTCACTCAGTGCTACACTGTATCACTTTGCGCATTTAATAGACATATAGCTATTTCTACAAGCGTGTGGTAAGTTGCTATCTACCCATCTGGGCTGGTCATCAATATGGCCCGGAACCCGAAAGAAATAATTAAAGAGGCTGTGACCCAAAAATGAAAGTTTTGGTCCAAAAGAATCTAAGAATAAATCTTTAAACCGCATCATTATCTTGCTACGATGAACTGTTTTCAAGTTAAGGAGGTTTAAAGTTACGAACGCCCGGGGCTGTGACGTCACACTGGCTTCGGAGGCACAGTTTTAACACTTGTAGGAATTTTCCAAAATAAATATTTATGATCTCACTAGAGCGAATTGCAACCTCTCAAAGTAACTATAGGGCATGGTTTACTGAGGACTGAACGAACAGAAGGCTGCGATTTTGGCGTTTAGCCGGTATGACGTCAGAAGTGCCCGCAAAATTCATTTCCATACGGGATTTTTTCTGATACTATTTTGAATATGGGACTGCGGTTTTCACGAGAGATCTTAGATTTTTTTCTTGATTTAGGTAGCTTAAGTTGTTTTTTTGGGTCACACCCCCTTTAACGAAAATTTCCTTCACAGGTAATATTCAGGTGAAAATGCAGAGGCGTTTGGCAATTTTGCGGACCAATAGGAAGCGAATTACAGCGATAATTTTGCACCAGTGCAAATTATCGATAATTTGAACTATACTCTGTCCAACGAACCTGCGGAGTGAACATGGCGGAGCTGGCCGGCCTGGTCTACCCTGCACAAATACCTGCAAATTTCGTAATGTGCAATTACCAATGGCGTCGGTACCTATATTATGACCTACTATCCTAATTCCATATCAAAAATCATGTGTGATCATTATAGAATTTTTACGCTGTCTACAAACACTTAGATAAATGAAAAACGTACACTTTAGTGAAATAGACAAATAAAAAAGTGCAATACAATCATTTTGGAAAACAAAATTTCAAAATCTAAACTAAGCGTACGTCAATTAACTGAAATTATATTCGGGGATAATACCACGAGGGCTTCAAACTTACCGATAATTTTTCACGATTGCGTGTTTTCTATAATTTCATGAGTCCGAAAGACGAGTGAAATTTGCAAAGAAAACACGCATCTGTGAAAAATTATCTGGTCCATTTTAAAGCTCGATTGGTATTTAGAGGATTATTCCACGAATATAAATGCAAAAAATAGGGAAAAAAATATGGTTGCTAACAGCATCTATTTGTTTGTATTGATACAAATAAATGGTTGCTAACAGAAACCGTTTGTTTGTATCAAAAATTAGCATGAGAACCATGAATACGATAACGTGGGAGAATTATCGGGGGGTAATACCACGAGTGCCTGAAAATTACCGATAATTTTCATGAAAGCTTGTTGTTTTAATTCCACGAGTTCGAAGAACGAGTGAAATTTGTACAAGCTTGAATGAAAATTATCTGGTTAATTTTTAAGCACGAATGGTATTTAGGGAGAGTAGGTATTTCACGAATTTTATAAAAATTATGGAATCAAATTAAATTTAAATTTGTTAATGTCATTAAAATACTTTTCCATGAGCAATTTTGCGGTAACATTCCAGAGAACTTTTACTGTAATGCTCTTTATATTCTTCTCCATTTCTTTTTCTCATATTAAGGCGCCAACATCGCCCCGATGCACACGATACAAAATACAGTAATCGGTTTTAGACTACAAAAAAAAAAAACGGCACATCAGAATTTGTTCAAATTTGGCACAAACATTCCTTGATCGATTATCTAGAGAATAGCGCAGTTAGATTTTCCATATTTCAATTTTTTTTTTGGCCTATATTGTGAAAATGAACTATTTCCCAAAAATAGAAATAACCACGGTAAAAATTGAAAAAATAAAAGCACTATTCTCTAGATAATCGATCAGAGAATGTTTATGCCAAATTTCAGCAAATTCTGATGTGCCGTTTTTTTTTGTAGTCTAAAACCGATTTTGGAATAAAATTCCAGATAAATTCGCACATATAGTTCAGGCTTTTTTTCGAAGATGGCGCCACCAATCAATTCGTGATGTCATCATTAGGCGCTTTCGGAAACGCTGTTCCGTCGGATCACAGCTCCGTGTCCAGCGGTTCCAAAAGTCCTATGGACAACATAACCTCTTTCTTATTGTGTATTTGTTTTGTTTTTTATTGTCGATTTTATAAAACAAAAACAATAGGAACAAAGCAAATTTACAACCATTAGTTTCTATTCAAAATAACACTATTTTACGTAGGTATACGTAAAAACATTGGATCGTGTTTTATAGGACAAAATGTCTATGAAAAAATAAAAAGCTTGGATGATAATTATAAATATTTATTAACAAAAGGTGAAAAGTGCTAAAATTAGAGTTTTTTCCTTTGTGTTCTTGTATATTAGTGCAATATTAATATCCACCAATGCAGTAGAGCATTCCATTTGGGTATATTTTCTCTGCATGCTCTGTCAAGTACTGGCTTTGTATTTGTTTTACTGGATCTTGGATCTTTTACATCTGAAATTGTGTAAGACTATTTTTTAGAAGTTGGTGAGGCCTATTTTCCCACTGGCCAATGATTTGCTGCTTTACGATGGAGATTTCGTTCGGCAGTACCTAAAAACAAAAATTACTCAGAATAATGATTATATTTGCCTTTCACATATTATTGGCGTAGCATTATCCATGAAAATTTGGCAGGTTGATCCTCGTATAATAATGACAGTATATGTCAAATTCCAGACAGTTTTAAGTGTGTTTCACATAATTTCGTAAGTGTCGCAGTATTAAAATTCTCTGGCCTATCTAGCCAATCAAATTTGACACATTTGTCAATATATTTTTTAATAGTGCAATATATAAACGGTACCTGCATACGAAATTACGAAATCACGAAATTTTATTATAAAATTTCGAGTTATAAGTCGAAATTTTGAAATTTCGAGTTATAAGTCGAAGTTTTAGAGTAAAATTTCGTGTTATAACTCGAAATTTTTAAAATTGAGAAATAAAAAAGTTCGGTGTCTCTTCTACGCCTTCGTATATACGAGGGTCAACCTGTCAAATTTCCATGGATATTGCTACGCCAATAATATCTGAAAAGCATAGATACTCCTGGAGATAAACATACCTTCAGTCTATTCTCTATTCAAAAGCCTACTTCTCTCAGACTGAAACTCTTCCTCTGTGAGAGAAGCCTGTGTGGCATTTGGCCCATATATCCTACTGCTTCTTTTGAAACTTTCTTTTTAGGTTTCTTGTGAGAATTTCCTGGAATCCGCGCTTTACGTGCATTGTCATATTCATGTGGCTTCTTGCATTTTTTCACAAACGATTGAAAGGCAGTACCTTGCACCGTTGGCCTCTAGTCCAGCCAAGTTGAGCTTTGCCAATCTGCACCTTTATTGTACCCAAGTCCAGACAAATAGGCTCTTGTCTGCGCGGAACTTTTTTGGATGGCACTCAACCGTTTGCGTACATAAACATCTCAGCTCCATTGTTTTGTTTCATTATCAATCAGCATGTGGCCCTAGCTTACCACAATTCATTGAAACACCGTTGCTATCCGATTGAAAATCCCATCAATCTCCATTTCTCCTACTTTATTGCTAAAATATCCATTACATTGACAATATGAAGGACTTAATTTGAGGTGTTTTCCAAAAACATGATAAGGCCCATTTTCCAAATCAGTTTTTAAATTATCAACATCACCATGTGCGTTGATATACAGTGTGTCCAAGATAAGGATGGGATAGCATTAGGATCTGGAGATCGGTTGGAGTTACAATGTTGGTTAGATTAGGAAAAAGTTGCGCAATTTACTGCTCAATAAAATGGTACTTTTACATTTGGAAAATTCTGAATACTTTTTGAGATATCCAGAAAAAAACGAAATTTTGCAAAATCGATTTTATTTTTTTCTGAGCTCATTTGAGGAGATATTTCAAAATAAATGTAACTTCATCATAAAAACTTCTTCAACTACGAGATGACATTTTCAAATACATATAAAATCTGACGATCATCTTTAGGCTCAACTTAATTTTTTTAAACTGCTAGACAATTGCTCTCGAGCAAAAGTAAAATTTCGACTAACTTGCAAGTTAAATATTTGTGGAACCAATATATGATAGTTTTCCATGGAGAAATGTCAGTTTAGGGAATACTTATCGTTGACGCTTCCCTAAAATAGTTGGTGGAAACGGCCAGAAATCAACAATTCTGTTTCCTAGGATATTTGTCGAGTGTCTTCTTAGGCCCAGTTGTACAATCTCGGTTCAAAACAAAGTTCAGCTGAACTCGACTGGTACTTGAGCTTTCCCATTTGAAATACATTGCTGTCAGCTATTAATTTTTTTTAACAAGTTTGACAGCAATGCATTTCAAATGGGGAAGTTCAAGTATCAGTCGAGTTCAGCTGAACTCTGTTTAGAACCAAGATTGTACAGTTAGACCTTAGTGCTCGTTCAATTTCTATAATGTGTTTATAAATATTTCATCTAAGTGCGCGTTCACATTGACACCGCTCGAGCGGTGAGCGTTGCGCGATGCCGCTGTAGTGATGCCCAAAAATAATTTTAACATTATATTTCAAATGAACATGTTCACACTGGATCGGTGCGTCGCGCAGTGTTAACATGTTCATTTGAAATATAATGTTAAAATTATTTTTGGGCATCGCTCCAGCGGCATCGCGCAGCGCTCACCGCTCGAGCGGTGTCAATGTGAACGCGCACTTACTCATTATATTCCTCTTGGCTTATAAATGCGAACTCATGTAGCTTTTTATAAGGCAACTTCATATACATTTATGGGTCTTGTTCAACTTGTAGACAGAAGAAGATACATTATATTCTTCAATGAGGAGGTTGCTAGAATCAAAAATCTAAAAAGATACTTAGGCCCAGTTGTACAGTGGGAATCATTGCAATTGGCACACACTATATAAATATCCCTCGTAATGTGTCAAATCTGATACACCAGTAATAGCAAAATGCTGCACTAAATAGATTTATTGGTTAGAATGTTGACTCAATACGAGGGATTTTAAAGAGTGTGTGCCAATTGCAATGATTCCCACTGTACAATCTTGGTTCAAAGCAGAGTTCAGCTGAACTTGACTGATACTTCAACTTCTAGCTGACAGCAATGTATTTTAAATGGGAAAGCTCAAGTATCAGTCGAGTTCAGTTGAACTTTATTTTGAACCGAGATTGTACAACTGGGCATTAGTATTAGCATTGTATGTATTAGGTGGTATTAGTTTATTGGCTTACATGTCAAGGGGATCAATGATGCGAGTTGAAATTATTTTGTCCATAATAGGGGTGTCATCTTCATTTTTGTAGCACTAGAGAACATTTGGAACCTGCTTGTAATATAACTATGTATATATTTTTTTTCCCATAAATAAATTTTGACACATAATAACACAGTTGGTCTCTTGGTCTTGGGATAAGGGTAATATCTGTGGTAATATCATGTTGTTAGACAACTAAACGTCTTTGTTTCACAAAAATTCCGATCGCGTGAGGGCCGTAAGGCCCGTAAGGGAAGTATGAACCGCGTATCAGCAGCGACCGGAGTACGCTTGTCGCTTGATTGAGACCATATTGAGACAGATACATTACGTGCCGGTACTTTTGTTCTCAGTTTTCGAATTTGACAGACGTTAAAAATAATCAGGGGTTTGAATGTGCTCTTACCACATCATATAGATTACAGACCTTGTCCCATGCAAAAGCTTGTTAAATTCAATGACGTGTACCAAATTCATTATCAAGATCAAAATTATCGGCCCTACATGATTCAAAATTCTAATTAAATTTAATCTCCGGTTAAATTTAAAGTTGGTGTTATGCCCGATTGCACCGTCTTTCTTAACCGAGGCTTAAAGATAACTATTCCTTAAAGTGACATTTTCCCATGCAAAACTGTCAATTTAAGGGATAGTTATCGTTAAGCCTCAGTTAAGAGAGACGGTGCAATCCGGCATTAAATGATCGTTTATGAATGTAAGGGTTTACGGTTTTGCTTTTAAATTAAATGTCTAGGTTTTACAGCCTGTCAAAGTTGTAAAAATAGTATATTATTCAACGAGCGGGCTATGAATACACTATGGGGCTATAAATACACTACTCGCCTGCGGCTCGTAGTGCAAACTTCATCCTTCGTGAGTAATAGCCATTACCTACGAGTTGAATACTATACTTTTTCTATGATTAATAGAAAATAGGCACGAGTTATGTGATTTTTTTTTTAAATTTTCGTAACAAAATTAATTGACAATTCTGACAGCTGGAGGACAAAGTGAGGTTAGGTTAGCACAAGTCTTGTCCAAATCAGCTGTCAAAATGACCGATTGGAAGGTTAAAGTATGATGTCCACTTGTCGAATTTTCTGATTGGCTCTTAAATAGTGGAGTAGGTACTGAGACCAGGATATTTTCATTGGTTGAAAACAATTAAGTAATGAAAAAAAAACTCACTGTATGAGTAATCATTCACATTGATAAATAGAAAATGGATGTATATTACGCATATATTCAATACTCATAGAAAAAAAGTTAATTTTCAACTGATGTCAATATTTCCAAAACACTCAAAACAGATTAGGGTATATCACATGAAATCTGCTCAGAATTTTACATAGAATCTGAATATTCAATAATATATAGGGTATTCCATTCGAATAAAGGGAGTTAGACCATGATCAGCTTTTCTGAAACACTGTGGGTATATGCGAAAGTGAGTTGAAAAAAAAAATAGTTTCAACCATAAAACTTTTCTGTCGAGATGGCGAGCCGGGCCCCGCATGGAGCTAAGTAACACCCATTTAGCTCACGTTCGCAAATTTGAATGTAACACCCGATATCGCAACGGAGAGTTTCTTTATCAGGTGTTACTTAACCTGGACAGATTTGCATTCATGTAATGTTTAAAAGTAATGCTTTTATTAGATAGTATAGATATAATATTATTAGTTTTTTTATGTTTCAAACTTTCTGTATTTTATTAATTTGCTCGTTAATTCTTGCTTATAGGTCCTACTTTTTGTATTTCCTTTTGGTATCATGCACACATGTAGGCCCAAGTAAGAGAAAGAAGATTGAAAAAATTCAACTCAGTACGATGTAATGGCTTGTCGAAAGTATCTGTTCCCTATTGACCTGGTATGAATGTCACCAAGCCTCGCCGGAGAGATATTCTGAGTTCTAAATAATATTTTGTATCAGAACAGCAAAATGTAAAAATCTTCTTTCTTTCATCTTGAACATTTCCCTGTTAGTATATACCTATCGTACACAATTGTTCTGAATCTTTTGTAGTCTATATCTACACGCAATAGGAAATTGGTCAACAACAAAAAAATTACAGCTCAAAAACAAAATTCCGGTTCTTGAACCCACCCTGTATATTATTAAATTCCTTGTTATTTCACACAAAAAAAAACAAATAAAAAAAGGTCATATACAGTGTGTTACTTAAAAATGTGAAACGTGGCCTTCTTTTTAGATTTTTCGATGTTCCACAACTATACAAATAGTGAAAAAGACGTTCTCCTAAATTGAAATTGGTGTCCCAGGTTTTTCAAGGAAGCTCTTTTCTTTTATTGTTTTTATCTGCTAAATCACGAACGCACAGTATAATTTAGAATAATATAACAATATTAATTATATTTTGCACTTGTACTCATGTTTTAAAATTTCAATGCCCTAAAATAATTATTTACAAGATGGTAATAGTAAATAGGCTTATCTAATACCGAGGGTAAGTAACACCCGATAAAGCGCACATCCATGCAACCACGGGTGTTACATTTAAAAAACCGAACCGTTGTCGAACGGATTGCCGAACGCTAAAGAGGGTGTTACTTACCTCCATGCAGCCGGGCCCCTACGGAACCCGGGCCCTGGTAATTTGTACCGGCCGCACCCCCCTATGCACGGCCCTGTAGACAAGATTGTGTTTGGGTTTTCCTGATCTTGAAAATTAGCTTCTTTCTTTTAGTTATGTATGTATGTTTTTTCTATAATCAGCTTGCCTGCCTCTTGCACCTACAAAAGCTGCTTATTGCAGAGGCAACGAAAAAAGCAATATAATTTCATTGCAGAATAACAGTCATAAATTGGATACGTCCTGAAATCTAAGTTGTAATTTACCTCTTTGAACACACTGGCTCTAAGAACTTCGACCAGCATTCCGGCTATTTGCATAGAAATGTTCTTGCAAGACCATACATAATATAATAATGAACCATTTTGCATAGGTACCTAAGTAATCAAAAGTAGAGTTGGATAAATTTATTAGTGTAGGGTAATAAAACCAAATTTTTGAAATTATTTTTCTTTCCTGTGCTTTTAGGAAGGAAATCGCGGTACTTAGCTTTTGCTGCGCTCTACTCAACTCAAATGTTTTTTTTTTTTTAGGAACATGGAAATTTTCTTTCAGTCTCTCCCAGACTTTCACAAAAGAAAATCCAAAAATATAAAAAATAGTCCGGTAAAAATTGCTTGGAACTTGTGAGTAAACACCAAGGATGTAAACATTGCATTCTCTGCCACAAAAAAAAAATTACCCCCCAAACCAATTCAAAATAAATTTCGAATTATATTTTTATTATCTGTGTTTATATCGCCAAGGCCAAAGTTCAACGACGGTCCAACCAAACGAGTGAAAGGTTTTCTTTGTTCTTTGTCTAATACTAAAAAATAAACAAAGACAGACATAGGTCGTAATACGCACATTGAAAGCGAAACACGATGATAACTTCAATAATAATAAACTATATTATGTTTTTCACTAGAGAATTATGGCACCTTCAAATAGCGACGGTCACTAATAAAAACGTTCCTATTTTGACATTATTGACACCTACGCATGCGTATTTGTGACTAAACATAGTGGCGATCAGTAATAAAATAAAGATCATCCTTATTTGTGATTGGATAGTGAAAGGCAATAGTTATTCTACTATTGTTCGAAACATGCGGAAATATAAATCAAATGTCCAAGAATTTTTCAGATTCTAACCTCACATAATTTGTTTATATTTTTTGGTTGTATTTTGTTGATGGATAAAACCAAAAAACATCATTTGCATCCCCCTAGATTGGTAGTTTCTAACTTTTCTTCCATTACAATTGAGTAAACAATGCGACACTGACGCGAAAAAATGATCAAAATAGTGCCAATTGAACATGTTGTGCCATAATTCTTTTTATTCATGAGAAATAGTGACTGTCAGTAATTAAATAAGGCCGATCAGTAATAAAATCAATCACTATTTCGAAAGTGCCATAATTCTCTATTATCCCTTCCAAAATAGTCAAAAAATTAATTACCTAGTAAAAAGATTCCGAAATCAAAACTAGGAAATTTCTTCATAAACAAAAACCTGTTCTATAAACCTATATCTGTCCCAATTCTTTCCTAATAAAATAAAATAGGAAAAATAAGTATGTCAAGGTCAACTTTGAGCATTGTGGTTGGCCAGGCAAAATAATAATGGCAATTTCCATTCGGCAATCAGTGCGAACTGAGTGAGAAAAGTTGCACTGATTCTGCAAATTGAAATCGCTGTAATAATTCAAATACTAAATCTTGGCACCGCCATCTATATATTTTTTTTTAAACTAAAATCTAATTTGAAGGGGGGTTATTGCGGCCTTAAAGGCCCAGCTTTTCAAGATAGATGCAAGTTCGGATATTGGATTATCTTGATCAAACTGCCTCCAAATACTGCTTCTATATTTCACTGTGTTTTTTTGGTTCAACTTTCACTATAGGTACTTTCGTCGATTTCCTCATCTTTCACTTTACCAAACCGATTCATTATGATTTTTAATGGCTTTTGCTTTCGACAAATACACCAAATACTTGTGTTTCTATGGTTACTATTGATTCCCGTCTCTAATTTACAAAACAAACATTAATTTTTCTGTGTCGTCAAAATGTTAAATTGACTCGTATAGGTGATAATTTCACGTTGCCTAGACAACGTTGAATTTCCGCTGTAATTTTTCGATTTGTCACTTCTCTTATGGGAAAATTTATACATGAGAGAAATATTCGCTGTAATTCTCTCTAGTTAAACTAATGGAAAAAAAAAATTTCGCTGTTACTTTCAAAATCGTCACTTGTCTTATGGGATGGGATTTCTAGCACATGAGTGGAATAATCTGATTTATCCCATTTTTTATTTCAAAATGTGTACCCAACCTTCACTTTACAGTGTAAATTGGGCTGGAAATTGACCGTTGGAACCCAAAGA